>CM016564.1:24233827-24833827 GCA_003412495.2 Echium plantagineum
AGATCTCCATCCGTTGTGCTTAATCGATACCAATCACCTCTAGGTGTGGTAACTTACATTAACAAGAACCAGTGGAAGCAAATGGACAAGATTGTCACTTATTGTGTAATTCGAAGTGTGCAGTTTCCACTCCCTCCCGCTACCAATATGGAGCAGGTGGTCAATTCTTTGAGGACGAATTTATAAGCAGCAATTTGTACTAATCGTTCATACTGAAGTCAAGTTCATAATCACTCCATAGGTGTCCTCACTTTTGTCTCGTTACCTTGGGTCGATTTCTAAACAGTCCCCCTATGTAAGGCTGCGTACTATATGACCTACCCCCTACCCTAATTAGATGGGTGTCTCTCGGAGGCGTTGGGGCATGTTAATGTTGTTGATGTTATACCATGTAACGAACATGTCAACTTCTCATTGTATTACAATAATACTGGATCGATAGGCCTTAGACTTCTGTGATATGTGCAATACATCCTTCCAAGGCAAAGTCCAAAGAGGGTATATATAACATTACCTCAATATATAAAGAATGATGAAGTTTTCTTCACAAATTTTGGTATGTCGTCCGTGGGGTACACTATGCAAACACCAAAACAGTGTTTTTTATGGACGAATTTACTATTTTACCCCTATGTCCCTCAATTACTACACTTCCAATTATGGGGGACATAATCGTTGTTTCACACCCAAAATTCACTGTTTGGGTGTGCGTATAACAGATCAGTCGTCCGTGGGACCAACTATTAACAACATGGGACCAACTGACCCCACTTCATAATTGACGTATGTCCCACTTCATAGTTGAACATCGCGTTTGAGCCATTGGATTAGTTAGACCAATCTTGGTCATTGATCATTTGACTTTATCATTGCGTTTTGACCCATTGGATTAGTTGAACCAATTTTGGCCATTGATCATTTGAATGTTGGACCAATTATTAAATGACTTAGACTCCACTCTGAGCTGTTATATACACACCCAAACAGTGAAATACGGTCCTGAAAGGCCAAAAATGCCCCCAACGACCTACACAGTCGTTGGCTGCCTTAACAACGACCTCAACAGTCGTTGGTAAGGCAACCAACGGTCTTGGAGCTCGTGGCTTGGGAACGACCCCTATGGACGTTGCTAAGGTAAGCAACGACCTGCCCAGTCATTGGTAAGGCTATCAACGATTGCACATGTCGTTGGTTACCTTACCAACGTCCTTTTAAAAAAAAAATATTTTTTGATGATTAATTTTTTAATAGTAAGAACATAAATAAAATAATAAATAACACTTATACCATTTCGTTGAATAAATTAATTTTATTTTAATTATGTTTAAATTCGAGAAAAAATTAATTTTTTATTTTCAAAATTAATAAAAAATAATTAATAAATCAATTTACAAATATCTATGTAATCCATTGTACAATAATGGGTCAAAAGTAGTTACTCTTTCGTGCTTGTTGATATCTCTCACGACGACGTGGTTAATCTGCTTGATATAGTTGGTTGAATAAGTTCATTCGAGCTCTGTACCGATTTAGTATTCATGCAGTCGAAAAATGTCGCACCTTTATCCAATACAATGCCACCGGGGGATACAGGATGTTCCATGTCGATCATGTGCAACTACAATAAAAAAATTTGTCATGAGAGTAAAAGATTTAAACTAATTAATTGACCATTTAACAAAGTTCTGACGTTACCAGTATGAAATGAGTTCCTCCGTCGACGTGGCCTAAAACCAAGTGTTCGGTTGGCGGGCCCCTATCATCGCAGATTGCTGATAAGCAAGTCATCCCTCCTGCGTCGCTAAATGACATGCATACCACGTTGTATGTTGTTGCCACGAGGAATACGCATTCTGGCATCGACAACCAGTGCTCTTGGGAAGATAATACTAATTATATATATTATTACTAACTACATTAAGTAAACTAACTATATTATATTATTAACGTTACTAACTATATTAGTTATGCTTAACTATTATATTACTAACTATTACTAAATTATACTCCCTCCTAAAAGATTATCACATTTTCACTTTTGTTGGTCAAACATAACAAAATTGGATCATGAATTCTCATTAAACGTTAAGAAATAATATAGCATTGTGAGACCTTGTTAGATTCGTCTCAGTATAAATTCTCTATTTTATTCTTCATATCATTAATAAAATATACAAATAATAATTTAATGTTTCCCAAATTAATCCAAACTTATCGATTTCATAATATTTTCAAGATCCAAAAGAGAATAAATATAAATTTCTGAAATAGATGTTGATGTGAAAATATAAACAAAAAAAGCAAACGTTGTGATAATAATTCCATCATATGATTTTAGATTTAGATATCAATTATAGACTTAACTACAACATATAGGAAAACAGAGTTGTTGCATAACATATCTTATTAAGTTTCTGAAATAGATGTTGCTGGTGAAAGAAGGATTTGAGACAATATGTTGAGCTTGAGCATACTTAAATGATTTAAGAAGATATTTATGTCAAAGATTTATTTCTATATTGGGTTAATATCACTTTTGATTAAACTTGTTTCAAAATTATTTTTTCGATCATATATTTCAAAATATTCATTATTAGATCATATACATATTTTAGGATAAGAACTTGTTTTTGGATCAATCATTTATATTATGATGATATATCATTAGCTTTGTTACAAAGGACTCTCTAACTCAAGTGTTAATAGAAATGGACATTTTAGAGCATGTACATCAGCTCCCTTAAATTTTCCTCTATAATTCACTCTCTATTTTTACTTTTCTATTTTTGGGACTAGTTACTCTTTAGCAGCTCCCCTATTATTCACAACTAATTGAACTATAGTAATTATAACTAGAGAATAGGAAGAGTACAAATTTGAGGGTGAGTGAATAATTTATAGGGAGCCAAACTATTTTAGGGGAGCTGAAAAAGTGTCAGTTGTAGTAAGTTGAACCCCTATTATAACTTATAGGGGAGCTGATGCACATGCTCTAAGGCATAACTCAACCGGTAAAATATTCGAGTATAAATTAGCATCAATTTCGCCTCTTTATACAACCTAGTTTCGACTCCTATAATAAGGGGTGAACCTTGTACTGATGAAGTGATTAAAAGACAGTTCTAGTCCTTTGATTAGGTGAAACACATCCCACGATTTACCTCTTTCTTGTACTCCAGACCAGTGGTATACGTGGGGACGTATGACAGTTTTACACTTTTCTAGAAATATACATTTTTAGAAACATGAAACCCAAGTATATTAGTTATTGCTTATCGTTAGGTAGAAAGACCACACAACTATTACTCTGTCCATATCAAAATAGTTAATTGTTTAGAACTTTAAATTAATAGTCATTTATATTTTAGTCCCTTTAATTTATAACAACTCTCTTTAAAGACATTTTAACAAATCCAAAATAATTGTCACTTTACACAAAGAAAAGCACAATCACCATTTCCTCCATCTCTACCCTCATTATTAACCCTCATGATGAAGAAGATGTGCTTACATGTTAGAGTATTAAGTCAATGATATGAGGGTATATAGGTAAATGTGTGGTGTTATTAAAGACTTATTATTTTGTGTGAAAAACCTTTAAAGACAATTATTTTGAATTGAAAGTGGTACCAAATTGTCTCTTAGTTAAAGGTAATCGTACACTCATAGACGGAGGCAGCCTATTTTACGGTTGTTTCGGGAACTAGAAAACCTTCTTAATTTTTTTATTTTTACTTTAAATACTCCCTCCAATTCAAATTATATTTACTTTTTATTTTTCCGTGTCTAACTTTGATTAGAAATAACTAACTAGTTTTATTTATAAAAAATTATAATAATATACTTTTATGAAAATAGTCTTAAATATGAATTTATCGATATTAATTTTATATTTGTTTGGACTAAAGAATAATAGATAATTGATGGTCAAAGTTGAACATGTAAAAATAAAAACGACTTAAACTGTGAATAGGAGAGACAACATATGTTCCGTCTAGTATAATGAGCAAATGGATACTAGCTATTTAGCAACCAAACTGAAAACTAGAACGATTTTATTTCTTGATTTCGCCTATACATACACTTTATGACGATAGAAAGAGATTTTATTTCTAGAAACTTCTGGAAGAGTATAGTTGAACAAACTTGCAATAATGAATTAGCAAGTCACCCTCGTTGTCCCAATTTATGAAGGTTCACAAATTATTTGGTAAGATTTGGTAGTGTTACTTAAATTTGTTAAATTACAATGTAAAAGAGCAAATGTTACTTGAAACAATAAATAATTTCATGGGCCAGGATTTGAGTTTGTCTATTCAAGATAGACGAGATTCTTTTTTTTAAAGGATTCGAATTTATATCGTGCGAAGAGATTAGAAGAATATTATAATGCCCAAACTCTTTATCAACTGAGCTATGCCCATGACACTTAAAAAATCCATGTAAGGACTATTTGAAACAAAAGACGTACGCGATATTTTAAAACATGTGTGATGGAATGGTGATGTTTTAAAACATCTATAATCATGTTATTGTTGTGAAAATATGAATGTCTTGGAGACCAAGAATAGAAATAAAGGAAACGTTACAGACAATGAATTTTGCCCATTATTATTACCTTTATATGATGTAATGAAAGTCTATAAATAGGTGCTCATTCTATTGTATTCTACACACAATTAAAAAGAACAAAATATTTTGGGAAGTTCTTCCCGCACAAATTTAAAACTCTCCTACACCAATAGTGACATTTTTACCCTTAATATAAAAAATAGAAATTGATTCATAAATTTCTCAATTCTTTCGGACACCCTTAAACTCTCTCAATGAAACTCCAATTTTCTTCTCACACTTTATACAAACAAAATCCAATGCCTAAACTAAGAAAGAGGAAGGTTAAAGAGGACGCACAATGTTCGATTTCACCAGAGAAGTCATCGAAATTGCGTAAGCTTGCACCATTAGTAAGTACCCAATTTGAATCCTGAACTAGAGACTTTATAGGAATGCACGAGGTTATGAACACTGTATTATTTCCAGCATGATTGAAATTTCAATAATTGACTAAGGTAATGGTTAAAAATACAACTGGTAGTAAATTGGATTGGACTTGGCGGGGTTGAAAAGTAAAAAATGTGTAGATTTTTATTTTTGTACAATGTATTAAAAAAAAAGTGAAAAAGCAGTTTACCACATAATCAAAGGTAATATTTGGGTCTTGATGTTATCCTCGTAACTCAAAGATTCTTCTACATTCATATTCATCTTTTTAATAAAATCAAACAAATTTTGGAAAATTTGAAGTTCAATAAAAGCATATAGAAGTTCGGGTTTGTCTAGAGAAAATTGTGGGGAGAGGAAACGTAATTAGAATAATGGGGGAAAATACTCTAAACTAACCTATTTATATGAAAGGCTAATATTGTACATTCATCCTATCTTTTTTTTGTTTAGGAGAGTTTTAGATTTGTATGGAAAGTACTTCCAATATCTTTCCGTTTCTCTTCTATATGTTTATCATTCTTTACAGTTGTATTCATAATAATTACTTCTTCCACCCCTAAATGGTTGGTACATTTTGACTTTCATGGTCAACAAAACATGATTTAAAACGTGGCTATATTTTACTCTACATGCGAAAAAAATTATAAGAAGTTGATATTTTAAAAATATATATATATTTTTTGTAAATTAGCGATGAGGTGAGTATCTAACCCACGACCTCCGGGTCACTAGCAAGAGCCTTTTCCACTAGGCTATCCGATTAACTCTTTAAGAAGAAAAAAATATATATATAGTGGGACGAGTCTAATAAGATCCTACATGACTATATTATTTTTTTATCGTTTTAATGAAATTTATTGATTAAAATTTTTAAAGTTTGACCACAAAAGTCAAAATATACCAATCATTTAACGATGGTGCGAGTATTAGTTTATTTCAAGATTGGTCAATTCTTTTTGGTTAGATGGAATATAACAAAAACCACTAACTGATATTTTTAAGGAATAAAGACAGACATACACATATAAATGAAAACCAAAACCAAAAGTCAGAAATTTTTAGGACGAAAGGAAAGAACAGAGGAGCAAAAGGAGGGCCTTTAAAGCCCTCTACTATACATATAATCGTATTTTCTCCTCTCAGATCTTCAAAACACTTAAAATTATCATTTGGGTATTTTTTATTTAAGGTAATCTTTTGTTGTCCAGCTTCATTTTCTTGAAAATCCATTTTTGCTGTTTTTTTTTGGGTTTTAAGTCATGTATTTGAACTTTTTTGCTTTTAGTGGAAGCTTTGTATTGTTTCTGGGTTGATTTTCGATCTGATGGTCTGTTACTGAATCAAGATGTTCTACATTGTTTTATCTTGTTAGTTGTATATTTTTTGCTTATTGTTTATAGGTGAGCTTCTTGTTCAGGTCATCTGAATTCTTGGGGGTGCTTATATACGGGTTTGAATCGATTGGATGAAAGTAACATGTATGAGTAAATTGAATTGTGGTGTAAGTTGTGATGCTACTTATTAGATCCAAGTTATGGTATTAATCTTTATTGGTTTGGATGATATTTTGATTGTATGAGAACATTGAATTGGCCTAGTGGTTAGGAGTCTTCAGCAGAAACTTATAGGGTTCTGGTTTCGTTCTTACCATGTAAGGGGGTGGAGGGATTTTTCTTCTTCAAAATATATACTTCGATTGTATTAGAGAGGGGGGTGGATGGTGATCAATTTTGTGTGGAATTGATTGTTAAAGGACTAAAGAACTGATGTTGTACATTTTGATTGTTTTTTGGTTGATGAAGGATTGGAGAAGGGAAATGGAGCATGGGAAGTTGTTTATTGGTGGAATATCGTGGGACACGAATGAGGATCATCTCAAAGAGTATTTTCAAAGCTATGGTGAAGTAGTGGAGGCTGTAATCATGAAGGATCGTGCCACAGGGCGAGCTCGAGGATTTGGTTTCATTGTTTTCACTGACCCTGCTGCTGCAGATAGAGTTGTCAAGGAAAAACACGTGATCGATGGTAGAACTGTAAGTTGGTGTTTCTATTTCATATCATATTTTCTGTTGAATTCTCCTAGAATTATGATCAAAATATTATTTTTGTGCGTTCTTAAAGAAATCTCTCATTGCTATCCTTCCAAGTTGATCAGATCATTCACATGTATCAGAAAGTTCTTTGAACACGAATGTTATGAGATTTGCTATCATTTGATCCCATTAGCAAAAGCAATTGGTGCGAACTCTACCTTATTGTTCCTTGTGAAGGGCATTAATCCTAATATATGAAGTTTATTCTACTACGAGAAGATACAAGAATTATATCTAATTGATGAACTGTGATTACTTAAGTGAGCTTTATTTTTTCTTCTAGTTATGAGTCTGGAAAAAAATGAAGTATGATGGGGTAGCTTAAGAAGGGCAGTGATATTTATGGAATCTCTAGAACATAGTTACATTTGATTACGTCGTTCATGTGATTAGACGTTGCTTCTCATATTATCTAACGACATAGCTTAAGTCACCATGATCAGTATTTTGTGGACATAACTTTTGGCAGACTAAGCTATCAATAAGTTCATTGCGACAATATGTTTGTGCGAATCATGCCAAAATATGGAAGTGCCAGTGTACCTACATATCTTGGTCCTCTCTATAATTTTCTGCCTCAAATATGATTGAACATTTCTATTCTGAGGTCCACCATCTATGTCCAACTATTTATAATAGAGTAACTTGTGCCGAATTGGTTATTTGTAATGAAAAAACCCTTTTTTAGGTGGAAGCTAAGAAGGCGGTTCCTAGGGATACTCAGAATGTGCTAATTAGAAACAATAGCACTACTCACAGTTCACCAGGACCAATACGTTCAAAGAAGATCTTTGTGGGAGGTCTAGCATCTACTGTCACAGAGAGTGACTTTAAGAAATATTTCGATCAGTTTGGCACAATCATAGACGTTGTGGTCATGTATGACCATAACACTCAAAGGCCAAGAGGTTTTGGTTTCATCACTTATGATTCAGAAGACTCGGTTGACAAAGTCTTGCTAAAAACTTTTCATGAGCTTAATGGAAAAATGGTGGAGGTCAAGCGTGCTGTTCCCAAGGAGCTATCTCCTGGGCCAACTCAAAGCCCATTGGGGGGCCATGCATATGGTCTAACTAGAAGCAACAGTTTCCATAATGCATTCACTCCTGATTTTAATCCAAACGCAATAGGAGATTATAGAGTACGAATGGATGGAAGGTTTAGCGCTCTCTCTGTCGGAGGGAGTGGATACCCTCCCTTTAGTTCTTCTAGTTTTGGCCTTGGACCCACTTTGGAGTCAGGGTTATATTCAAACCATTCTGGAGGAGGAGCCTTTGGTTCAACTGTTGGTGTTGGACGTGGTTTTAACACGTTATACAGTGGTAATTCTAACAGGTACAGCAATCCCCTGGGGTATGGCCTTTCTGGTGGTGGAACCAATTCTACCATGAATAACTCAAGCCGTAATGTCTTGGGTGGTGGAAACTTCAGCTACTCAAATCTTCAGAACACAAACAATCTTATCAATTCTGGTAGTGGTAATATAGGCCCATTCAGTGCTTTTGGGAACACAGGAGGGATTTGGGGCTCTACTGTTTCAGGTCAAGATGGAGGGAGTGGTTCTGTAACAAGCAACAACATTAGGTACAGAGGTGGAGAAAACAGTTTTGCGAGTGGGGTTGGGTACAATAGACATACTCTAAACAGTATTGGAGGAGCATCATCATATGCTACTAAAACTAATTTCCATGAGAACACTTTCGAGGACTTGTATGGAAGTGATTCGCTGTATGGAGAAACCTCTGGTTCCTTCACTCTTGGCCTTGGCACCTCAACGTCAGAAATCATGCCCAAGAACTCAGTTGGCTATGTTGGTTATACTATTGGCAATGGTGAAAATAGAGGTAAGAAATCCTATTCCATATATCCTCCTTATTCCCCTATTTTTTTATACTCATTGCAATTGGAATTCTCTTAGACAATCTTTGTATTTGCATAACCGAACACACATGATTAACCTGATGATGTATCAGTGTTATAGTAGTCGGTGCACTAATTGCCTGCTTAGAAACTTATAATTAAACTAATGATTTTCTCGATGAGAATATTCTCTGAAATGTAATGCGATTGCTGTAAATATACTGTAGTAAAATTTCTACTAAATTAGAACTGCAACTTAAGCTAAATTTTATGAGTAACATCCACAAATCAGAAACCTCTTTAAGATAATATTTTCTTGCCCTCTGAACGGTAAAAATTATGGAGGTCTTAAGTCTTAACATACCTGTTCCAGGTTCTAATATGTTCAAGAGATATTGTATGCTGACATTTTATCTCTAGAAATAACTGAACCTAGGAACTATGTTTGTTTGTTATGTTAAGGACATTTAATATGGTGTGGAGGTCAGAAAATATCTGAACCAGTGGAGATATTTTAATACGAATTTAAACGTCAAACAATTTGGTAATGATTATTAGAAATTTAATTAGAAAAAAACTATATGGTTTGTGTAAGGAAGTTACTGTATTACACAAAAACATTTGTATGTATATTGTGTTCTTGAAGTTAACTGAACTTTGAATATTTGACGAAAATATGTGCATCTATATGTATCATTACATGCCTTCAGTCGGTAATGGAGACCGATTGAACTTAGCTTAATTTTGTAAAGGTTCGGTATAATTGCACCAACGCTTTACAGAACTGTGATTTTAGCACATATTATATAAATATGCATGGAGGATTGAGTTGATATAGTTGAGGGAACGACTCGCGTAGATTCTATTGTCACTAATCTTGAACTTATGATATCGTGTGTCTTCTGACATGGAAAATTGTTTGCAACATTTCAGGAATTGCTACGTAGGACTTCTACTTTATGGGCACAGAAACTTGCTGTAGGCGTAAAGTACACCATGAATCGGTATGCAGAATTGTGAATTACTCTGTGAGATATATCAGGCTAGAACTACATGGATTAACTAATCCAATTACTTTTTTCCTTATAGAACTCTTTATAGTGAACACTCACGGATTTTTTTTGTGTGTTTCAAGGTGTGAGTCTTCAATATAGGTTTACTTACGTTTTTTGTTAAGACGTATAATCAGATTCTGGATGTATGTAAACTTGGTTCTGTTGAAAATTTCTGGAAACATAGAACCGATCGTATCAAGGGATTATTCTTTTATGGAAAACTTTACTGTCTCTTGATTGTATGATAATTGATGAGTCGCATGTCAACATCAACATGTCCCACCCAATAACCCGATATCTATGAAGAGATTATCGCCCAAGCGTGATAGGGGTAGGGAGAGGGTCGAATGTTATGCTGCCTTACGGCAAGTATTTTAAAGGTAAGTGCTGTAGAAAAATCAAGTCTGATATCATAATTTCTTCCACAATTCTTTCATTATACATTTGCAATTAATCGTCATTCTACATTTTCGATATACTTTCGACTACTTTTTCTTTTCTTTAATATAATGTACAAATAGCTAGAAAGACAACTTAAAGAAAATGAACCGAGTGAGTATGAACTCAACATTCTTCTACCCCATTGAAATCTCAGAAGAACATGTTTCAAAATCTAATCTCACAAGAGCTCATGACTGGTAACAACGATTCATTATTAACAAAATAGTCTCTAAGAAGAACAACATCCTGCTTTTTTGGTTTGATCATCTTCTTGGTTTTCATCAGCCTGTAATACAACAGTCTTTCCATTAGCCATCCACCCAGGATCCTTTGTTTTAAGGTCTTGTGATTGAATAACCTTTCGGCTCAAAATGTTAAAGATCTCTCGAACAACAGTCTGAAAGGCCGCAGTCACGTTCGAGGTGTCTAAAGCCGAAGTTTCGATGAAGAACAGACCTTGCGCCTCAGCTAATCCTTTGCCTTCAGCTGCGCTAACCTCCCTGGCATCTTTGAGGTCAGATTTGTTGCCGACAAGTATTGTAACTACGTTCATGTCTGAATGAGCTGTCAATCATATCAAAGGAACTTGATGATCACTATAAGAGTTGGTTTATGAACAAAGAAAAGGAAGATGCAATATGCAGGATAAGTACACATAGAAAGTCATTGTTCTATGGTTCAATCAACAGCATAATCACGTAGCAGTAACAGATGATCAAGATGGTAAATATGCACAATACATACACATAAAAATCAAGATCTCCTGTCTAAGGCGGTATTGGAAAGATGGGGGGGGGGGGGATAGGAGATCTGCTGGTGTGCAGCCTTACTCCTGTGGTATCAATTAGGCTCTTTCCTAATGAAGGAGGACAATTCCAGGGATGGACTAATTCCTGGGGAGGCACAATACACCATGAATTTCTGTAAATAATCGGCAAATCTGACACATAAAAGATAACAACAAACATGCCAGAAGACTTGTTAGAATCACTCAACTTTCTAACTCTTACTTTGAAGTTCATTGAGCCATCTGCCAATGCTATCGAAGGTCTGGCGTCTGCTGATGTCATAGACCAGAAGAGCTCCAACAGCACCTCTATAATAGGCAGATGTAACAGCCCTAAAACGCTCCTGACCAGCTGTATCCCAGATCTGTGCTTTTACTTCCTTCCCATTTATTTCCATTTTATGTGTCTGAAACTCTACGCCAATAGTTGATTTTGAGTTTGAATAAAACTCATCTCTTGCAAATCTAGTAAGCAGATTTGATTTTCCAACAGCTGAATCGCCAATCAAGACAATTTTAAAAAGGTAACCTCCAGTCTGCTGCTCCCCTGATTGAAAAGCCATATGATACCTCTTGAAAGCAACGCTAGGAAGTCATTGATGGTACTATACACAATCCCGATAATGGAGCAAACAAATCTGAAGAACGAAAAGGGCTAATGGGGAGTTCTCAATAAGGGGAGAAATCCGGGAACTAAAATGTACTTCAGCAGAACTGGGGAGTGGGGACCAGAAGAAAGGAGTATGTACTAAATTTGGAAGGAAAAAAGAAGGCGAGTCTATGGTGCTAGTTTTAACTCCTAGGGAACACTGGTAGCACCTTCCCTCACAATCAGCAATGGCGAGAACCCCTTACAAAAGAGTCAAATTGCTCCAAAAGAAGGATGTTGCTAGATACCTGCAATGCAAAGAAACATCAGAAGATACAACCAAAGAAAATCTCCTCCTCACTGAGAGAATGCGCAGAGTATATCTTCGATTTTGATCGTTGCAAGAGGGGAACATCATATAAATTCACCCACTAGTTACATACTTTAGAAACATCACCGCCACCTGGTCGTTAACAACTGACACTCGATGGTATTAAGAAGTTTCACTTGATTGCAAAGGTTTAGACTTCTTTCCATTGAGGAAACAACGGTTTAGAACTTCTTTTATAAAATGACTGCTTCATGTTCAAGTTTGACATTGTTAGTTGTAATAATGTATTAGCTTGATATATATTTACTCGGTCTTCGATGGCCTACAATTCCCAATAATGAAGTCTCTTTATTTTTTTAGGCAATAACATATATATAGACAAGCCTTGTAGATCATCATAATGTGTCTTTAATCTGCTGAACATAGCCTTATCGATTATAATGTGTCTTTTATCTATATATCATATAGATAAGTGTCTGCAGAATGTCCTCCCGAGTTTTCTTAGAAACCTTTGATACTACCCTGTGCTAAGAAAAGAAAGAATCTGACTTACATATCCCTCTACCCAAAGATAATGACTGAATCAGAGAGCAAGAAAGTTTAAGGCATTCTAACATACAAGAAGGTGCAAGCATGGCTTACTAATTAACTCAGTCGAAACACTAATGTTGATGCATCCAAAAAATTGTTGTGATCTGACTATGAGATCTTATAGTCATCATTTATCAATCTACCATATTCTCCAGAACTAGTGGACATTTCAAAACAAGTAACTACAAAAAAGAACACTTATTACGCATTTTCCGAGTCATAAATAAGGAAAAGGAAGCAATTCCATCTTTCAACTGCTTATAAACACTGAAATACTTCAAGCTCTTCAAATACCAAACAACATCCAAGAACTTGACTATTACTACAACAAAACTAGAAATACTTGACCTGAAGAAACTCGAAGTGTTCATACTAAGATAGACCAGCCAGCACCAAACAAAGCGCCACACATAAAAGTCTACATTTATTTACTTCACCCATTAATGATATATACCAAAAGCAAAGTAAACCAAACGGAGAAAAACACAACCTTCCTCCCATAAAGATTGTCTTGCTTTATTTACAATAGTCAAAACTCAAAATTCACAATCTTTTTACCATTAATTAGCAAAAGTAGCTTCGAATTGAATCAAAATTATCGCATTAATAACAGACTACACTAAAAGTACTCCCTCCGTCCCTAAATGATTGGTATATTTCTTCCTTTGTGGTCAAATTTAAAAAGTTTGATCAAGTTAAACGATAAGAAATAATATAGTCATGTAGGATCTTGTTAGTTTCGTCTCAATATATATTTTTGAAATATCAACTTTTTATAACTTTTTCATATGTAGAATACGAGATATTTATGTTTTAAATTGGATTTTGTTCACTATGAAAATCAAAATGTACCAATTATTTAGCAGCGATGGACGTAGTATTTGCTTCTTGTACCACATATATAAAAAGTATCTTGATTTCAAATTTAGAAAATCAACCAAGAAAATATTAAACTAGACAATCTTTTAGATATATATAAAGTAGTGTATACCAAAAGAGAAGAAACAGCACAAAGTTCAAATCGTTACATCACATATACAAAGTGGTTGAACAAAATGCAATAGGTGAGCTCAAAGCTTCAAGAAAATACCATAAAAGCAACTGAAAATTAAATTGAGACTTACCCACTTCCTGAAATGATGAATTTTATCTTCCCTTTTAATCAAAATCAGCTGAAATTGCAGATCAAAATAAGAATAAATTGGTAAAAAAGTAGTTTACACAAAATAAAATAATATTAGAAAACATAAAAAAAGTTTAAAAAATTATACAACCAAGATAAAAGTCAACTTCTTTGGTACTATTTCTTGCAAATTTATTTTGAATTCTTGACTTGAATGGGAGTGGGGAAGACTCGAAGAAATACAGGAGAAAACAAGATTTAATAAGGACAAAAAATGGTGGACTATTAATGGGGTTTTATTGGGCCTATTGGAACGTTGGAATGTTGCATTTACTTCTTATAAAAGCGTAAAATAATTACATTAACGATCTCGTACAATCATCAATGATAGGGGTGTGAAGGAAAATCGAAATCGAGTCGAGCCGAACCGGAACCGAACCGAAAAGAACCGATATTTTGGAACTGATCGGAACCAAACTGTTTTCGGTTCTGTCTTTGAGAGAACCGAACAGATGCGGTTCGGCTTATGGGAAAACCGTTAACACCCAAACCGATGACTAATTTTATGTAGGAAAAATTAATTTTAGTAAAAGATAATTGAAGAGTATTCAGCATTGTTCATTGTTAATATGATATAATAATAAATAGGTGAACACGCCTAATCACTGATGTTATGAAGCATACAAAATAAAATAGATAAATTGATGATATGTCTCAATTGATGAGAGCGGATTAAAACCTTCCTTTTAATCATTTCAATACAAAATTTGATCCTTACGAAAATAAAACCACACTCCATAAAGAGAGAGAGACGAGGTTAATGATTATTAACAATTTAATTTTTATTAGTTGAGTATGCCACGAGAGCACTTATTACTTATATTAAGTTACTATGCTTATGCTACAACAAATCTAGTCTTACCATTTTAGGACAACCAAATTCAAGTGATCATATGATACAAATCTCTGTGTTGTAGATAAGTTGAGAGAGTTAATATGATTTCATTTCATTTTCATGGCATATGATATTATTGATTATGTGCAAGTTACAATTTGGTCCTACT
The DNA here is from genome assembly GCA_003412495.2 of Echium plantagineum. Lineage (NCBI taxonomy): Eukaryota > Viridiplantae > Streptophyta > Magnoliopsida > Boraginales > Boraginaceae > Echium > Echium plantagineum. The sequence goes on from CM016564.1 coordinate 24,248,766, forward strand.
AAATATTGAATTTGTAAAAATAGTTCCAAAATAATGGTATAAGAGGTGTATTTTAGTTTCCAAACATTAATTTTAGATGGAAAAACGTAATTTTGAGGCAAAAACAAAGTTTTGTCACGATCAACACCCTAATACACAACTATAAATAATGTTAAAGCCAAAACAAAAGAAATCAACCACTTAATATCTTTTAACAATCAACTATAATGAATCATTCACCAAACTCTAATTCTTCATTTATTTATATGTTCATTCATCCATGCAAAATACACGTAATAATCAAAATGGAAGCCATGGATGTGATCAAGAATCTATTTAGGGCTTTTTTCATACATGCACCTGAATTAAGGAAATCATTTCGAATAAGCACCTGTACTCTCCAACCTTTCAAATAAATACCCATACACGATTTCTGGCACCTGAACTTTGCAAAATCAGGATTTTCATCATTTTCAGTAAAAAATTATTCTGGACAGGGCTTAATCCAGAGGTAGGTTAGTCATATTAAAAATATGACTTTTTTTAAAGGAAAATTTATGAAAGTTCAAGTGCCAATTGAACAAATATATTTGTTTATAAAAAACCAAGTTCTTAATATTTTAGGTTCGATATTGGCTAATATATTTTCTATTAATTACTCTTATTACATTGATATTTGACATTCGTATTCGAAACTCCCCCACCCCACCCACCCCACTGACCTGATTCCCGATTTCCCGTAAACAACCCTTCGGCTTCCAACTACACTAATCAACCATCGTCTGCTTAGCTGTTTCGAATATCTACATGTTCATTAAACCAACTATAAGCATAATTGTTCATGGTAGGTCATATTCATATGTCTGCTTCAATATAATTAAAACCAAAAACACCCAAATAAATCACTAATTTATAATAAATTATCTAAAATACCCTTATCCATAATAAATTTCGACAAAAATTGCTGAAAATCTTGATTTTTAAAGTTCAGGTGTCAAAAATCGTGTTCAGGTGCTTATTTGAAAGGTTGAAGAATACATGTATTTATTTAAAATAACTTGCTTAATTTAGGTGCCTAAATGAAAAAAGCCTATATTTAGTGCATGCTTAATAATAATATCATCTCTTTTTTATTGATACTTTATATCTCCAAAGGCTCAAAGATACCAAAAGGTATTTTCAGGCTAACTTCAATCATCCCCATTGTCTGCATCTTCACCCGCTCCCCTTCAACTTCTCCACGCCTCCGCCTTCGTCGTCTCGCAACCTCCATCACCATCTCCTGGCTCTGCAACTTCAAGTTGCTGCTTTTTGCTTTCGACCAAGGTCCACCTTCATGTAGTAGATCAAAATTCTCCCTACCAATTTTCATCACAATTTGCTGCTTTCCCAACAATCATAAGTCAAGAAAAGATATATTCCCAAAGAAGAAAATGAAATTTCCACTGAAGTTGGTGTTGGAAATGTAGTGATTGAATGCAAACTTTGTAAGCCTTTATGTAATAGTTGGTCCCACATTGCTCACATGCAAGAAGGGCCGGTCCTGACATTTTCGGGGCCCTGGCGAAAACTGAAAAAGGGGCCCCTATTACTATTTTCTTAAAAAAAAGAATTCTCCGAGCATTGCTTAAATTAAGGCACAACCCGCGATTCACCTCCTTTGTATACTCTAAGGCAAGGGTGCATGGGGGCCTTTAATGTGACGATTTACAAAGAATTGATATTTATCTCTCCCAACTTATCCTTTAAAAAAAAGGGGTGGGGGTACCCTTCTAATTTTATTAATATGAATAATTCATTACAATCATCAAACATCAATATAATTCGTAAACTCAAGGAAAGAGGCTATTAGAGTCAAACTAGTGAGAGAAATCATCTGTCTAACCAATTTTCTTATTAGATAGCATGCTTTGCCACTAGTGCAAGATGTCTTGACCCAACTTATCCTTTTCGATGCATAGACTTGTCAAATACTTCAATTTTTCTTGTTACATTGTGGAACTTAGCTAATTTTTGACCAATTAGTTATTCCATCTTTTTTCTATTTTCAGTTTTAGATAAGTGATGACATTTTATGAAATAAATAAACAGTAAAATTAACAAAATCATAAAATATATTACTAAAAAAGTGAAAGCTAAAATAAAGTAACTTGCAAAATATTAAATAAAAGAGAAAATAGTAGTGTGGTTTCAAAAGTATAACAATAAAATAATGTAAATTCATGTCTTGAAAACTAATTACTTTGGCTCTTTGAACAAATTGGGTATTGAAAAGTAATGTAATATAATTGCCCAAAATAATTAATTTAACTAAAAGGTTAAAGGTTGGAAATTTAGAAAATAAAACAAAATCAATACCACAACTATAAAGAAGAAACGAATTACTATAAATTAAATACATTAATAGTAAGGGCTTATTAGTATGTACACATAACATATTTAACATTACATATATAATCATAAAGATTAGTTTATAGTCAAATTTGACCTTGAATGCAATAGAAATTACTGGGGCCAATTTGTAAAAAGTATATAATAGGGGGCCCAGTTATAGAGAAGAACATATACAGTAAATATGTGTTAGCATTTCTAAAAAATGAATAGCTGAGAGGTTTCTAACCAGCGCACTTACACATGTGGGAGAATACAACTTGTGTAACCACTGTGACAACAAATCTTTTTATTTTAATACATACTTTTACACTATACACTATATGTATATATTTCAAACATTTGGGGGCCCTAAAGTCCCGAGACCCTGGGCGGTCGCCCACCCGCCCCCAGAGCCGACCCTGCCTGTAAGTGAGTCACTCACTTTATAAAGAATGTGTTTCGAAACATGAGCAATGTGTTAGTACTAATATTATGTCAAAGCTTTCACGCCTGCAAGAACGAGGCATGAATGAGACTACTAGCAAACTTGACACCGCTTCATAATTAATAAATTAGTCCGAGTGCGGGCCTTGGGAGGTCTGGTCACCACTTAATAATTAGTCCGAGAGCTTGGGCCTTGGGAGGTCTGGTCTGATTTCGGACTTTCTTTTTGGCATTACCAAACAGAGCTTAAAACGTCTGAAATGTTTGGAGGCCAAAAGCCAACTGTCATACTAGTTATAATTCTCATTATTGCGCAGTAATGAGAAGATTGTTGGTTTGCCTGAATTCACACTATAAGTACAACATCTTCCTCATTTGTTTAGTACAGTAATAAATTCGAAATACATAATATTTTGCCAATAGTTCCTTTTGGTGATAGCTTCATACTCGGTCGTAGTTCGCTTGTGGAGTTTCCAGTGATTGCGAAAGCTCTACTTGCAGACCATCTTATCCTGGGAATCGAACACCTTGAAGTTTCCTAAGTACTTAAGGGAAGAGGGCAAATTTGGTTTAAGGATATTATGTTTATCACAAGATTTGGTCTAAATTGTAATTCAGTTAATTTGTATGTTTCGTTTCTTTAACTTTATTTGTAAAATTATCTGTTACTCCTGTGTTTTTAATGTAAACTCCCTACATTTGCATTGATTTTTCCTCTGTTTGCACAATTCTTGATCAATTACAGAGTAATGTTAAGTCCACTAGTGTTCATTGTCTTATACAGTATATTCACAGTGTCTTTGATAGATTGTCCTTTTCGGCTCGTTTTGGCTTGGAAAATCAATAACAGGTTTGGGATTAGACCAACCATCAAACGAGCCTCTGCTATCAACATCTGTGCAAGAGTTTTAGGAAAAAATATGGAGCCTTGTCGTTTCGAGTACATCGTGTAGTACCATATGCCTCCATGTTAGGACAGCTCGGAAAGTTTAAGGATAATTTTGACTTTGTGTTTGATGAATGATTTAGAAAGGTTGATTGTTAAAAATAATTAAGTGATTGATTTTTTGTTTGGCTCCAACATTACTTATAATATCATATTAGGGTGTTAATTGTGATAAAACTTTGTTTTTGTCCCAAAATCACGTTTTTCCATCTAAACTTAACGTTTAGGAACTTTATTAATGCACCTTTTGTATCAATATTTGGGACCATTTCCATATACCCCGTTAGTTTTTTATCCACTATTTCGATTGGTCGACGATTAGCCAACGCATGTGAGAAGCATATGACATTTTTAGAGGAGTACTTTTGTCATTTCACATTGATATTATGCCAAAAAATTTAAAATTCGGAAAGTTTAATGTGAGAGAACATCACCTATGTTTGACTCATATCAACTGTTGATCATTTATGTTTCAAAACATCATAGTTCTAGTGGATCATTTATGTTTTCAAATTGAAATCAGTTGATTTTTCATCCATAATTTCATAATCACTTTGATTCTCAAGTTAGTATTTGATCATACCAAAGAATATGAATTAATTTTGTGTATTAGAATCGTATTATCTAGTATGACTCCAAAGTTGTTACCAGCTCAATAAAGTCTCTACCTTTTATTAGGCCCAATAAATGTGTCAATAATGGTGTTCTAAGGTTAGCTAACTGACATAAAATCATTTTTTGATCTTCGATATTCTTTTGCTTAATTACTATACGTACAAAACGATAAAAATACCTTTACAAAATATTAATGTCACATCGAGCTCAAGTGCAGTTATTGTTGTTCGCCAAAAGAAATCTTGCATGAAAGTCAACTAGATATAATTTGCAAATATAAGTGATCGATTGGAATACTCTAAAACATAAGTAATCGACTAAGACACTTTAAAATATATGCGATCGACTAATGATATGAATGAAACATAGCTGATGTTAATTGTCATTAAACTTTACGATTTTTTATTTTTTAGTTTAATATCAATGTGAAATAACCGAATATACCCCTCCAAAAATGTCACATGTGTTGGACTACGAGTCTGTACACCTTGTTTTAATGATGACTTAAACATTCATTTACTATCTAACATGATTGCTTAAATGATTTATTTCATAGCCATGTTAGAACCATATCTAGCAAGCACACGACTAATGTCATTCTATATGCAACGGATGTTTGCCGTGATATTTCTATAAAGATACTGAAGGATTAGATGTGGTGACAATGATCAAAGTTCAATCACATACCGGTCAAGAGAACCAAGCTTCATTAAAGGAAAGAAAATGAGAATCAACCGGACCAATCATATATTGATCTAATTATGTGGTCGATATGTTTCTCATTCATGTTTCATGTCTTATGCGTAAGTTATCTTTTATACATAAACATGTTGATGCTTATGTTGAGGGTTGTTTTATACATGTTATTATTCTCATACCCCTCATGCATAAGGTATTTTGTTTTTGTCAAAATGAAGAGCTAGTCGATATGTGTTTATTCGACTTTTCTATTTTGATAATAACAAAATACAACTTGGACTAACGATTTTTGAAGTGTGGTGTTGAAGAAATAGAATCAACCACAAATAAGTCATTGAAGACTTAAAGAAGCTTAAAGAAAAGAATGAAGACCAAACTAGGAGTCGATCATTCACCAGTCAAGAAGGACAACGAAAAAACAAGCTCAACGGCATTCAAGAGTTCAAGATTTTAATCGAAGAAGTTATGGATGCAAAGCATATACAAAGGTAAAACTTATCTCTCAATTATAGATTAAAGTCTCTTGAACAACCTTTGTTGAAGCCTTGAATATGAGAGATATTCTTTCAAATCATTTTTGACAAAAAAGGCGATAAGATTCCTAAACTAAGGCAACAATTAAATCTTCTATTATAGCATGCAATCTTTCTTGTCAAGGTAAATCCTTATATTCAACGGAAAACATTTAATGGTGAGGAATTAAAATTAAACATCAAGCACTATATATAAGATTCTAGCCTGAGTAAGAAAACAACTCATTACTAAAGCAATGGCACTTAAATTTAATTGTATTTCTCTATTTTCTCTTTTCCTCATTGTCCTACTTGCAACCCCTCAATGTAAGTACATTTTTATTCATAATTTTTAGGTTCTTTTTGCAATTGTTGTATATATATACTAGTCACGTCACTCTAAAAGTAGTGTTGCACTTTTTATATTATCAATAAAATTATATTATTTTAATCTCATTTTGTTATTAACATGATAAATTTGATTGTAATTAAAGTTTTCAATGTCAGTCAAGTATATAAAGTTTATAATTTTGGATCATAAACAAAACAGTAATGAAACTAGACAATGTTGTAAAAGTCGAGATTTTTTTTTGTCGAATAACAGTAAATCTTATACTATTGGGGAGAGGACATCTCGTGTGCACATGACCACCCAAAAATATGTTATAAAATGTTATATATACATAGGATTATCATACATGCCTTGTTGCTACATTGGTTGGCCACCCTAACTTTTTGTATAAGGTCATGTGTTCCAGCCCAGATCTCTAATTCAAATATGTTGCTTGCCTCTCAGATCTCTACACTCTCTTTTAACACGTTTTTTTCTCAAAATTTTCATTTTTTTTTCTAAAACTTGTTCTTTCCCTTTTTTTTCTTCTTCTAAAACTTGTTCTTTTCCGTTTTTATAATTTTATTTAACATGTTGTCTCTTAATTTCAATAATATTGTTTCCTTAAACTTTTATATTTTTTGAAACAAGTAAATTATAACTTACATATTTTTCTTAAATGTTTAGTTTTGCTCAAATCAAAATATGTCATTCAATAATTATATTTTTGCCTTCTTTCATAAGATATTTGGGGACCACCCCAAATTTTTTTTTTCCTGGGACAGAGACATCTGTTTTTATTATGATACCTTGTCAGGACTCGAACCCAGAACCTATGTTAGTCGAGGTTGAATCTAACATTTCTACACAATATAGGCCATGCTTTGAGGATTGCTCTTGTGAGTACATATGCCACTAGAAGAACACAAGATGCAAAGGAAGAAGTGGATGGAGGACAAAATAAGATTTATGTAGATTGGTGTAAGAAAACTTCATGCGATAAGGAACCTGTATGTTGGTGTTGTATAGCACCTGGGCTACCTAATGGTTGTTTTAATAACATAGAGGATTGTCATGAGGTGTGTCCACATAATTAGGTGGACAAAACTTGAATGATGGAGTATATTGTATTAATCTAAAATTCTCTTTAATGAAATAGAATTTACTTCAATATCATTATTACTATCATATTGCATCTTTGATTTTTTGTGTTCGTTCAAAGTGAATGAAAAAATAGTGCCCCACCTTCACTTTTTTTTTTTTTTTTGCAAATTAGCGATGAGGTGAGTATCGAACCCAAAACCTTCTGATCATTAGTAAGAGCCTTTTCCACTAGGCTATCCGATTAACTCCACTTTCACTTTTTTTTAAACTCTTTATTAATAAGATTGTAACCATTACATTCATCAATTCAACACAAATTCGTAACTTCAAAGGAAGGTGCACTTTGGTCCTACTAAAATGATTGGTTTGCGTAAATGGTTCAAATAATTGGAACAATGGTACAGTTTAGTCCCTAATTAACTTGGACGCTAAAAATGGACGGGAATCAGTGAAAATTGATTGATTTGGGGGCAAAACATAAATTTAGTCAATATGAATGTTAGGGAGAAACACGATTACAACTTATTTTGAGGCCAAAATAAAAAGTGAAGATTATGGTGTCATAAGCTCCCGTTCATAATCGACTCTGAATATTTTGGTGTGACTACAAAATTTATTGTTCATATATATATGGTATTTAATTTCTAATTTGGATCCAAATTAAGTTGTAATCGCATTTCCCCTTAACATAAGAAATAAATTTATGTTTTTCCACCAAATCAATTATGTTAAGATAATTATGTATATAATTAGCTTAGTCAAATGTGTTAATGTAATTGTGTACATAATTAGCTTAGTCAAAATTAATTATGTATATAATTATCTTAGTCAAATGTAATTATATTAGTCAAATCAAATTTGTAGGATAGATTTATTGTTTCCTAGTTTATAGCCACAGATTACGGCTGAATGATGCTTGGTAAATCTATATAAATATCAATGAGGAAGGAAGAAAAGATTCACGGAAAACATTTTTTCAAATTAATTTTCACCAATTCCCGTATATTTTTAACGTCTAAGGTAAATTATGGCCAGTTGCTAATTTACAAAAAAAAAAGAGTTAAATTATGGCCATTTGTACCAATTATTGGAACCATTTTCCTAGACCAATATTAACCCTTAAGTATAATCAAAGTATAATTTGCACATATTTACTATATACATTCCAATACTTTCTCACCAAATGAAGTAGTATATACGTAGTAAGAAATATATACTACCGTAGAAAGTTAGGGTGCCTTATAGAAATATCCCGTACACATTCCGTAAAGGGTTAATATACAAATATTGGTGGTTGGAGTGGGGATTGAAGATGTAATTATTATTTCTTCATGGGTTATTGTGTAATTATTTTTCTGTACGGAATTCTATACGGAACAAATCTATACGGAACCGTAACCGGTCCGGTCGATAAGAAATAATATATATAGTCATATTTGATCTTATTATATTCGTTTCAATCTATATTTTTGAAATATCAACTATTTATAATTTTTACGCGTGCAATATTAAAGATATTTGCATTCGTGTCTCGTTGACCGTGAAAAGTCAAAATAATAGGTTAAAAAACGGAGGAATAACATTTGATTATAGTTGAAATCTTACATAAGAACATGATACATCTTATAATAGCCTACATGTAAAAGACAAGAGTCTCATTTGGACATAGTTTTTTTTTAAACCCATCCACCGCCCCTCAGAATCGAATCCAGGACCTTTAAGTCATTGAAAGACCTCATCATAACCACTAAGTCATTCGACATTATCATCTCATTTACACATACTTCATTTTGGAACCCAAACAATGTGATCTCCTGGAACAAGATGACAAATAGGAATTGAACCCGGTTTAACATTAAGAAACTTGAATGCCAAATGTTTTGGACTCCATCTTGATGTGTCTAGGTGACAAACACCAACCACATTCATTTTTCTCCCGTCCTCGTTGGCCAAAGAAACCTCATACACTCTTGTATCAAATATCGAATGGCAACTATAAACCGCGTACGGGTACGTGAGTTTATGGCAGACCACCAACTTTCGATGTTTCCTATAATTCAACCGCGTTATAATGTCATAACTTCGCGATTTATTAACATCTTGATTAACAACATCTTCGGATACAAGCACGTCGACGTTTTTACCCAACGTCGACGTTATGAAGTCGATCATTGCCTCTAGTGAAGTCGCACATAAGCTGTCCTCTCCTATTTGAGATGGTATTTGGCAAATGTTGATTGTATTTCTCATATCTTTTGATTCAAGTGATTGAGGCTGAGATAACACTAGGTTTAGGGTTGTGGTTATGTTTTTTGATGTAAGAAAGTCAAGATCATCAATTTTGTGAGGTAAGAAATTTGCTTGGTTGGAACTTTGAAATAAATAAAAGCTTTTTTTGTTTCCAAAATTTAAGTCATTTTCTTTGAAAAAAAGATTTCTCATTGGGTTGTCATCTTTTGCTTCCATGCTGGAGTAAACGCATATTGGAATAAAAACGTAGAAAAAGCAAATGTCTGGATGGATTTTGTTAGCACCCCAATCCTCAGCTACCAGGCCTGTAAAAATAAACAAAATGTTAAACTAAAATATTGAGGTCGATTTACGGGTGACTTATAGTGTGTGGTATCTGATTTGAGTTTCTAATAAATGGTGTCGGGTTCACAAGAAAATTGTCAAAATGGTGTCGGACAACATGTGCAAGTTGTACTTTAGTCTCAATAAATGTTTGGTCTGCATAAATGCTCTCTAATATTGGCTTAAAAGATATGGTTTAATTTAGTCCTCTTTTGATAGGGACGTTAAATTTTGAGTGAAAGAGATCAAAATAGAATTTTCAAAACTTCCATATTTCTAAAAAATATGCACTTTAGTCCCTGATATTGGCCGAAAAAGTGCACTTTAGTCCCTCATTTCGTCAAAATTTAGTCCCTCAAAAGAAGGACCAAATTGCACATTTTCAACCACTATTAGAGACCATTTGAGCAGATCGAACATTTATAAGGATTATTAAAGCGCAACTGACACATATTATCTGGGACCCTTTCAACATTTATCTCTTTTGTTCACTCTCGAACAATTTTTGTAACACCTATATTCGATTGTTACTTTAATTAAATATTTATGTATTCATTAATTGTACCAGGTATTAAACGATCGTGGATAGCTTTTGGCATTGTAGTATTGGGCAACATCAGGTTCCAGTACAATTCGTTTGACAATAAGGATGAGTAACATGTCACAATGATGAGCTGTAATTAATATTACAAAAAACAAACATCAATCAATAATATGACTGTTGTGTTAGTAATACGATACAATAGCATTTTCTAGGTAATACTCTTATAATAGAATGCATAAAAAACACGTAAGTATATAATACATGCATGTTTTACTAGCATTAGTTATAATATTATTTGGAGGTGAAGGAAACATGACGTTTTTTAAAGAATTTATTGATATATAATACTCCCTCCGTCTCTATATGATTGATATATTTTGATTTTTGTGGTCGGACTTTATAATTTTTTATGAAGAATTTTTATTCAACGATAATAAATAATATAGTTATGTGTGGGATCTTGTTAGATCTTCTCAATATATATCCACTTTTTATAAATATTTTTTCACATGTAAAATAAGAGATAGTTACATTTTTTAAACATTAAATATGAGAGAAAATTGTCGTTGACTCAATAGCCTGGTAACATTTAACCCAACTTTCATCGTTAGAGACAATTGTCTCATACTTTCATATGAAAATAAAATTCAACATACATAAACATACAAGATAATATATCTAAAAACTCTTATCATTATCGAATTTTAAATGTAAATTAATTTTCAATCATTTTTTACTATTGACTTCTTAACCCCTGGTCTTAGGATACATTCTAAAAAAGCCCATATAATATACTCCGTATACAGTTTCTACAAGTAGTATGTGTGCTTGTCATTAAAACTTAACCAATAGGATAATACTAATTTCGGTTTTTAATTATCATCCTTACAACAATCACATCAATTAGAAATCACTAAAGATTGGATGAAATTTTGCGTATATAATCCCTAATCAAATAAGAAAACAACATTTAATAAATAAACACTACTACAAAATATCACTTGGCCAACCCCAGAAAAATCACTTAGACGACACATTTAAGGGTTGGGATTAGAGGGGTCGGCCAAGTGGAACTCACTTGGACGACCTCACGCGGGCGTGTCGGCCAAGTGAGCCACTTGGACGACCCCACACGGGGGGGTCGGCTAAGTGAGCACTTGGCCGACCCCCCCGTGTGAGGTCGTCCAAGTGAGCACTTGGCCGACCCCCCGTGTGAGGTCGTCCAAGTGAGCACTTGGTCGACCCCCCGTTTGTTGTCGTCCAAGTGGCTCACTTGGCCGACACTCCCGTGTGAGGTCGTCCAAGTAATTTTTTTATTATACATATTATTCTTCGTTAAATAGGGGCTTAAAATGAAAGACTAACATTGGAAGTCCAACGTGACGAGTACTTTAAAATAACTTTTTTTACTAAAATGATAATTAATTACAAAATCGGAGAGAGTGGAACGGGGACATTGAAATGCATGGACACTCACAGTAAACGTGGAAGCAAGAACTAGTAACGGCTGCATTATATTGTTAGACTATATGATAATTTTAGAGGGTGAATGAGGTTGAAGAGGTCGATAACCGATTTATATGAGTGCAGAATGGGGGAAGCTAAGGCTAAAGGCTTAGTTGGTTTGCAAGATTATTAGATGATATGAGCAACTTATAATAATGTCATTCCTTATATAATCATTTGAGGTAAATAAGAAACAAAGGCAAAAACATTGTTGTGTTCACAAAAAGGTTGTAAATCACTTGTTCCAAATAAAATCCAGTTTTTTGTTTCTTTGGTGAGATCCCATCCATGCATGTTGTTGAAAGTAACCATCTATAGCAAAATGCAAGTTTGAAGATAAAAGTAATCATTTTTCCTCTTTTTACATTATAACACCAAAAAAAAGTTAAATAATCATATATGAATATAATTTCAAAATATCTTTCATCCAACATCTATATGAAACATCCTTGCGGCCACGCACACGAGCTTTAAATTATAATTTTATTTTAAATTTTTAGTAGTTAATATATGGATGAAATTTTATTTTGTAACTTTGAAGTAAATAATACTCCCTCCGTCCTTAAAAGATTGTCACATTTTGACTTTTGTTAGTCAAACATTACAAAATTTGATCATGAATTTCCATGAAACAATAATAAATAATATAGTCATGTGGGACCTTGTTAGATTCGTCTCAATATATATTTTTAAAATATTAACTTTTTATAATTATTTTCGCATATAGAATAATAGATATTTATGTTTTAAATTGTGTTTTGTTGACCACCAAAAGTCAAAATGTGATAATCTTTTAGGGACGGAGGAAGTATCAATTTTGTTAAAAAAAACATAAAATGTTAATCTCAATTTAAAAAAGTGATGATCTAGAATAAATTTCAGAGAAAATTTACAATCATATCATTTTCCTAAGATGCCTATTTCTTGTTTTCTTCGTTACAAGCTTTAGCTTTACTGTTGCCATTGATAAAGAAATCACTATCCAACTTATAATACAATAAATCGAATCTCTCCTTCACTGACGCATTAAAGATTCCGAACCAGTATATAATTGCGATGTTAATTATATAGGTTAGTGATAATGTGAGAGCAATTTTTTATATTGCGAGAATACAATTATATTTAACTCCTTTGTTAATTATAAAATTTATTCATGTTTTCATTAATCAGATAGAAATAAAAATATTTTATCTTTATTCGTTAACAATCAATATTGTAATTATAAATTATAGAATCAAAGGGCATAAAAGGAATTAAATATAGTTTTGCTCTGGCGATATGAAAATTGCTCTGGCATTATCATTTGTCTTAATTATATGGCTAGTAATAATGTCAGAGTAATATTTATATCATTAGAATAAAATCATGCTCAATTCTTTTATATTATAAGAATATTTCAAAAGATGCCTCCTCTTTTTTTTTACAGCAAATATATTTGTTTCTCCTCGAGTTGTTTGAAGTAGCATACAAAACCGGAATCAGGTAAATCGTACATCCTAAGTCAAGAAGATATACTGATCCCGATTGATCCGATATCTTGACCTTCAATTCCTTTGTTTTGACATTGAGTTCCTTTCTTTCCACAACCAACTCGCTTACGCATCCGAAGATGCCATTTCTTGTTTTCATCATCAAACGCTTTGAGTTTTGTATTGTGATGGAGTTGGTCATTTTATATGTTTAGAAGCTTTTGCCTTCATAATTTCCACTTAGCATGAAATAAACAATTTTACATTCTTTGGCATTTGAAAAATAATTAAATAACTAAAATAATTCATTATTGTGACGGACCACGAAAACAATTTATGTTCTTAATATTGGATCAATTTAAAACAACCTCGGTGTTATCAAGATCTATAAATGTCAATAATCATACTCTATTATGGAATACTTCTTTTTATACAATTTCTTTTACAAGGTACTGTGACATACATATTACAAATAATTGAGCACGAATGGCACCATCAATCATTCAGATTAATTAAAATTTTCACATCCATTACTCTATTTTAGTTTTGCTAATATTGATCACTGATCGCAAAATTATATTAAAAAGTGGTCACTCCTTATAAATGATTGCAATTTCCACTTCGATCACAACAGATTTACTTATGTAAAATTAAGTTCAATAGAATATTAATTATAGTAGAAATTAATATTTTAGGATTACCACAAGGGACATTATGTATTACTAGGATCCGTTCATAATCTATATATTAAACTATAATTTTTTGTTAATATTATATAATACGTTCCTCTTGTCAATCGGGTCTAAGGCCTCACACACATACACAAGCGAATTACAAATATGACTTATAACTTCCCGGGTTCAACGAAATCGTTTGTATAGATTTTTCTTCTCCAATTTTTATTCCTTATACACATTAGAAATTGTTCTAGTAAAACAAAAAGGAGGGATTCGAACGTGGCTATGTTCGGTGTAATTCGGTCCGTTTACAACCCAACCTAACGATACATCGCTAGAACCACACAATATTACCGTTGGAGTTAAGCATCACACCATGGCCCCGGAGATAGGGGCGTCGAATGAACATAGTCGACTATTCACTTAGTGGCCCGGCCCAGTTTGACTTCTTAACTCCCCTATGCCCGTCGGACTAACAAAATGGTCTGCCCCGGTCCGAGTCTTAAGGGGTTGGGGATCCGGTTTGGTTCGTTGGTCTCGTCTACCTATAAAAGAGGAGCCTCGAACAGAACACGGGGCCAGCCCAGTTCAACCCTTAGTCGGGCCTCGGCCGTCTCGTTTGCCACATCTAGAACCACCGATGCACCGTCCCGGTTAGATTTTCAAAGCCCAATAATTTATGTCACGACATTTTTCTTTAAAGCTCAAATCAACATTACCAACCGACAATAGCTACTTCATTAGTCATTAACAATTGTCAACCGAATCTTTTGTAAGAGACCATGGTATATTGGTAGTAAAGGTCGCAAAAATGTATAATTAGCCACTAGTTTAGTGTAAGGATGATCATTTGTAGTATATTAATGGTTGAGTAATTATCATCGTTCCTTTTTTATTGATTAGACCAAAGGAAGAATTAAGTCACTAACCACTCCCCACTTATTCGTGGCCCAAACAAATGCACCGCCATACCCTAAAGGCCTTGCTAACCAGCTGTCAAACTCAAAAGTGCTGAGATAAAAATAATAATATATACTCGCTTTTTGACTTTTCGTGATTAACAGAACTCGATTTAAAATGCAAATATCTCTTATTCTAGATGTAAAAATTATAAAAAGTTGATATTTAAAAAAAATATATTGAAACGACTCCAACAAGATCTCATATGACTATATTATTTCTTATCGTTTAATAAAAATTCATGATCAAATTTTTTAAAATTTGACCAGGAAAAGTCAAAGTGTTTCAATCATCTATGGACGGAGGGAGTATTCTTTGTCTATTTAGATTGATCCCAAAAATCTAGTATATGTCGAATTTTTTTTTTATCTTTCATTAAAATTTCAAAAACTATCAAAGACAACTCCCAAATAGACTATTTCGCATAGTTGAGGAGGCAAACTCCGATTTCCAAAGTTGAAGGTTGATCACTCCCTTAAAGTTCAAGAGACCAAAAGAATTAACGCCTTAGCGTAACCCAACTGGTCAAGGAAACAGGGGAAAGGTATACTCAATAGAACGATGTGCGTTCGATCCACGACAATGACATATATTATATATGGATGAATTATTCAAAGAGGGGCCTAATGAATCAGAGGAACCGAAGCCTGGAACACCGGGCCAGGGTTGGGGGAGCCTGTCGGTAAAACTAGGATGCCGGTTTACCTGGCTGCGACGATTTGCAGGCTAGCATCGTACTGCCCCAAAAGATTTAGAACCTTCCATTATAAAAAAAAAAATACCAAAAGAATTTTACAAAATAGAATGGAGAGAGTATTATTAAATTCAATCAAAGTGTCCACCTCCTAACCAAAACTAATTCTTATTTATCCATGCCATATCTCAGGACAAAATAAACCTTCTATGACAGATCGACAAGTTAGACATTAAATTATGGAGAAATGAAAATAGAAGGGAGCAGACAGATTTTCCAAAATATACAAAATCAGTTGTGGGGTTTTGAATCTTGGCTGATTATATTTCGGTTTCTTTTGTCAGAGTGTATGTACGGACATGAACCCACACCAGCTCACCCTTATCAGATAATACTGAGTGTACCATTTTTTATTTGTTGAGTAAAGGGATATTGGACATCAACGAATTTAGGGGATTGGCCTAGCCCTGCGAGCTAAACTCGAACAAGAAAATGTCATGTTTTGATCGAGTAAGTATGAATGTAATAATATTATAGATAATGAATATATAAATTATTAACTAATATACAATTAGGATGGATGCGAACAATTAAAATAAAATACAAGACAAATTATTGACGTTACCGGGCTTCTGAGTTATCAACTCAAACTAGTTCACTTAAATCAAATTCAATATTTAATCGTTTTAAATATATGGCAAATGACTGGGATGATTACCTATATTTGGGTAGGGATCTTAGTTGATCACCTATATTCCAAATGATCCTCTTAATCGCTTATATCAGTTGATATTTTAGACCTAAAATCAGTTAATTATCACATAATTATTTCACGTGTCTTGCACATGTCATCTTTTCAGGCAATTTAGTTATTTCATTAACCGGGACGCTAACTCAAACATAAGTTCTTCTAGAATATCAACCCAAATTGATTTGGAAACATAAATAATCAATCCAAACCAATTGAAACATAGGTGATCAACCGGGACCTCTACTTAAATATAGATGATGATAATTTATTTACTTATAGGAAAAAATTCTCTAAATTTAAAATTTTGACCACCACCTTAATTTTTATAATTTATTGGTTGGGTAACCATAGAGCAAGAGAACAGGCTTGAAGCCCTGCTCCTTCAAGAATGAGCTTAACTTTGAAGCTCCATAAATCATTTGATCTATAGCTCGTCTCATGCACAATACTACACATAAAAAAAGGGTTGGAATATATAGCTCGACTCATTGCAAAATGAATAAAAGAATTATATGGTGGGGTATGCAATTTAAACCAACATTATCTTCAAACCCATTCAACAACAAATTGCTCACCTAATCAGTGAATTGAATGTATATGTCCCAATCCTAGTGATAGAAGAATACATCAATTACCATTCTTCAAGACACCAAGATTGAAATGGACACATGCAACTTGTTGTATAAAGGGAACCATCAAGATAACAAAGCAAAAACAGAGAGACATATCACATAATTAATGCAACTTGTGGAGATATGTAAAGAAACAAACAAAAAACTAAAATCCCACAAAACTTAATTCACACTCAATTATTTGAACAAACAAATAAAAGAAAATAATAGAACTCACTATTTTGTCACCTAATTACATAGTAGATGATTGAGAAATCTCCTAGGGAGAAAGTGTTAAATACCTACAACCTCCCCTCTTCACGCAGCGCAAGTTCAACTCCGCTATAAGAAGCAACCCTTGTGTGGAAGTAATTGAAAAATGAGCTCTAGTCCCGATCAGTTGAGGCACATCCCACGATTTTCCTCTTTCACAAATTCCATGGCAAGAGTAAGTAAGACCAGTAAAATGACGGTTTCATCCTTTTATTTAGGAGAATATATCCAAATTGTTGAGTGACAAAACAAAGAGAAAGACATCCAATCTTTCTCCACAAACCAACACATAGAAGTTAACTGAGTTGGTAAATACAACTTCTAACCAAAGCCCTAAATATATGGAAGGCAATAACACCTAAAGTCAGCTTAATTCATCTAACTTCCCCTTAATATATAATAGAACTATTGTCATAAAACTAGGATATCATTTAACCACTATACAAATTACAACCCCATGAAACATTTTGTACAAACAAACCATAAACATACCACTCTAAACTCCTTGATTATAATATGATCATGAGTTCTCTGGTGCAGATATCTAGCTAGAAGTGCAAACTAAGCATTTCAACCGACGCCGCAGCCGATGCAAAACATACAATGCCCGTCGTCCGACGTGGTTTATATTGTACTTCTACGGTGTCGAAGTGGAAGCTTCTTGTCTTGGTTCTCTCAAGTATTCGAGAAGCGTCTCCGCCTGCCAAAATTAACGGAATAAATCAGGGGTTCACCTTCTTCTCGTCAAATCCTTAAAAGGAATAGCCAGACTTACAACTGCCTAACAATTAGACGTAACTAGTCGGCCAGACGATATTTGTTGTTTCTCTGAACAATATGTGATGAAAACAAGACCTTAAAAAGAATAGCCATACTTACAACTGCCTAACAATTAGACGTAACTAGTCGGCCAGACGATATTTGTTGTTTCTCTGAACAATATGTGATGAAAACAAGACCTTAAAAAGAATAGCCATACGCACAACTGCCTAACAATTAGACGTAACTAGTCGGCCAGACGATATTTGTTGTTTCTTTGAACAATATGCGAAGAAAACAAGAACCGACGTAAGTACTACATTATCATCAGATTCCTATTGATCAAATAAAAACAAGGTAAGACAGCTAGAATGTGACCTACATTCATCATTTCAACCATATGATATATTATCATTTGACTAAAACCCACTCTATCTCAAATACATATGCCTCCATCTTATTAATCATGAAAACAAACACTTGAAACAAAATCCACACCAAACTAATTATTTAACTTCAACCACTAATAATCATTATGTACTAACCAACAAAATTAGACAACCTAATTAAATTATTCATCACATCATCATGTAAAGACGCCGTCTTTGGTAATACTGCCCAACTATAACAAGAAGACATAATTAGGAGTATTCTAATTATCATCATTTAAACTGCCTACTTTGGTAGTATTAGATTGCAAAATCATCCATTACTTGCATCAAATACAAAGCATCTTAATATTAGTTAATACTCCTGATTAAAAGTTAAAGACGGATTTCGAATTAAATCGAGAAGTTCTCATGATTCTCCACAAATCAACTTATCATAATACCATTACAATTTTAGTACCATGATGCAAATCATGTTCAACAACTAAATTAAGACATAATCAAGAAACACTAAGTTAATAGCATCCATTAACTAATTATTCATGTCAATAATCACCAAACTATTGACACAGTTTTTTTTTTTCGTCAAACGATATCATACTAAAAGTAAATCATGCACTATCGGGAGGGGGCAGAGGAATCGGTTAAAACAATGTCCAACAAAAAAGGTACAAAATTAAGAATTTTATTACCTTGTGTTTGGCCTTTGGTGTCCCATTTTGAGAGAGCGCCACCAGTGGAGGTATCCCACCTTCTCGAACCAGCAAATTCCGGTTCCGAAAACTCTCCGCCGACAGCTGCAACAACGTCAGCACGGCAAACTCCCTCCCCTTGTCTGAACCATCCTCGATCGCCTCAACCAAAGCCGCGATTCCCCCTTCTTCCACGATTGCGTCCCTCCCGATCTCAATCGCAGCCAAGCTACTCAAAACCACCATTGCCTTCTCCGCCATACCTGGCCCGTTCTCGGTCACCATCGCTACCAACGGCTTCACAGCGCCAGCACTCACAGCCCTCTCCTTATTCAGCCTAACCGAACACAACTTATACAAAGTCGTCAAGGCATCCTTCTTCCCTCGATTCGTCCCGTTAATCAGCAGAGATACCAACGGGGGTATCGCGCCACAAGCCCCGATGGACAGCTTGTTCTCGTCTACCAACGCTAAGCTAAGCAAAGCACAGGCGGCGTTCTGCTTAGACGTGTCGGTGCCGGTTTTCAACACGTAAATCAGCGACTTAATTGCACCACCACCAGCGATCATCTGTTTATTGGAATCGTGTAATGATAAATTCAACAACGCCGTGACGGCGTGTTCTTGAATCAAGGGATCCGAGGACCGAAGAAGCGGAACCAACGCATCAATAGCACCAGATTCGCCAATCAGGACCCGATTATCGGCCCGATTCTTTGCCAAACTCCGCAATTTCGCGGCTGCAGATCGTTTGATAGCTAAAGAAGGGGAATTCAACCCATCCACACAAAGCTTTACAGTAGGCTGAAGATCCTCCGGGGAGATACACTCGATAATCTCCGTCGAAAACGCCTCCCTTTCAAGAAACCCATAGCACGGCTCAACCACAACCTCCTCCTGGCGCCCGGACTCATTACCCGGGCTCTGTTTCGGGCTCGGGTCTGGAATACTCGCTAAACGCTCCAATTCACCCGAGATATCACTGGAACAAGCCGAAAAATCGCTAAAAGCCCGAGACATTTCAAGAAACTCCTCATTTGATAGTGAGTTCTTGCTACTAATCTCCGGCTTGGTAGCTAACTCACCGAGCCGAATATCAATAGCCGAGTCGGTTAAGTTGCCGGAATCAGGATTCCGGCATGATTGTCCAGCATCTGACTGCGATAAATTCGACCGAATAGTTCGCATCGACCGGCCCATGGAGCGCTGGATTCTGGAGGGTGAAGATGGTGAGTAGTAGTATGGTTGAGTTTGTTTGAACCGTGACGAGGTTGTTGAGTTGCCGATGTGGGATATTGTGTGTGAGTGTGAGTAGCTATTTGCATCTTCAAGAGACACCATGGTGTAGAAATCGGAATTTATCTGAAACTGGACTTTAATTTGGGACACTAAAATTGATTGGATTCTTTTAGATTTAGACAAAACAAAGATCTGTATCTTCAAGAGAAAACATTTTGTGTAAGAATCACAACTTGTCTGAAACTTCAAGAACCTTATATTGGTATAGCTACATGAATTTGTGAAAGAAATTGGGGTTTTGTTAATTTTTGGATATGGGATTTAAGGATTTGAACTTTGAAGAATAATTTAAAGACATAAACAAGAATTTGGATCTTTGGGATAAACCATGTGTGTAAGACTTAAAATTTGTCTAAAATAGGACTTTAATTTGGGACACTAAATATGATTAGATTGAAGTTTTATGATTTTCTTTGTAATAAAATATATTTTTGATTTTGGTAATGATGTTAGAAAAGGTTGGATTTTGATGGAGAAGGATGAGGTTGTAAAGAGAGCTTAGAGATGGAGAAGAGAAGAGGCTTTATAAAGTGGAGTTTGTGGAGTATGAAACTATAAGACCTATAAGTTTTGGGGTAATTATGTCAACTACTGGCAAACTAAATCAGTTAAAAACAAAAGGGGGTGAAATGGCTAGTTTGCCCTCAATGAAGCTTTCTCCAATTTTATTAGAGTAGGTAAATGCCAATCCAATCATTTGATGATATGTTCATGGTAAGGGTCCTATCGCATCCTGTTTTAGGTCATTACGAAAATGTAGGTTACCCCATATGTTTTACAGTTTTAGAATCGTTACGGAACTTAAGTTTATCTTCTTATCACTCTAACATGAAATTGTGCTCCTCGTGGGACACGAATCCGTATCGTATGAAAAGACTAATATGCAGCCAACACCTAACACGTAGCTATTTATCAATTGAGTTATGCCCGAAGGCAAACTGAATTCGATTCGAATAAAATATGTATATAAAACATTTCGAAATATAAATATGCATATCCATGAATAATCGAATCTAATTATAGAACATTTTCATGCATTTACCATCCAAATAACGGAAACTTATGGAATTTGATTTGTATTCAACAACATTGCAATTGGAATTCAAATTATTCGATTCTAATTTGAACATTGAAAGACAGTGTTGGTCTTAGAGGCATAATTTAACTGATAACGAACTAGAATGCTAAGTTTTTGCAGTCTTGTTTTTTCACGTAACGAGAGTTAGAATCCCCTAATACCATTCTTAGTAGTGCATAATTCAATAAATCAAAATGTCCTCTAATATTGTCAATGGCTCAATAGTCTGGTGACATCTGACCCACTTCCATGTAAAAGAATCTGGGTTCAAGTCTTGTTGCAGACAATTGTCCCATATTATAAAAAGACCCCTGATGTTAAATCATTTTTAAATGTGTCTTACAATCTTAATAATTGAGAAATTTCTTCTTTGCCCTCCTACTAAATAAATTTATGTTTATTTTAATGTTGAAAATGGGTTCAAGGGTACATAGACAAGATAAATATTTGATGACTATATATACAAGGTAAACATGGTTATGAAAGAAGCCGCTAAAAAACCATAAAATAAATACTCATAAATTTCTCATTTTTTTTGCTCAGGTGACATAGCTCGAATAGTCACGGGCTTCACTATAAGAGTGTGCTTCTCCACAAGTGTGTAAGTTCGATCTTGATGTAGCGCAAAGCTACGGATACAATAAAATTAAAATAGTTGTAGCTTTCACTACGGATATGGATAATAAATATAAGGTATGAATAATAAGGCCGTTAATTCCAAGAATACATGCAATATTATCCCTTCAAAGCGTTTGTTACTCACGCGTGAACATCGAAGGCTAAGGCTTCAAAAATAATATACTTGTTCAACAATAGAACAAATAATAAATATTTTTGGGAAGAGAGAAAACATTTATTTTCAAAATTTTATTCAATAATCAACCGTCTTCAATGCATTAACTAGACCACTATTTATAATAGAATTAAAAAACCCTAATATAAGTGGGCTATTCAGACAACCCTAATCTAGTGGACTAGTCGAATAATTATTATATAATAACTTAAAACATTAATACTAATAATATTAATAAAAATATATAATTATTAAATAAATAGACTTCTAATCTTCATCCGATTTACAACATGTGTATGGGTAACTCTGCATTTGTGTAAGGGATGATCTGTCTGGACACTTTTAAGATAGAATACCAAACCGCTAGAGGCATCCCGAATTTACCTCATTTGTTAAGTGATAGGCTAACCAAGCAAGACGCTTAAAAAATGAGCGCATCTATCTTCTTTTTATATAAATTTTTTTTACTTTCAATAATAAAATGAATGCCCACTAGGGTCGGTTCCTCATGTGAAAGTAAAAGCTTATTAGTACTGCAATCGTCGGCTACAAGCTACAGTAAGTAGGAGTATTATACTCCCTCCGTTCCTATTTACTTGATCATTTGATAATTTTTTACTTTTTCAAAATACTTGATCGTTTGTATTCCCAATGCAACTTTAAGGTTATTTTCTTCTTTTTACCCTTCAATAAAGTAATAGTACTTCAATATATTTTTTACTTTTTGAGGATATATTAGTAAATTCTCCTCATTCCTTAATAAAATACTTTTTCTCCAAATGATCAAGTAAATAGGAACGGAGGGAGTACAACGTAACTCAATGAAATTATTTCGTTTGGACAAAGAAAGGTATTGTCAACTTCATATCAATATCATTATTAATGGATATGTTCTTTTTCAGAAAGGGCATGAATAATGTCGAAAAAACCATAACATTAAACTTGAGAACTACAAAAATATTCAAATAAATGAAGCCAACAATTTTAAAAGGCCGTAGAAATTTCGTCATGACGATTTAAATTAATTAATGTTTGAACGTTATGTATTTACATTAATCATACAAATACTCATATAGGGTTCTTAAAATGTATTGTTAAGGTATAGGTTAAGATTTAAGAAGTCAGTATAGGAAAATAATTAATAGTTAATTTAAATTACAAATTTAATATGATAAGATTTTTTGAATATGGTACCTTGTACGTTAAATTTTATTTTCATATTTAATGATTAACATGTTTTATGGGCCGGGACATCCTAAAATAATCCTACTATATATTAGCTATAACAATATTATGAAGGTAGAAGAGAACAACAACTTTTTAATACAATAAAACTATGTAAGTTATGCTTATTATTTAAATATTATGGTTCTGAACAGATAAATTTATTACTTTAACAAATCATCATAAATATTTTGATTATTATTATTGCCATATACAAATATACTAAATAGTTTTATGATATACTATCGCTGTTTTTTTATATTTGTCTTTCTAACAATTTACATATAGATTAAGGAAAATAATAGGTAGTCAAAAAGTACACTGAAAATGTAAAATGACAATTAATTGAAACTAGAAAATTGGTTGGTTTATAACTTCATAAATAAAAGTAATTAAAAAGTACATTGAAAATGTAAATTTACAATTAATTATGTTAGAAAGACAAACATTTAGAAACAAAAAACTAAAGCTATAAAGACAAATAAATAAGAACGGAGGGAGTATTATAGTACTTAAGTAATGATTGTTAGTTAAGTAAAAATTATTTTTTACACTAAATACATTCAGACAAATTCCCTCTCAAAAATTATAATAAGGATAAAAAAACTAATAAAATTTAAAAAAGTATATTCTTTTAGCTTCTATAAAATTAATTGTCTCCCTAAAACAATTTACATTCCTAAATTCATCCTCCTTGCCTTATGGTTACTTTTTTCTCACATCATTGGTATTCCTATTGTTTCAATTATATACAAAACAAAGACAAAATAATTAAATATTTTAATTATATATAAATATAAATTAAAATATCTTTATTCATAACAACATTCATATTTAATATATGATTTTATAATTTGAAATTTTTAATTATCTTATACATCTATTAAGATATGACAACGATTTATTTTTAAATTTTGGCTGACTAGTAGAGAAGTTACTAAGACATGCATAAGAAAAGCGAACACCAAAAATAAGAAAATTGACGGTTCATAATATATTTTACCAAAAAATTTTGGGGAATTGAAGATCTTTATAATTTTTTCTAAAATACTCTCTCTCTCTCTCTCCCTCTTTAATATTTTGTTAAAAAAATCGATTACAAGCGTGACCTAGTTCTATCCAAAAACTCCCCCAGTGTTCGAAGACCGACCTACAAACAAGTTCGTCTTTATCAAACAAAGTAGGCCCAAAACTGATGATGTTTTTATTTTATTTTTTATTTGACTAGTGAAAATTGATTATTAAACATTAAGCCAATTAAGTGTTTATTATTTAAAATTGACCCATAAATTTTAATATATATAGTTTCTATTTTGCCCTTAAAGATGTCTGTTAAAATGGAAGTTCAAGTGCTAAAAAGACCTCTTTCAAAAGTTTATGTTAAGAAAAATACATTTCAGATGCCTATTTAAAATGTTAAACAGTTCATATGTCTATTTGAATTATTATCGTAACTTAGGTGTCTAAAATAAAAAAGCCAATTTCTAAACAATCAACTATATATTACTCATGAAAATTTTATGCAGCATAAGGAGTGGTATGTGGTTAAGTTAATTATATCACATAGCCGAAAAAAGTGATAAGGTAATTGAGATGGGATACCCTTTCTTTGGAGCTAATATTGAATTCTTGTGAATAGAAGCTATTACTAAAATATTACAGATTTGTTCTAATTTCATGCTCGACAAAAGAGCATCTGATACTGAGAAAATTGCCGAAATAGTCCTCGATAGTGGGACTGAATTGTACTTTAGCCCTCAACAGTTACACGATTACATTTTAGTCCTCCAAAGTGGCCAAAAGGTTGCACTTTAGCCCCAAGTCATGTTTTCCAATAAAGTTGGGGTCAAAACACGATTTTTAATAATTATGGGGTCAAAACACGATTTTTAATTCAGTCCTACTATCGGGGACTATTTTGGCAACCATTATATTATAGTTTGTCAATTAGCTAACCCATAATTGTAGACTTTATTGGAAAACAACCATAAAAAATCGTGTTTGACCCCATAATTGTTAAAAATTGTGTTTTGACCCCAATTATATTGAAAAACATGACGTGGGGACTAAAGTGCAATCTTTTGGCCACTTTCGGGGACTAAAATGCAACCGTGTAACTATTGGGGGCTAAAGTGTAATTCGATCCCACTATCGGAGATTATTTCGACAATTTTCTCTCTGATACATGTAGGAAGAGAGGCGACTTTTTTAGAAGAAATCAAGCACTACAACATCTTCATTTGAAATACTCCCTCCAATTTAATGACATTTTCTATTTTTACGTGCTAGTTTTAGTCATCAATTACTTATTATTTTTTGGTTCAAAAAATATAAAATTAATAAATTTATAATTAAGAGTATCTTTTAAAAGTAAATTTTTATAATTATAATATACTACCTCCATCCCTTTTTATAAGACCCATTTACTTTTTCACGGTCTTCGAGACACGAGTTAAAACGTAAATATTTTTAATTTTATATGTGTAAAAATTATAAGAACTTGATATTTAAAAAATAGATATTGAAAGGATTCTAACAAGATCCAATATGACTATATTATTTCTTATCGATTAATATAAATTTACGGTCAAATTTTTTGAAGTTTGACCTAAAAAGTCAAAACGGTTCTATTAAAAAGGGATGGAGGGAGTATAAAAATTAGTTACTGTTAATTAAAGTTATATGCATACAAATGAAAAGGATATATAATTTAAATTAGAGGAGTATAAATTAATTACTTATTGATTACCAAAAGAATTTTTGAAATGGATGAATTAATAAAGTTGAACTTTATATGTCCAAGTCATTTGTTGTCAGTTTTGTTGTGCAGCGGTGAAAGATTCAAAATTAACGACAAGATAGAGAGTTGGTGAAATCGAGATTAACGAAGTGAGTGGAGAGTTGAGCATTTTAGGAATCTGAGGACACGTGGTAACAACTGTAAATATCAATACTTTGATGTGTCGCATTATTGTTATTGCAGGTGGACTCTTTTCAAAAAGAAACGAAAAGATGATATGTCCATATTACTCATCGATCAACATAGGAGGTAAATTTGGAAAATGTGTTTTTAAAGTTCCAGTATTTTATTTCAAGAGTGTTCAGACTTTGGGTACTACCCACAAACAAGTCATTTCTTGAACAAGTACAGAATTACTCATACACCTACGATGGATCGAACACACGCTTCTGAATCATATTCTTATAGTGAAGCCCGTGATCATTCGAGTTATTCCCTGTGAACGCAGGTGGACCCTTCTAATTTTATATGATTAAATGAAAAAACCACGATCGAGAAGGTCTCAAAGGCACATTAAAACGATTAAAAGTAAAGAGACACATTGAAATCAATTTAATAATTTAGATGACAATTTACGAATTAGCCTTTAGATTATTGATAGTACAATGTATTTCAAAAAGTAAATACTTCCTCCATTCTTTAATTTTGGAACAAATTATTTTCTTACAAATTCCAAGAAAATTTAAATTTTACTCACGTCTCAAAGTTATATTTAATGTTTGGTTTTCATTAGCGGATGGCTCAATAGCCTAGTGGCATCCGACCCAACCTTTTGTGTAAGAGATTATGGGTTCAAATCTTTTGTTGGAGACAAATTTGTCTCATATTATACTCTAACCACTACGAAAAAATGGCTTTTTGCTACCATGGTAAATTAGTAACAAATGCTAAAAAACCGTAGCAAAAACAGTTTTGTTACCCTTTTATTACGATTTTTAGGCGTGGCAAAAACTGGGGTCTCAAAAACGTTTATTACGCCCTACTGCAGTAACGAAAGAGTTTTGTTACGCTTTTATCATTTCGTAACAAATGTATGGCTTTTATTACGGTATTTGCATTATGTAAAGAATGTCTTTCGTTACTCCTTTGTTCGTAACAATAGATTATTGTTACGGTCACATTACTAGTAACAAAAACACTAATTGCTACTCATTTGTTGGGTGTAACAAATGTTCATAAGTTTTATCATTGAGCAATTATTACAACAACATTGGTGTAACAAATATTATGAAAACCTCAATTAACAATTATTACGTGCTTCATATTGTAACAAATTAAATATAATAAAATAAACACTAAAACTGTATATTAATAAACCCAAATAACATTCATTAACGTTCAATATAACGAAATCATTCATTACATAATATTCGATTAACCACTAATCTAACCAATCCAACATAATAAAATGTTGCATTCCAAAACACAAAGTATAAGTTAATGATATTCAGAATTACATAGATATGGTGGTTCAACGATACTATTTTTTGAAGATAAAAACTCACATTTCTCCACACTTAGCTTGTAACATCTTCTAATTTTCAAGAACCTGTAAAAACAAAGTATACAAGTTATATTACTTGTGTGTACTAATTTGAAATTTAACGTATTATATATGTATATACATTTACTTTAGGCCAAGGGAGAAAATTGTTGGTTGTCTGTGCAATAGTAAAGGCATTTTCACCTGATCCAATTAATATATAACTTCGGCATAAAATATTTTCAAATGATCTGGACCAAGAGGCATATTCTAGACTTTTTCTTTTCTTAGGATCTTTGCTTATCAAAATTTCTTACAACAACTTCTTTGAGTATACCATCACCAGACAAGGTAACCCTTGAATCATCCCACATGTTTTCCTCATGTTAATCATAATCTATAGCAACCAAAAATAAATATAAAGTATATATACAAGTCATAATAACCAAAGTCAAATACTATGACTTAGATTCATGTTTCGATATGGATTAAACCCATCAGATGCCAACCCAATCCTAATATTACGCAAATCTGATGCAAACTCTGGATGTTTTTTGATCAAAATCTTTCCATTCGAATGAGTCAGCTGGGTGCCTTATCACTCCTTCATCTTGACGTTCTTCCCCATATCCTCCATATAATTTTCGTCGTCAAAATTCATATCACTATTCCTTTGTATCGACTCAAATAGCTCTCCGTGAAACCTCCAATTCTTATATGTTTTAAGAAAGCCATCTTTCAAACAATGAGTTACAATCTCATTTCTTCTTTTAGTTAGACGATATTGACCTTTTGAACAAGGACAATATATTTTTAAACTAACTTCTTTTCCAGAAAAATAAAAGTCAAGAAAATTGTGAGCACGTTTAGTATACTGCCCAATTGGATGGTTAACACAACTCATGACTTTTAAGACAAGTTAAAAATATCACTATATTTCAGAGTATCATTATATATTCATCATTATAAATAAGTGATAATGTAATTCAAAATTTACACAACAGAGTAATTGAATATCGATCCCAACTGAATTATCAATCAGAAAACACATGAGCTATAATTAAATAGTTCAATCTAAAAAATTCAAAACAAAATTTACAATGCAGCAATAAACAAAAAATAGCCTCTATTAATTGAGAAAGAAAATTGAAGAGATAATTGAAAGAGATGAACAAGCAATAATAACTGCAAATTGAAAATTGAAGAGAATTGCGCAAGGGTTTGTGAATTGCTCCTGCAGCGTTTGTGAATTGCTCCTGGGGGCGTTTGTGAATATTATTGGCGAAACCTTTGTGCGGCCTTAGAACATTCACACCAGATTCTCCATAAATTATTCCTAAAATCAAGTCTATATACCATCTTACTAAAATTTAGAACTAATGTTTAACTTTTATATAAAAACAGATTCCTTATTTTTCTCCTTATATGTCATGTGAAAATGCAATAAAACAATCCAAATGAAAAAGAAAAAGAAAAAAGAAAAAAAATTCTAAATAATACAAAAATGTACACAAATAAAAAATATCAAATTGTTGCCCAGAGTTCTTGGATGCAGGATATCTATGGAAATTCTAAATAATTTAGATCTAAAATTCTAAATAAAACACTAATTTGATGGGTAGAATCTTACATGGAAAATTAATTGTATGCTTCATATTAGTACATATGAAGGAGAGAAGCGGGGTGGGGGAAGGGAAGAGAGTATATACAGTAGTTGAATTGGGGGTGGGGGTGGATAGATACAAGTCTGAAAAAAAAATAAAGGAGTTTGAGGAAGGGTTTGGAGGAGGAGCAAATTGCTGAAATGGTCTCCGATATTATGATCGAGTTGCATTTTGGTCCCCAATAGTTACACGGTTTCACGTTAGTCTTCAAAAGTGGCCAAAAAGTTGTACTTTAGTCCCTACGTCAAGTTTTACGTTAACATTTCAGGTTTAGAAGTTAAAATTGGGGTCAAAATATAATTTTAAAGATTTAAAGTTGATTTTTTTGCTTCAATTGGTGCCAAAATGAAACTCCACAACCCCCTCCCGCCAAAATTCCCTTTTTTCTTCACCCTAATTAGTGTTGTGGAGTTTCATTTAAGCACCAATTGGGGCAAAAAATCAACTTTACGTCTTAAAAATTACATTTTTACCCCAGTTTTAACGCCTAAACCTGAAATGTTAGCGGAAAAGTTGACGTAGGGACTAAAGTGCAACTCTTTTGCCACTTTCGGGGACTAACGTGCAACCGTGTAACTATTGGGGACCAAAGTGCAACTCGATCATACTATCGAGGACCATTTCAGCAATTTGCTCTTTGGAGGAGTGTATATTTTGGTTGGGCCAAGTGATTCCTTCAAAATATTTAGTGGGCCAGATGAGGATAAGGATGCTGAAAAACTACAATTTTACTCATTCTCACCTTATTATGAAGTTTGAAAAGCTTATAAGGAAGCTGCTACAAATGCTCTTACGACCTTAATTTTTAATTCTTATGAAGTATTAGTATAGATTAGTAGGTTATTCCCACCTATCTTAATATATATATACTAGTAACAATTAATAATATTAGTTTAATAATTTACTAATTAATAAAAAATTTAGTGTAATATAAACTATTTTATTTTAAATATTTTTTCTCTAAGTCTCTTAACTTTTTGTAAAATAATATTATCAGGAGTCGTCAAAATTAATATATGGATACATTTTTAAAAATAAATCCAAAGATACTAATTTTATTTGTGTACAATGAAAACAAAAATAAAAGTTAGATTGAATAAATTGGAGAAACTATATTATTTGTCACGACACATTAGTGTAACCAAATAAATTTTTTTATAAGAAATGATTGTTAATTATTTGTTACCATTCAATAAGCATAACATATATGGAATCCTTTTGTTACTATGTACTAACTATAACAAATAAGTATCGTTTGTTATTATATCTGAGGAGTAACAATTAATTCCATAACCAAAACCATTTTCATTTTTATTACACCATCATTATCGTAACAATTGAGTTAAGTTTTTGTTACACTACCAAATTCGTAGCAAAAACTACCATTTGTTACCAATTCATATGTGTAACAAAAAAAGCGTAACAACAAGCCATTTTTCTTATAGTGAACTCTCTAGTTAGGAACTTATGTATTCATTGTTTGTAATACCATTGTAGTCAATATTCATCGCTAATTTACAAAGAAAAATGTTATTAAGAATTACTAAAAAAAAATGGTTCTAACATTAAAGGATGGAGAAAGTATCACATTTCAAATCAAATTATTCTTTTATTATATTATCAAATGTACTTAAATATTTTTGTCCTTCGCTCTACCATAAAAAATATTTCATGAAATAATATACTTTTCTATTTGGTGCATGTCATTAACACTTTCTTTTTTATAATATCACCAACATATCCACCATATATATACTCATTTTCTTTTCCAAAAAATAATTGATTTATTACTTTATAGTGATCAACAAATATAAATGTTTAAAAACAAATGCAAAATATTGTAAAAGAAAAAAGAAAAGAAATCGAAGAATGGTAAAATGAGGCTTTATTTATAAAGATTCAAAAAAGTAACGATATTCCAAGAAAATAAAAGAAAAAGAAATTAATGACGGTCATAAAATTACTTTTAAGGGGACTCTTTAAAATTTATTCATGCAAATTGTAGAAATTACTTTTTCTCCCCCCCCCCCCCCCCCCCCCACCCCACCCCCCCCTCATCCTACTAAAATGGCCACTATCACCACCTTCAATGATATTTCTATCACTCTTTCAATTTGTGGAAACGATTTTGGAAACTCTATCTTTACGACAGCTTTAACAAGCTTCTTTTGACTGATTTTATAATAACTCCAGTATGTTTTGGAGTTTTTGCTCTGGAAGAAACATTATACTTCCTTTACGTGTGAACTCATGTTAATTTATAGGATGAATTGCTCTTACCTATCAAAAAAGAAGAAGGAAACAAGCCCTGGCTCTGGATTTTGTTACTCCAGCGTAATTCCATTACTCCCCTACTTATATTAGTTTCAGGAAATTAGGATGAAAATAAAAAAAGGTTTCAATTTTTTTTTGTCTAAAATTTTTTGAACCAAATATTTTTTTGGTAATTCACTTCATTATATAAAATATGAGTTTATACATATTACAAACAAGCCTGATCGGCTGAAAGAACTCCGACATATGGAGCTTTACAAATATATACATAATATAAAAATAGTAACTGAAGACGAGAATCTGCAACCTGCAGGTAATGGGTATCATCCTTACGAAGGATGCAAACTTGATGGGAAAAAACAAAACAAAGTCACAATAACAAATATCATTTCATACTTGAAATCACCTCGTTTTCCAAAATTACTAGAATGGAGAAACCATATTTGATGGATTGGAGAGCGAAGATAAAAAAAATAGAACCGTAATATAAATACAAGAGAAACTCAAGTTTGTCTTAATCAATGTCATACTTAAAAGTTGAAGAAAACATGTGTTCTTCGAACAAATTTGAGCAATTTTTTGCTTTCAATTGTGGTCTAAATTGAAAAGGTGTTCTTCAATTCTCCCTCATCAAAGTTACTAGATAGGCATGTTATGATGTCTAGGATCAACAAAGGTGATGTTTTTGAGATTATATCATATTTGATTCTGAATATTTGATGATATGCGAGAGTTTCAAACCTACACCCTTCACCTGAATCAAGAGAGCACTTACCAACTGCAATAGATCTTTTTGTTCTTATTACTAAACATATAATATATCCACTAGCAACCATGGACTTAGGGGTAAGGTCTTCCCTGATTAGTCCTAATACATTGTTAATGATATCACGTTAAAATAAGATGTTATTGTTATTTCTTTCATTGTATATTATTTCTTATTTTGTATCTCAAATTTGCATGTGTTTCTCAAAGCACGCCTACGTTTCAAGATCATTACTTAGGCTTATTTGTTGTTTATCCCTTATACTATTAAGTTGGTTTCAATGTTCCCACTAAGCTTCTGATCGTGTCAATGTGCTCCCAACCTTCCTTTTACTCTTCCTTCAATTTGCCTCCCGGGATCCACCACACGTTGGGTTTGAGTGTCAGGTAATAAGGATTAAAAGTGAGTAGAAAAAGAGAACTTTTATTGGTATTTTTTTCTTAGTGATTAGAAAGAACTAGATATCCTGAAGATGGATGCGACAGGAAGAAGCAGCATTTGGAAGTATTGCTGACTTAGCATTTAGGTTTCGACATAATAAAGCCTCTCATTTTCTATTTTTATCGGCATTACTATAGTGTTCAACTAAGAAATATAAAAAAGGCCATGGTCACTCTGATAACTTCCCTTTGCCTGCCCATAGGCCATAACAGAACCTTCTAAGACGCGTTTTTCATTTAAACAAATATAAATAATCATTTTACCCCTACTACTATTGTAAAGTATAAGGAAAAACATTAAAATATTTTACATAATTAAAATTGGATCCCACCCTTCTTCTTCAGCACACCCCAACCCCACTCCCAATTCCATCCAGCTGCATTAGTGTACCCAGCTGCATTAGTTAATGTAAAATATTTTAATATTGCTAAAATAGTCATTTTATATGATTAAATGAAAAAACGCATCTGAAAAGGTCTCAAGAAACACATTAAAACGATTCAAAATATAATGACACTTTAAAACGAACTTGATAGTACACGCCAAATAACAAATAAGCCTATTACTTATTAATAACATGTACACTCAAATACGATCCAAAGCTCTTGTGCAAATCTTTTACTTAGAAATACTATAACCAATAAGATCGAGATGGTATGAATAAGATTTTGAAGAAAGATTTTCATCGACGAACGAAATTTATTATTTCCGTACATTGTTTTGCAGCAGTATTATCTTGTCAAAGAAAACCATTATTGGAGTTAATCGAATAGCTTAGTGGAAAAGGCTCTCGCTAGTGACCAGAAGGTCTTGGGTTCGAAATTCACTTCATCGCTAATTTACAAAAAAGAAAAAGAAAAAAAAGAAAACCATTATTGTCTTTTTTAATGTTTTCAGATGTATGATATTGTCAATATTGTGCCACCAAATACCGTAGCGTCTAAAAGTTAGAATAATTAATTAAATAAAAGGTCAATAAAAGCTAAATTCATAGCCTCCAGCACTATGCATCATTGCTGACTTAAACACTAGATTAAACTCCATGATGCATATACGTACAAAATTACAAAAACATCAATCGATTGTTCAATATCTTAGAAACATCTTAGTTAAGCTTATCATTAGGATTTGAGACATTTGTTTTCAAAATTTCAATTTAACATTTGTCTATTACTCCCTCTATTTTTTCCTAGTTAACGTTTTAGCTTTTAATTTTGTTTGTTTGGTTGATATTTTACAATTTTAATGTAATATTTAATACTCCTTTTAAGTTCCTGTTTATGAATTCAATGTTGAATATCTATAAATAACTGTAACAGCGGTTATGGTTATTCATTAATTAGGGTATATGTGTAAAATGCTATCATTTCTTAATTAATGTAAAATAAAAGAGCTAGAACCCATAATTATAAAGAACCGGAGAGTGTTAATTAGCACATACTTATGACTATCTATTAGTTAGACAATTATCTATACCAGTAGTTTGTATATAGTCAAGGGTGTGCGAATTTGTTTTTCTTACTCAATTGATTTTTTGTATAATTAATTAGATATTGTTATAATTTTATAACATATATATGACAAAATATATTAAAAGAATCGTATACAATTGAAGATTGAATATGAAGAACATAAGCACATCAATACTTTATAATCACTCCTTTCTTTTTTATATGTATGTCTAGTCTTAATTTTTTTGTTTCTAAATATTTGTCTTTCTAGCATAATTAATTAAAAATTTACATTTTTAATATAATTTTTCTTATGAAGTTATCAACCAACCAATTATATAGTTGCAATTGATTGTTACATTTTCAATGTACTTTTTAACTTCTTTTTATTCTCCTTAATCCATGTGCAAATTGTTAGGATGACAAATATAAAAGAACGAAGGAAGTATATCAAAGTATACAATTAGTTAAAATTAAATGAATAAATAATTAAAAGATAAATAGATGTTATTTTTTAATAAAAACAAATATCAATTATTGATTGGTTGAAATAGATCATGAAACTTGAACATGAGACCATGAGCCTTCATCTTACTTAACATCCAATTTCCCCTTCGCTAATTAAATTTAGAGTAGATATTATTATTTGTAATCTGGTCACTAATTGACAAGAAAATACTAAAAATATTAAATACGTACTCCCTCTATTCCACTTTAATTGATGTTTTGGGAATTTGCGCCAAACTTTGACTACAAATTACTTTATGTTCATTTGTCCAAAAAATCTAAAATTGACATAATTGAATTCATTTTTTAAAGTACCTTCATAATATTACTTTTTTATAATTTTCTATGTTATAAATATATAAAGTAATCAACAGAAATTGTGTTTCGAAAAACATGCGTAATGTCAATTAAAGTGAAAACGAGGGAGTATTAAATATGTCTGGCGCTTTTAATAATTTGTTAGAGATCTTCGGCGTAGAATACAAGAATTTTTAGGTGTCAGATGACAAATACGTATGTAGGAGCATTTTTATACGTATAATGTTGTAATACAATAAAGCTTTGTTCTTTTCAATGCAACAAGATGAGTTGTTAATAAAGAAAAAAAAATGAAAAGATGAGCTGTTAATCAACTTGGGTGATGTAATTAGAAAAATAATGAAAAGATTATGTTTGTCCCTATTTAGAAGTATGGTTATGATAATTTTATATATATAATGGTGACATGTCACTGCTAATTCTTGATAATTATCTATATTACCGATAATACTTAATTACAACATGGACGAATGGTACCATTAATCATCCAAAGTATCTAATATTTCCATTTCGATCACCCTATTGCAAAATTGCTAATATTCGATCACTGACAATAATTTTTTCGTTCAAATTAGTCACTTGGCACTTTTGAAATTCTTTTAGCGACTTAGTAAGTTTTTTAACGAGGATTTTTGCATCTTTTCACAATTATACACATTAGCCCATCTTATTCGACTTTCAATCATCTGTAACACTTTTGTGACACTCCCTGCTACACTTTTACTTTTTTGATGAGTACAGATCTTCTGTAACACTTTTGTGTGATATTGGTTGTTACACTTCTATTCTTTGTTTATTTTTTTGAATTTTCAAGCACCATATCTCATTTAATCATGTTGTTATAGACATATACTAACATATGTAATTCAAAATAATTGTCATTTATATTTGTAGAGGCGAACATTTGACTATTCGTAACTTTTATAAAAAATAACCAGATTTTTTAATTGGAGATGGTATTAAACAGCGTTATGAAAATTATTTGTTAAGGTACTATGCTTGAAAGATTGAAAAAATATTAAAATAATAGAAGTGTAACAGAGAGTGTCGCACAAAAGTGTTACAGGTGATCCAAACTCCTTTTTGACTATTCTTTCAATATTTTAAACATAGTACCTTAACATAAAATCTTCATAACGTTATTTGCTACCACCTCCAATTGAAAAAATTGGGTGTTTTTGCTTTTTTATGATAAAATATCTTAATTTTTAATTTTTAACGATAAAAGTTACGAATAGTCAAATATTTGCCTCTACAAATATAAATGAGAAATATTTTGAATTAAAATATAGTAGTATATGTCTATAACAACATGATTAAATAAGATATGATATTTAAAAAATCAGAATAAAGTGTCGCATAAAATGTCACAGAAAATCCGGACTCATCTTATTCCCTACATTACTATCCCTGATCTATTATACACACACCAACTAGTACTCACATAGTGTGCTTAAGATTGAAATACTATTTTACCCCTATTTGTAAATATAGTATTTCACAGAATTTTATTCGAAACAAAATAGTCATTTCCCTTCTTACAAAACACTATTTGGGTGCATGGATAGCGGTTCCCCTATCCCCAACTTGAAATACTAATTATTAGTTGTGATAAACGGCACTTCAATTTGTTTTTTCCAAGCCTAACGATTAACCAATAGGACAAATGATAATTGCAATAAAGATTAGGAGTGTCTTACATCATTTTTGCAATTACGTGACGCAAAGAGATCATAATAATTAAAGTGGGATCATAATCATCATATAAATAGAATATTAGAGGTGACTTTTTTTTTCCTAATTAATCATCAAATTTGTACGGAGGCTGATTATAATTTTGCTGACTAAAAATGTCTGTGGTTTGATTTTCGGCTCCGACATGCATTATGTATATAGTGCTATCCTCACTACCTATAATCATCTTTAGGTTAATACCTCGTATTTAGAGTTAATGGAATAGCCTAATGGGAAAAGCTAGATTAAAAGGTTTTGAGTTCGCAACTTACATCTATCGTTAATTTACAAAAAAAATATTAATACCTTATATTTATCGCTAATTTACAAAAAAAAAAAGTTAATACCTTACATTTATTTGAATAAAGATTTTAAGTTTTCATATTAATAATTATCAATCATGTTAATACATATAAATTTATTATAACTATACCTTTGCATAATTTACCATTACAAGAGCATTTTCCACTAGGCTATTCGATTAACTCTCCATTACAATTATTAATTGAAAAAGCTTTTGATTCATTAGCAATCAATATCTATAACAATACAGAGGGAGATATATTATTAATAATAATTATCGTTGTTCATAGATTATAAAGACCACCTATATTTATATGCAAACATTAAATCTAATCCTAATACAACGGGCTTGTGGACTAGGGCTAGGGCTAGTTGCCTATTAGGCTAACACCCTCCCTCAAACTCATGGTAATTTATAGAATTTCCATGAGTTCGCAATACATCAAATAATAATATAAAAAATAATTTAGATCAAGTAGATCCGTCATTAGTGCGTGTCGGATTCGCCAGACAACGCGTATCGCCAATCGTCAGTCAGTAACTGCCAGGAACGCATTCTTTTTGAACCCGGTCAGATCAATGCGTATAGGACTCACAGACAACGCATATCAGAATCGCCAGATCATGCGTATCATCAATCATTGTTTGCCACACTACACGTAATTCGCCAATAAGTAACTGTTAGGAACGCCATCCTTTTCGAATCTGCCAGATCTTGTTCATATTCCCTATCTCCCTCTCTCAAACTCATGGTAATTTGTCTAAATTTTCATGAGTTTGCAACAATTGATAGTAGTAAATTTCAAGATATATTATAAAAATAAGATTGAAAAATATCAAATCCCACTGGTAAGTATCACATAGTAGAAAACTTACCGACAGAGCAGCGAAATTCGTATTTAGGCCTCAAGAGTCGATAGGCTCAATACCATGTAGAATATAAAAGAGGTATTTTTGTAACATTCTTATGTTAGTCACTAAGATATGACCATCAGGTTAGAAATGTAATTTTCAACATATTGTTTCCAAACTTTAGATG
Organism: Echium plantagineum; assembly: GCA_003412495.2. NCBI lineage: Eukaryota > Viridiplantae > Streptophyta > Magnoliopsida > Boraginales > Boraginaceae > Echium > Echium plantagineum. The sequence goes on from CM016564.1 coordinate 24,286,842, forward strand.
ATCTTTAAATTCTAATTCTATATCAATTGGTTTTTGTAGTTAATATTATACCCTTTTTCCTATAATAAAAAATTGAACTATTAAATGTTTGACTTCAAAGAGTATTAACTCAATAATTGATTGTTCAATAGTCTGTGGCATTGAGTTAAGCTTTTAAGTAAGAGGAGGTTTTGAGTTCAATTCTTATTAGAGAATTTGAGTTTTGTTTCATTTTAGCGGTTATAAAAAAGAAAAAAGAATATTAACTCAATCGCTAGACTATTCGATTATATATTTTCAATATTAATCGTCACTTATTATCTATACTTAATAATGATGTAAATGAATCAGATAAACCGAAAACCGATTCGGAACTAGACCTGTTTATCTAATCCGAAAACTCATCCAAAATTAAACCGATTTCGGTCTGGTTCCAAGCTTCATCCCGAATCCAAATCCGAACCAAGAACCAAAACCGGATCCTATAGATTTATGAAACATAAAATGCCCCCCTCCCCAATTCCAAACATTACCGTTCATGGATTTGTTTGTTCTTTGTTTTAGCAATAACTAAAATATGAACAATATGCTTTCCTTTCATTATATTGTTTATTTCTTTTATTATATTGTTTTTAGTTGGAACTTGGTAGTTGGATTTATGAAAAATGGATTTGTATTAGTTTTGGATAATATAAGTTTCGGATATTTTACTTTAGGATATAATTTTAGTCTCGAATATAATTTGGATTTTGGTATATAGTTGGACCAGACCGGTTCCGGATAAACCAGTAGCCGGTTCTGGTCCGGTCTAAAACTTCTAACCGAAATGGTTATCGGATTGGTTCCGGATGGACCGAAACCATAACCGTACTTGTCCCAGTTTGGTTGAAAACCGGTCTGGTTCGGACCGGTAACAAAACCATCTATATTATATATAATATGGAGGGCTTAATTGTTTAGTAAATTCAAGGAGATCATTTAAGTTATTTATGTGTCAATATAATATGTATTTGCTACTTGTCTACTTAACTTGATAAATAATTCCAAACTAACTAAATTTTATAGAATTGATGCATTATATGCTTAACTTCTTAGTAGTTACTAATCTATTTCGGTTTGATATTTTAACTTGAATCTTCATTATTTATAGAATTGATGTATTATATTTTTAGGTTGATTTTTATATATAACAATTCAAGTAACGTTCATATATTTATATTAAAATAGTTAACACTGAAAAGTACACTATATAACTATATTTAGATACAAATCTAATTTTTATTTTATAATGATGTTATATTTAAGCTAATATACTACACTATATATCAATTATGCTAACAGTATTTGAATGAAATTGCACATTGTGTCCATAGATTACTGGTCCATATAATGAATAGTATGATAGTTATTCACTCCGTTTCTAAAAGATTGATACATACATGTTGATTTTTTATGATCAAATTTTAAAAAGTTTGATCAAGAATTCTCATTAAACGATAAGAATTAATATAGTCATTTGAGATCTTGTTAGATTCGTCTCGATATATATTTTTGAAATCAATTTTTTATAATTTGTTCACATGTATGGTCTGTTTGGATTGGGGTGAATCAAGGGGAATCAGGGAGAATTTAGTTTTTTTTTGTGTTTGGGAACCTAATAATTTTCTACCCTAGGAGAAACTATTCCCCTTGATTCACCCCCATTACCCTTCATTCCCCTCCAAATCTCTACCCTCCAAATCCAAGGGGAATCAAGGAGAATACAATATTACACATTAAAATATACTATTCTCCCTGATTCCCCATGATTCCCCTAGTTCAAAATCATGGTACCCAAACAACAATAAAATATATTCTCCCTGATTCCCCTTGATTCTCTTCCCCTAGGAGAATTTTTTAAAATTCTCCTCCCCCTGATTCACCCCAATCCAAACGGACCAGTAGAGTAAGATAAATTTACGTTTTAAATCGTGTTTTGTTGACCATAAAAAGTCAAAATGTATCAATCATTTAGGGAAAGAGACAATATTTTTTTAACATACAAAATTTACATGTGTCAAATTAGTATAGTGTCAGATTATATTTAATATGAAAGGGGGTAATTAGAGGTTTGTTTTAAAGCTTATGATATTTTTTAACCAATAAAAAAAAGTGATATTTGTTTAAATTGAATAACATTTTCCATTTAACAATAACTTCTATTTATTTCATTTTTAAAAATTTACAAAGGCTTTATTGGCAACCTGATTTTGACTAACATGTTGAGCTATCCATTTAACAGCCTGTATGTTCATCATTAGTTGAATGAACACTGAAGTTGTTGGCTTACTGAATCCTTTGATGAGTGTAGTTATGTTCACACAGCCGTATAAAGTGCTATAAATAAACTAATATATATAAAACCGTGTCCTTAATTTTTAAATAATAACTTCTTGAAACTCCCGAAAATACTTGGGAATAATTTGCTCACCAAATAACTAGATTTTCGTTGACCAAATAGCTAGAGATTTGCAAAAAGTTAGGAGTATCGAATTGTTGAACATATATAATTACGATCTATATAATGATCTTAATTATAAATTTTTTTGTTTTTGTAGAAATTTTGATACTAAAGTAGATTTTATAATTTGAGTAGTTATTTATCGAAGGAACTTCATTTTCAGTTAATATTTTTTCTGTTCCAAAATAGTTGACGTTTTGAAATTATTTTTTTCTGTCAAAATAGTTGATGTTTTCAATTTTTAATTTTCAATTTTCAATGCAATAGTTAGATAGATTTCCTCTTTAGCCTTTATTAAATTCTCATAGTAAATTGTAATCATCTAATAATATGCATGTTCTACTAAATATAAATTGTCATTTATTTCCTACTTATTTCATTAATTAATGGCATCTAGATGTCTCAAAGGAACCGGGCCGGACGGCCGGGGCCTGTTAAGGAAGGCCCCGGCCCGGAACGAAGCCCCCCACAAGCCCGTCCATCCTTATGGGGCCGGTCCATTAAGGATTTCCAGGCCCCTATCCAGCCCGGACCCCTTAAGAAAGCGGGCCTAATGGGCCAAACGGTATATCGTATCGGCCCAAACGGTATAATAGTCCAACTATTTTTGTCTTGTTTGAACTTGTACCAAAAAAAATTAAGAGTTCTTTATGGGATTTGAACCATCGACTTCTTGCAAACATAAGGAACAACTTAACCATTGTGTCATGACCTCTTGCCGGTTCGTTTGACATGTCTACTGGCATCCTTGTTAAATTACACTATTTCTTAATAGTTGTGTAAATTGCTAGATTGTTAACCATTTTGGAACGGAGGGAGCATGTCTTTCCCATTCGAGCCGATTCTGATATTTTGGAGGACGAGACGAAACTCGGAACAGGGATCCTTAATTTTTTTTCTTTTTCATTTCATTTCTTAATTAAAAACAATAACTAATTCTTTTTATATCTAAACTTAAAAAGTTCGAAATAATTTTTGTTCTTCAATTTTGAACAAAAAAACATATTTAAACTCGTCTTTACAACAAATCATCTCAAAATTTTATTACGTCATATTATTATCTTTTTAAATTTTAATCAAGCTAATATAGCTTCAAAAAAATCATTGGGTGAATAAAGTTTTGAATAAATTATTAATTTATATTGACCATTCAGGATTAAAATACAAATATTATACAAATACAATAAAAATGGGATTGTTAGAGCCAATCAACAAATAAAGTTTGTCGTGTAAACTTGGGTTGTTTCGTGCGCTTGATGTCTTCCACATTGATGTAAATACTTTTTGTCCAATTTAAGAGTATGAATTTTAAATACACTAAAATCTCTATAAATTAACAATATTTTAAAAGATTAATGGATTATGATGAACTTGTTAAGTTGAAGTTGTTGAATCAAGACAAGTGTATTAAGGATCAAGAGGAGCAGATTGAAGTACTGGAAGAAGAAGGAAGCTGATTCAATTCAATTAACTAGCCGTTGGGGTTTTAATTAGGTTTACTATTTTAGCCTTAATCAATTGGATATGGCACGTGGGTTTGTTAGTTAAAGTTAGTTAGTGTTATGTGTTGTTTTATCATTGGTTCCAGCTTATTATATAAGCTACATTGTTGTAATCACACTACTACTCTGATTTTATCAATTTTTCATATTTCTTCAATTCCAAATAAAGGTTTATTGCTTCAGAGCCATTTGGCTTATCTTGATCCATTTTCTTTCTTCTACAATCATGTCTGAGTAAGAAAGCAACCATGAGAATGAAGAAAATCCAGAAGTTGGAAATCAATCAGATATGCAGGCTTAAAACTTGTTGAATTTGCAAAATCTGTTGTTGGGAAATCACAGTGGAAGGAATAATGATCTTTTATGTAATACATGGCCCAAAGTGGGCGATGTGATATGTTTGATATGATTTGATTAGTACTACTCATATCATCAAGATGCATATTTTTTTTGGTAGCCCAACTCAGAAGAACTCCAAAGTTAAGCATGCTTGACCTGGGTAATTCTAGGATGGGTGACCACTGGGAAGTGTCTCGGTGAGCACGTGAGTGAGGACAAAACGTGCTGGAGAGACCCGTGGTGATTTGTGAGGCCAGTTCATCAAATCAAATAACGTTCCGACCCGGTTTCGGGGGCGGGGCATTACAAATGGTATCAGAGCCAGGTTGTCCGAAATGTGAGATCTAAGTGCTATGCGGCACAAAGTGCTACGTCGAGGACGGGAGTGACCTCTTGAGGCCGTAGGAGCCACCTCTAGAGTCTCACACGGATGGTACGGTCTTGGATGTGGAGTGGATGTGGCTCAACGAGTTGATATGATTTGATTAGTATTACTCATATCATCAAGATGCATCTTCTTTTCGGTAGCCCAACTCATAAGAACTCTTAAGTTAAACGTGCTTGACTTAATGTAATTCTAGGATAGGTGACCCACTGGGAAGTGTCCCGATGAGCATTATTTTACACAATATGATAGTGGAGAACTAAGGTGATACATATTATCGAAATTGGGGAAACATGGATTTTGACCCTTCACACACTGCTGGTACAAGTTCATCATTTGATTATCAAACACAAGTGTTACCTCAGTTTCAATTATATTTTCGAGGTAGATCCGATTCCGACATTCATACTACATCTGACTCTGTGATAGGGGCCTGAACTCCTAATAGGGGCCAAACATATTCAATTGATGGAAGATCTGGTTTACCACATTTGGCAAAAGTTTGGCTCAGCCCAAAACTCGATTTATCAACATTTTCATGTTTTTGTGTGATTTCATATTTTATGTATGTTTTATCTAATCTTATTTCAATAATATTATGTGGTGTGTTTTTTTAATCAACTTTTGAACAATTGTTATTATCATAGTTGAATTATTTAATTAAAATATTAGTTATTATAAAATAAATATTTATTAATTATTTATGATGTTTAAATAATTATAAAGTATTATTAATAAAAATTTAAAGGAGAGATAACAAATGTAAATGGTGGGCCTTATGTAAGTGTTGTGGAGGAAAGAGAAAATTGAAATATTGTCTGAAATATCATCTACTCTCAAGTGCAAAAGTAATTGGTGATATTTAATACTTCCTCTGTTCCAAAATAGTTGACGTTCTAGCACTATTTTGTTGTTTCAAAATATTTGTCGTTTTAACATTGAAAATTGTACTTTTACATTGTCAATGAACTTTTTGACTATTTTGTCTCTTGAAATTAGCAACCAATCAATGATATAGTTCCAAATATTTATATTTCTACTTTTTCAATGTATTTTTTGACAACTTTTAATTTTTCTTAATCTATGTGCAAATTTGGAAACGGAAGGAATATTATGATAAGAGCACTTCTAGTAGCTTCTCCAATTTATCTCTTAGCACTAATATAGGGAAGGAACATGAGAAACACAATAGAAAACTTCTTTTTTCAGATTCCTTATACTAAGTGCATGTTTGTTAAAACTGAATGTCTGAATCTGAAGTCTGACAACAAATGACTTAATACTGAATGTCTGAATCTGAATGATAGCTGAATCTGAATACTGAAAACATTTAAGTGTTTGAAATTTATTGAAAGTGACTTAAATTACGATGTATTGACGAATCTGCTCCGACCATAGTTCCTTCATATCTATGATTTACTAAATAAGTCATTTATATAAATATTATAAACTAAATTATTAATAGTAAAAATATAATATTATAATTCATTAATTAATAAAATTATAACAAAATAATTAATATCATCCAATCAATTATAAAAATCCAACAAACATACATAATATTTAAAATCCAGAAAATCAAATATAAGATTAATTAAAAATTAAACAAGTATACATAATAAAAAATTTGATAATTGATTATGTAATTGACTTCTAAATCCCTATTTAATTTGTAGTAATTCTTCTCATTTTAGTGAAAAAAGTGATAATTGAATGAAAAAATCGTCAATTAAAAATAAAATTATTGTATTTGACTACCCCCTATCCTTCTTCATCGCGCAGCAACAGTCTTATGGCCTCCAAGAGATCTAATTACATGAGTAGTCATGATGAATTAATGGTTAATGATGAATGCGTATACACAATTTTATTGGACTGATTTTATTAAACTTCAGGTAGAATTCATCGAATATTCAAAGTTATTGTTTTTTAATTTTTAAATGTGTGATAAAAAAAAAAACGTGTGAAAAAAATAGAGAAATAGTAAAAATATAGATTGAATAAAGAAAATAAATTTATTTGCTCGTTGAGAAAAATTCTTCAACAATGGAAAAAATGTTGAAGAAGAGAATTTTTAAGGCTAAAATTGGATAAAGTGGAGGTTTTTGATGAATAGTGGAATTAAGTCATTAAGAGGAGAAAAATAAGTAGTAAATTTTGACTTAAAATATTGTTAAGGATTTCATTCAGATCTGATTTTGTTCAGCACGTAATTTTTTTTATTAACAAACAAACTTAGTTAAATAAGTACTTAATTAATTTTAAGTACTTAACGAGTTTAACAAACAGTCTCTAAGTGGGACTCACACCTAATTATGCACTTCTCTGTTTCAATGTGTAAAGGTGGAGACTCCCTCCAAACTACTTATTCTCCTCTATTACATCAATTTTTGTCTTTTCATCTCAAATTTTATTATTTTCATTTTCTTTTTATATAAAATTATACCAATTATTACTTTATTTTATATTGAGCTAAAACATTATATTGGAACTTAAAAAAAAAATTATCTCAAAATATTATTATTTTCTTCTTCCTTTTTCCAAATAACATACAAATTCTAATTCTTTTTTAAAATTTATTATTACTATCTTTATATTGGAATAGTTTGAGTTGGTCTTCAACATTTAAATAATTTGAGTTTGTCTTTAAATTGGAGCTAAAATTAAAAAAAGGTTGATTTGAGTAGTATAAATAGAGAATCTGGTTTTGTGCCAAATCTAAAAGTAACTCTTAAATTTGATAAATTGATATAAGAAGTTGATTAAAGAAAAAAATTATAGAAAATTTGATGTGAATGCCTTAAAAGAAATAATATGATGTGACACATAGTATTTTCTTTTTGAATAACTAGGTGCCGATAGGGCAACACTAGTGCTGTTAAAGGACCGGGTAACTCGTAACCCGCTCGTTACTCGACTCGGCAAACTCGGGTCCGTTACCCGCTCGTACCCTTATCGAGCGATACTCGAGTAATTTTTTTTACTCGATACCCGAATCAAAAAACCCGGTCCGCTCGATTACCCGCTCGTTTATTTTTTATATTGTATATTTATATGTAATATATGTTATACTTTAATCAAATTGAATTTCAAATGACCAATATAAAATTAGTATTGAAAAGAATTCACAAATTTGCATTTAACAATTAAATATGTTTGAAGAGAACCCCAAAAATAAAATTTTTAAATAAAAATTTGGGGATAACCCGAAACCCGCTCGTCACCCGGCTAAAAAAACCCGGCTCGGTACCCGCAACATTACACACTGGAATAGTGCTTTACTATTCCCAAATAGTGATTTTAAGATTGTAATGACTATTTTAGTCCTCCAACTTATTTACTCAATTATCACACTTCTAAATAGTCATTTAGTGAACGTAATTCACTATTGTAGTATAACAAATCAGGTGCCAATAGCTCCCAAGTTTGTGGTGAGTTGGCATTTACAGTTAGACAGCGCTCAAATGAAGCGCTATCTAAGTTACTTGGGGACGATGAAGCGCCCTTTAACTCCCGCCCAATACCTCTATATCTATGACATCACCTAGCCCTACCCCTCCCCCCTCTACCTAACCTACCCCCCAACAGACCCCCCCCCCCTTCCCCTCCCCCCTTCAACCTTCACGCGTTCCCTTAAATCTCCGGTATGTCTACCTCTCCCTCTCTACCTATATCATTTTCGCATATTCCCCTCAATTTCAAATTAATGTAGGTTTTGGGAGTGGGAGTGGGAGTGGAAGTACACGTCGAACTTTGACCGCAAATTACTTTTAGTCCATACATCGGAAAAATATAAATTGATATTATTGAATCAGTTTCTTTTTTTGTTTTGTGTAATATTCTATAATGTATATACAAATAATTGATGATTATTCGTTGTTTTGAAAATCGTAAAATTATAATATTCTATAATGTATATAGATATAATTTGAACCATTCATGGGAAAAATATAAAATTGATATTATTGAATACGTTTCTTTTTCTATTTTGTGTAATATTCTATAATGTATATACAAATAATTGATGATTATTGTTGTTTCGAAAATCGTAAAATTGTAATATTCTATAATGTAGATAGAAATAATTTGATTTAGTTTCTACATATTAATTTAGTGTTAGATGAACTTAATTTTTTGCATTAATTGGTATTATGGGTTTTGTGTTCATTTGTCGGAACCAAAAGAAGTATGAAATCATAACTCGGAACCAAAAGAAATGAAAATATACTTGTGTAGTAGTTATTAATGTTGTGGGGATGTTTTGTTTGTACTCTCATTATGTGGAATATTTTTAATGCAAACTGAACCCTTTTACAAATGACTGAAAAAATTATGAATACCATTGTCCACTTATCTGGTGGAATATATTTACAGTAATCAGCAGGGCCGGTTCGAAGGACGACTCCTTCATATTGGCTCCACAAGCTGAACAAGCTTGTTATGTTATTGATCCGGTTAGCTCCAAATGGTCAATTGTTCTTCGTAGATGATCTGTTTTAGGAGTTAGATCTAGAAAAGTGTGAAAGAAAAATGTATTTATGCTAGATATGATCGTAATGAGAGTATATGTACCCCTCAAAGTAAAGTTGGCTCTAAAAAAAAAAAGGGACTAGAATTGTCTGTATCTAATTTAAATTTTTACTAGTATTTTTATCTCATTTTATTCCATTGTTATCATGTTATTGTAGGAATATGGATAGTGTAGACGATGAAGCTCACAGTTCGCATAGAGATCCCGAGGCCAATGGTGCAAGTACTGGCTCATCAGGAAAGAAGAGGAAGAGAGATGGTCCGAGTGTGACTCCGTGTCTGACATTAAGAGGCTATATTGCATTAGAAATGATGGAAGCTCAGAAGAGGAAAAGAGATGGTGCAACAAAAAGAGGCATTCTTGCGATGAAAAAAGTTATTGAAGCTCGGAAAAGTGGAGTAAAAATACCGGTATAGTGTAAATTTATATGAAGTCTGTATGCATTGATGTGGTTTAACTGTACGTGTTGTAATATGATTCTAATTGTAACATACTCACTTTTTATGTTATACTAAACAGGGAATTAATTATATTGCCTCTTTCTCTGTTTAAATTAGGTTCGCCTTTAGAAAAGAACTGTTAGCTTCCTTTTTATTCGATATATAGCTGAGAGAAGCATGTATTCTGCAGAAACTAAGACATATGTCAGACAATTAGTTATGTAGTAAGATGGAAATATGCTTGAGTCTACATATCTATAAAATTTGGCATGATTGCAGAGGTTTCTTTATATGAAGTCTATTACTACTATTGATTCGTTCGTTCATTAATTGAAATTTTTTTTTGTCATTGTTTCTAGATTCAGTTTAAGTGGGGTGAACCGGATGGACCAAACAAGTCTACATATTTGGATTATCTTGATTTGCTTGGTCGTCTGAAGATACCTCTAACTGTTAAGCATTGGCGTTTTGTACCCCGTACTACTAAGGATGCTATTTGGGAAGATGTAAAGGTAATCTAGTGTTATCCAATTTTAATAAATGTATGACTGCAACATGTCACTTAAGTAAATGTTACTCATTCAGCAATGTTTTGAGGTCGATATGAACAACGTGTTTATGGAAAGTGAAAGGATTGCTAAAGCTGCAAGGAAGTTCCGGTCGAAGATGTCCAAAATGTGCTTTGATGATGAAGGAAATCCTAACCCACATCCTCCCTCAAAGTATGCAAATATTGACCTTGTGCGTGATTATTGGAAGGAATTTGTAAATGCACAGTTGAAGGAGAATATAGTACGTCTTCTTAGTCTCTTGAATTACATACAATTATATATGTATTTCTATATCTTATATAAATTGTAATGAGTATCATGTAGAAGGATGAACTGGAAAAGGAGCCTCCAGCGAGGCAAAATATGATTATTTGGAAGGCACCAAGTGTCGACAAGGATGGGAAGATAGTCGAGGAAAATGTCCAACGAGTAGTTGATGGAGTAAGTACATTAAACGAAATAATTAGGTTTTGTTAGTTTTTTTTAAATTGTTTGCCTATTTGAGAAAACTTTGTTTACCTGTTTGATTGAGGAGAAAAGAATTAGTTGCAGTATTAAATATGACTATTTTGCTGTAATCGTAATAGGATTTAATAGCTAAGAAGTTTACAAGTGATGAAATGATGTCTGGAGGACCATCATCTGAGACATCACGTGACGCTCAGCTACATCAGTTGAAACAAGCGATATTGGGATTGCGTAAGCAACTTGAAGAGTTGAAATCCGACTTGGGGGTTGTATCGAGAGCTCGAGCACGAAACGCGGAGGAATTTCATGGTCCTACAACATGCATAAGTGAGAGCGCTAGTTGCCCAATGTTTGAGCCAAACCAAATTGTGGAGGTATACTTTTATTACGATGTTCGTTATATGATAGTATAATATGCATGTTTGTCATGTTAAGTGAGTTGTTTAAACTTAATTCTTATTTTTTATAGGGTGATCTCGGTCAGATTCCAGAGGTATCTATTAGTTTATTATTTCTAGACTTCTGATTTTTTTTTAAATTATATGAATTTTTTTTTGTTCTAATTTCATTTAGTTTTTCACAGGGTGAAAGTATATGCGACTTGTTTGTGGAATCCCCTACTTATGCTAAAGTCGGATGGGGATTAGTCTTTAAGCAAGAGGGTCATAAAGTGCATAATATACTACTAAACTCTAATGAAGTACAGGTATGTCTAAAGGAGGTTGTTGCTGGCCATGAGAATACTTTACTGCCCATACAAAATGAAGTAGATGAGGTCTATACAATTGGAGATGCAAAGGGGACATTTGTTGTGTGGCCGCTCATGTTAGTATCTTTGCAAAAGAAGGTAAATCATCACAAATTATTGGTACTTTAATGTTTGTTGAGTAAATCATCACTATTGTACGGAATATCAGACAAACGAAGTTATAATGCATATGATGATTTTATTAGGATTCTGTAGTTCGAAGTAAAGAAAATTCTGCTGATGTGCCTACTAGTCCATATGTTAAGAAGAATCCAGCTTATCCGCGTGTTGGTGACCTCCAACCTGATCTTTGTTATCGAATTTGTGAGGCTTTTCGCAAGAACAAGAACAACAACATACCCGAAATAAGTGTCTTAATGCCTGATGCATTTTGGGGTACTGCCTTCACCGATTATGTCAGCGTGAAAAACATTCAAGATGTCTTGAAGAGGGGTTGGTTAGATGCTACCAGCATAGTTCTTTATATCAGGTAATAGTGAAGAAAGTTATATTACTCCTTTAACTCTTTTTGTATAAAGTAGTTTTCTATCTTCTCATTTTTCATTGAAGGTACTTGTATGAAGCTTATTTGCATGCTGAGGATGACAGTGCACAATGTAGCAATAGAAATCAGGAAACAAGACGATATTCATTTACCTCTCCACATATAGTAGCTGGACATACTCATATTGTGGATGCGCTTCAAAAGCATGAGGGACAAGACCACCTCGTCATGATTCCATATAATATAAAGTACGTGGAACTATACCCTTACATATATATCAATATTTGGCGTCATTATGTAATAAATCTTTCGTTGTTGCTTATACTTGTGATTGTGTAGGCATCATTGGGTATTGATTGCCATTAATACAATGAATGAACATATTTATTATATGGATCCTCTTCGAGTACATCATAGTCATCCTGAGCGGAAAAGTTTAGAGCACATGATCCAAAGGTCATTACCACTCTAATACATGTGAAGTATTATATTATTAAACTATATTTTTAGTGATGCTTATTGTGTACGATCTGTTAGTGCCATGAATTCTTATCGAGCAAAGAAAAAGGGCAGTGTCTCAAGTGGAAGGCGCGTGAGACAAATTCAATGGTTCGACATAGAGGTATTTATAAATAACCAAGTCCTAATTGTGCTTTTTAAATTTATTATGACATTGTTTAGTGAATGCAATCGTGTGAACGCAATTCTTTGATCACTGCTTGCTATAATTTCAATCTTGATGTTATTGAAAAAGTAACTTTGTGTTTTGGTTATTTAATTGATTAAATGTTCTCGTGCATTTGCTTAATCGAGCTATATTATTATTTTTGATATGGGGCTTTTAATTAAGTGTTTCGGGAGTAATTTTGTGTTTGATTATGATGGTTTGGTAAAGGGGTTATGGAAATTAAATCAAAGATGATATGAGTAATTCGGTACAACGTAAATTTCTTCTCGTGCAGTGCCCAAAGCAGGGTTCTTCGGAAAGAGCTTATTATGATTATCACATATCGGAAAGAGATTATTGTGGGTATTATATTTGTTTGTTTATGGAGGACATTTTGCAGTCCGAGGCAACTACTGTTCCAACCACGGTTAGTAACTATATTTTATATTATTTAGAACAAACTAATAAGTATAATAACTTTATGAAGTGCACTTAAAATTTTTGTTACTTCGTTAATTTCTCAGTATATTCAGAAACGACGTTGCGCGACTTTTCTTGATGAAAGGATTGAGCAATGTCAGATGGAATGGTGCTGCTACCTCTGCAATAGGTTTTTGGTAGATATCTTAAACAATAGTACTATATAATTGAGCTTCACTAGGCTCGCTCGTACTTCTTGTTTTGATAATTTCGATGTTACAAGAGTTATTTACATTGGGAGTTGATAGATTGTTTGAGACATTGCCTTAGACGTGGATATACTGGGGTGTTTTCGGACTACATGAATCTATTCGGTTGTCTATTTTGAGGCAAAATCAGTTCAGTTCGGTTGGTTTTTGGGTTTTAAAAGAAATAAAAAAGTGCACAATTTAAACTAAATAGAATTTACACGTCCACCAAGTCAAAACACAAAGCAAAAATACATTGTTTGAACATATTTTAATGAACACAATCTTGTTCATTTGCTCTCAAAATAGCCTTTCTAATGTTGGTCGTTGAGTTTAACGCCATCTTTATTATCTATATATATGTATTTTTTATAAATAAGCAATATATTAAAACCGAAACACAAACCGGTCCCAAAAAGGAACATAACAACCGACCGGGTTAATGGCCCAACCTAATGGACCAGACAGACCCTGGACCATGAGGACAAACCCCTGAGAAGCTTCCCTATGCTCTTACATAAAAGATACTTAGGACAGAGATTTATTTTTCGATTTAATAGATTTGACTTGGTTGATAATCGTTCTGACATGCACTGTGTAAAAAGTGTTTAATCTTCTGTGGTAAATTGATGGACCAAATCTATTCAAACATTGATGTCTGATATAGACTATTGCTAGCTTCCATGACATTACTATTTAAATGCATCTCTCTGATAACCTTGTATGCTGATTTCACTATAAAATTATCATGTTTTTCACATATCCATTTGGGTTTGACTCTTATGCCAAGATGTCGAACTGGTAACTGTAGTATGGCTTCAGCATCGATATGGAAAAAGTGGGTGTTAACCCGCTCAACTTTTCACACCGCTATTTCATCATTGATGAGATCCGCCACTTTTAAATCCGGAAAATCATGGTTAATGGGGTTATGACGGCATTTGAGTGGGTGCGGGGAACTCATATAGAGAACTCATATATGATGCCAAGTATTAATTTCTTTTGCATTGCCTAACTCCCGTTGAATTCCTGTGTATGCGAGGTCCTTAACAGCATGAAGACTCAACCATGAGTAACAATAGAGCTACCCAGTGATGTACACCAAAGTGTTGCCTGAGGGTAGTACGTTGTCTTGAAGACTCGTGCCAACAAAGAGTTCGAGTTGGAAATCAGCCTCCGCACCTGTTTACAAAGAAGGGTTTATTAAAGCTTTGAAGATCTTTGATGTCGGAAAAGCTTGGGATTTAATAATTAAAGCTAACAAGGGTTAATTTTAATTTCATCATGTCTACCTTTAGATTCAGAATGGCTTCAGATGTCGGTTTTGGATTGGCTTCAACTTTAAATTAATGTCAAAAGAAATAAATATAAAACTTGGCTTCAGAAAGGCTTCAGATTACTTTGAATTCAGAATGGCTTTGGATTCTAAATGGCGACAACATTTTTTCCTCAGACAGGATTCGAAGTCATTCTGAAGAGATTGTACTATTCTTCTTAGATTAATTTCAGATTTTGATGAAACAAATACTGTGTTGTCTAATAATATAAGTAATTGATAAATTAAGATAATATTTATTAATTTATAATGAAAGGCTCAACTTACAAACACCTTTCGAACTTCCACAGTTCCACTTACTTATTGTACAATGCATGTACGTATATCAAATGAAGAGCCCAACTCGAAAGAATCTTCAAGCTCTCACCATATTTTGTCTTGCTTATCACTCAATGAACCGTAAAATATACTCACTCCGTCCCTAAAAGATTGTCATATTTTGATTTTTGGTAGTCAATAAAATACGATTTAAAACGTAAATATCTATTACTCTACATGCAAAAAAGTTATAAAAAGTTGATATTTCAAAAATATATATTGAGACGAATCTAACAAGCTAAGGTCCTACAAGACTATATTATTTCTTATTGTTTAATGAGAATTCATGGTCAAATTTTGTTATGTTTGACCAATAAAATCAAAATGTAACAATCTTTTAGGGATGGAGAGAGTATGTATTTGATATATCTTCTACATAAATAATATAGTAGATCAAAGAAAGGAATTATGTACTTGATAAGGGGTCTACACAAATTATCAAAAACTCTCATAAAATCTTAACGAAATATTAATTTAACACCCTATCCTTGAGTCAAGATCGAGCAAAAATATTATTTTATGGAGTTTAATTTATTAAATAGTCGAGCATTAATTTATCGAGTTTCTACGGTAGTAGGTTCTTCGAGTCCTGGACATATAATGAAGCATAGCTTTGTTGTGTGGCTCTTTTGTGGATAAGTAGAGGAAGATTCCTAGAAACACATGCAAATTGGTTGATGTGTACGATTGTACTTTTGGTTTCACATATATATCCTTAGTTCGAAACTCACCTCATCGCTAATTTACAAAGAAAAAAAAATAGTGTGAGTCTCTCATAATTATTCCTATAATATTCTTTATAAATTACGTTTACTAAATTTGGGAAGGTATTTTAGTTTTGATTCCTTTTCAATTTCCTTTTGTTTCCTACTCAATCAAACCAAAACAAAAAAGTTAATAAAAAACACAAAAGGTAGATAAAATGGGAGAAAGAAGAGAAGAAAATGACTTTTCGAGTTTGAATGGAAGATCCTAAATTTTCACCTAACCAATTTATCCACTCCAATTTGATGTTGGCCAATCTAAAATGCATCATTTTAACATTTTGTAATTTTTCAATCCTTATTATTGAGATAATGCAACTTTTAGATCTCCTAGTGTGAATGCGCGTGGTCAAATTGGCAGGTGTGATGGTAACCCCGATGTCATTAGTTCGACCCCTATCAAAACTTTCTTGATCGACCATCATACCTAACTCACATAATTTCTAGGTTATCGGGTTAGCCAAAAGTCTATCTAATACAATAAAATATTAGATTCTCCTCCATTTCTCCTAATTCTCCCCAAAACAACATATCATAAAGAAGAAATCATGCCCATAAGGGTAGTCAAGTTGGTAAAATAGTTCCAATTACAACAACAATGTCATGAACTCAACCTCTATCAAAACTTTTTTAATCGATCATCATATCTAACTGACATAATGTTAAGATTATGAGGTTAGCCGAAATTCTATCTAATACACACTCGATCAGGTCCGCCGTCACATAAAGAGGAAGAACCCGCCAATCCAAAAAATCGCGGTTCCATTTTCCCCTATTTTTCTTCTGGTTACCTAATTTCCCAAACCCACTGCTAAAACTCTTCAAAATCACTTATTCTTCTCATTCTCACACACCCCCCCACACCCACACCCACCCCCACACCCACCCCTACCCCCCTACCCCCACCCTCACACCCATCCACCCTTGACTACTATATAACACCTAAAATGGTAAACCCATCATCAGACTGAGATAAAAACCAAGAAATTGATGAACTCTTCTTCATGAATCCTTCTTCCAATTTCGTATGGGCCCACACTCTCCCTAAAGCCCCTTTTTGTTCATCAAATGTCGTCGTCTTTTGATTCCTCCGCCGCCGAATTATTCCAAAACTACCCCTCCCCCTCCCCCACCCCCACCCCCTCGGCCAAGCGCAAACTCGATGATTACATGGACGACTCTGTAAACCCCCCCTCCAGGATACGAAAAGACCAGTTTACCCTCCGATCATCATCATCCTCCTCCTCCGAGTCAACGACGACGACGACGACACGCTGCGACGTCCAATTCTTCGTCCGCGTGTTCTCCGCCAAAACCCTGGTGCTCGTGTGCAGTCGGAACGCCACCGTTTTGGACGTCCATCGCCGGATATTAGCGGTTACCGGGGTGCCTATAGCTGAACAGAGGCTTATATACTATGGAAGACAGCTGCAGCTGGAGCAAACCCTAGAGGAGTGTGGGTTAGTCAACGATGCCAATTTGCAGCTGGTGGGACGGATGAGGTCGACAGGGCACCCGCAAACGTGGCAGCTCTTGGCTGACATTGTGGGGTTGATTTTCCGTATGGGTCAATCGGGCCCGAATTCCAGGTTGAGTAGCTGCGTTAGTAGTTATGGAATGGAATTCGAGACGAATAGCCAAGTGATGAAGAATCTTATTAGTAAGTTCTTGAATATGACTAGGCAGCATACTGATAGTGAGCAGTCTGTCGGACATTTGCAGATATTTTTGACCTCCATGGCTCCCACGGCGTTGGTCACGCTTTATATGTCCTCGCTTAGTGGGAATCGGGAGGTTGCTGAGGAGTCTGTTAAGCATTTTGTTAACGCGAGCAGGAATACCTTGTCTAAGGGGACTCACATGCATTGTGCTCCTATTGTGCTGGAGTTCTGTAAGTTGTTGAGTAATGGCGTTGGGACGAGTGATCGTTTGTATGCTTTCTGTCGGACTAGTTTAGCGACGATGGTTGGGGAGAAAGGGTGCTATAGTGAGCATTATATTGGGAATTCTGATGTTAAGGATTTGATCGATGTTACGGAGTTCTTTCAGTTTGTGAGTGAATTAGCGGGGAAGTTGTCGGGCAAGTTGCTAGTGAGTATGGGTTCAGAATTGTTTCTTGGGGTGTCATCAGATGATGTAAGTGATTTTGCGGCGTTTCTATATGCGGTTAGGAATGGTATTAAGTCGAAGTTAGGAGCTAGAAGTCCAGTCAGATTCCCTGTACCAAAGGGGGATGATAGCGAATGTTATAATGATATTCGTTATGGAGAACAGATTGGGTTCCTCCATGGGGTGTTTAAAGATTTGCTGGATAAAATGCAGTTATGTCTCGAGAAAATGGAGGGCTGTTTGGGTATTGTGGATAAGGAGACGCTCGAGCAGTTATCATATAGATGGAATCAGTATCTTGCTATTTTGAAGGAGTTGAATAGCATTGCCACAATGTTTGAAGGTGCTGAGGAGTTGTTCTGGGGAACATTGGGGCAGAGACAGGTTTCCTTGAGTTATCTAATTGTTAACTTTGCGAAGAGGGCTGATGATCACAAGTGGATACTTGCCCACAAGGAGGTCTCCAATTTCGAGGCGCGTAGACATTTGGTTATGATGATATTTCCTGATGTGAAGGATGAGTATGATGAGCTACATGAAATGCTGATTGATAGGTCGCAGCTCTTGGAAGAATCATTTGCATACATTGGACGTGCGGAACCAGAATCACTGCATGGCGGAATATTTATGGAGTTCAAGAATGAGGAAGCTACAGGGCCTGGTGTCTTACGAGAGTGGTTTTTTATGGTGTGCCAGGAAATCTTCAATCCTCAAAATGCCCTCTTTGTTTCTTGCCCAAATGATCGCAGGAGATTCTTTCCAAATCCTGGTAAAATACCTTTTCTTTGAAGCACATACTTTGCTCTGTAAGATAAATGTCGTCTTTCTGTAAATTTTAGACGGAACGGTATCATTTAGCTTAACAGATAACTACCTGCTAACATTAATCTTAGCAATCCCCAATGGATTGGAAGTGGGGGGTTGAATGTTAGTCTGTTTCCAAATTGACTCAAGAGTGAAAACCCTATCTATTACTCCACAACAAATAAGAAGCTTAGTTAGTGTAATGAGCCATTTTTTATATATTCCATTAATATCTAAGAGAAAGAATAATAAAATTTTCGACTTCATAAGACATTAATGTACAAGTACCTACTAGTCTGCTACGTTCACGTCCTTCCCTTTTGATGTTTATTCTTGCAGGCAACTAACTATATGTCTAAACACTGTTAAGAATATTCAACGTGTTTTAGTCTCATACTTCGTGCGAGCATTGATTTTTTCAGTAACTTGATTGTTTATGTAAGACTTTTGATAAACCATTGGCTTATCATAAATCACTGTAAACCAGACTCTCTTCTTTGATAAATCGGTTTCTTAGTCTCATATGTGACTGACTTGTTTTTGTGTTCTCAATTCATTATTTTCAAACTTCTGATTGCTCTTTCTGAGATTTTTGTCCTTATAGCAATGAACTGGTTATAACAATGGGGTATATAGCTGTTTTATGAACATAGTTAGGTTCCTAATTAAGTTTCTAACTGCTGAGTTTCTCCACTGAACTGGGGTGAGTTTGGTATGTGTTTCTGTTTATTATCTTATTTTGTGAAGTCATTGAAGAAGAGTAGACATAAAGATGGGAAGGAAAGTTAATAAACAGCAAGAAGAAGGCACTAGAAGTAGATGCATCTTCACAGTGAAGATGTTTATGCTTGGAGACTAGAGAACAGAAAAGAAACTGGTTAATTATTTATGAGTTTAGCACTATGATTTTCCCACTCCACTCATTCATCATATCACTCATTCACTCCACTTGGTACTCGTAGAGTAAAATTGCATCATAGTAAGAAGTGGATATCATGTGCACTGCACTCCTTATTAGATGACAAATGATGTTCAGATATCATAACTAGGCATATAAATTTGGCGCAAGTCAAACCGCATGCTACGAGTTCGTTTCTGCTCAGTTTGACAGAAGATGAACAGGGGGTTTGTTTACCATTGATTTTCCTCAAGTGTCAAAGACGACTGAATTTGTCTTGTGTATAGTGTCCGAACTCTTGTCTTTGCTTCCTCAGCCCATATTGGTACAAGCTGGACCAAGTCGTAACAACCTGCATTACTTTTGTGATATGTTGTGATAATTCTAAGATACCAATGTATTACATATATCATATTGTTATGAAGTTGAGGATTCAGCTGAGATCTTTCTTAGTTGCTCAACTGAGCTTAGCTGCCAAATTGAACCACTGGCTGGCACAACTAACCTGTTCCGTTTCAGCTGCCTAGCATTATGAGCATTAATATGGTGAAGTTAAAATATTTGGAGTTACTGTTCTGTCTCTGTAGGTCAGCAGATAGACTTGTTTAAGGTGTTGGATATTAAATCACTAAAATTCAGTAAGTTACTTGTTTTTTTGTAGGGAATTCTTATTAGAGTTGAGCTGATATGTCAAATTTTATATTATTGTTCTGAAAATTGACTTACTATCGCATTGGTGCCTGGTCATGCCAATGAAATATATTTAAAATTATGATATATTTTCACTAGACTTTCATATGATCCAGGTGCTTCTGTTAATGTGAACTATATTTCTGAGTGCACCTTTTACTTATGTCGTTAGCATGACAAGACCAATAACATCTGTATTTTTTTCCGTCTTACTTGCAGCATCTAAGGTGGATCCATTGCACCTTGAATATTTCAGCTTCTCTGGCAGGGTCATTGCCCTGGCTCTAATGCATAAGATACAAGTTGGTATTGTATTTGATCGTGTGTTCTTTGTTCAATTGGCTGGAAAGAATGTCTCCTTGGAAGATATTTGTGATGCAGATCCTTACTTATACAACAGTTGCAGGAAAATTCTAGAGTTGGATGCAGAGGTTGTTGATCAAGATGCTTTGGCTCTCACCTTTGTAAGAGAAGTTAATGAATTGGGAACTAGGAAAGTTGTGGAGCTTTGTGCTGGTGGAAAGAACATTAGCGTGACTAGCAAAAACAGAAAGGAGTATGTTGATCTTCTTATTCAGCATAGTTTTGTCACATCCATTGCTGATCAGGTAGCCCATTTTACTAAGGGCTTCACAGACATCATGAATAGTACAGACACTAGGACTAGAAGTTTGCTCCAAAAGACATTTTTTGAGAGCATAAACTTGGAAGACTTTGACTGGATGCTGCATGGAAGTGAAAGTGTTATATGTGTGAAAGACTGGAAGGCACATACTGAATATGATGGTTTCCAAGAAACTGATCCTCAAATATGCTGGTTCTGGGAGGTTAGATCTCTATTAATTTCACTTTCTGGTCTTTCATGCCTGAATAATTATAGTTTCATTGTTATAACTTGAGCCTTCATATATCGTATTTAATTTTTGTAAGGCTTGCAAAAGAGAATTTGTACGTTTCTCTCAGATAATGGGGAATGAATGACTAAACCAAACCCGACCTTATCCGACCAAGGGGGGGGGGGGGTCCGTTACACCTACATTCAACTCTTTGTTGGGCCATCTCCTCCGTGAAGCCAAAACTCTTTATCTTTTGACATAGTCTCTACCCAACTCTTCTTTGATCTCCATTTACCTTTACATCTATTAAGGACTACCATGACTTCACGTTCTCTAAACTGGTGTATCTATTGGATGTCTTCTCACGGGATTATACCATCTAGAGCGGTTCTCTCTCAAATCACTTCATTTCTTATTTGTATTTGCAGGTAACTCTGCACAAAAAATCTCTACATTTTCGTCCCTGTTACTGACATTTTTTTTAGACATACTTATATTTTACTGGCCAACACTCTAATCCTATAACATACCTGGCGTTGTTTTCATCTTATAATATTTACTTGGACCTTTTGGGGGGGGGGGGTATTATATTACATAAACCTCTAGATGCATGCATTTTCCACCCTGCTTGAGCCCTATCTAGTATCGTATACCCATTCCCCATCTTCCCAAATCATGAAACAAATATGTTGATACATTCTTTTCCACCATCTTTTGTTGAATTTGAACGTGTATCCAATCTTACTATGACTTTTAAAAAAGAAATTATACTCAATCTTTCTCTAATTCTCTTCATTAGTAATATAGTTTCACAGTTACTCTTTTGAATTATCTATGAAAGCAATGTCATCAGCATGCATTTGATCTTGAATCTATCCTTGTAAGTTCATCCTCACTAGTACAAACAAAGATGGGCTTAGTGTTGAGCCTTGACGGAGTCCAATTCTAATGGACAGGTGGTATGTGTGAAACTAACAATCATAATTACATAAATGATAAATGAATTTTTTGCTACTTCCCAAGGATCTTTTGTGTGATATTGCACTATGCTCCCCCCATTTTCAGAATTCCATCCATAGAATTTCATGGTGTCCTTTTGCCCCAACAAAAAGATAATAAATGAAGTACAAAGATGATATATTGGTTAGTGATATAAGTTTTGTTCATATTATGTTGAGATTCTATGTGCCGTAGAGATTATGGAGCATCCTGACATCACCAACAAGTAATGATATGTGTTGCTAGGCATATCTTGTCACACAATCAAGTGATCTCGGCATCATAGAGCAGAATTGGGAGGCTAGTTCACTGTATTATGTTAGTGTCGATAGGTACATGGTTCTAGGTACCTTAATTAAGTATATAGGACATCTTTATTTCTGCTTGCTAGAAGGAGAGACAATACTAAATTTACCACTAGAAGTTCAGGTTAATACGATTCGGATATGATATTTTTTTAAACGTGTCTGTGGTTTAACATCGGACAATATTGGGTTACTGTGAGTATGAGGATGATGACAGTTGAAAGAAAGGTTTGATGGTAATAAGTGTTTCTGTGAGTTAATGTTTTTTGCTAGCTATCTCTTCATGATTTTATGGCCCTAAATGTCATGCGATGATACTCGAGGTGATTATCATTGCCTTATTTTTAAATAGGGATTTGCTCTCAGATGAAACAATTCTTATTTCACCTATCCCCTCGGAACTTATTTGTTTCCTTAGTCATCAATGGATGTAGATAATATGCCAATATGTGACTTATAGTTTAAGCATTCGGTTGACTGCCTATCTATTGTTTCGTGGTGCGAAAATAAGATACAACATGATACACATATATATTATTTTAACTTGAATTTTCAACTTTGGTAGGTCGTTGAGAA
Source organism: Echium plantagineum (assembly GCA_003412495.2). Taxonomy (NCBI): domain Eukaryota; kingdom Viridiplantae; phylum Streptophyta; class Magnoliopsida; order Boraginales; family Boraginaceae; genus Echium; species Echium plantagineum. Next base: position 24,309,760 of record CM016564.1, read on the forward strand.
AATGTCCCCCGAGCAGAAAAAAGTTCTCCTATTCTTTTGGACATCAATTAAGTATCTACCGGTGGAGGGTTTTCGTGGTTTGGCTTCTAGCCTATACATCTATCGAACCCTCGAGTCGCCCAATCGCTTGCCATCTTCGCACACTTGCTTCTACAGGTTGTGCTTCCCGCCATACCCCTCCAAGAAAATCATGCAAGATCGTCTGCGTATAATCACCCGAGAAGAGATAGGATGCAGCTTTGGTACTTGGTGAAGTTAGAATGGTCTGATGGAAATCCTTCAGATTGCACATAAAAAAGAATCAGTGTGTACATAACATTAGGACTTGGCTTTTGGTTTGTCAGATGATATACTGAACAAGAAGGCACTCAGCCCTAAAGGATCAATCAGTATGTAAAAAGTAATTTCTTGGTAAATTGGAGTATTTATATTGCTATGAAGCATAAATCAGACATTATAATTTTCAACATCACTTTATCCTATACCTTATCATAATTTCTACTTATCTTTACTTTTTTACTTATGTTATTGTTTAAATTATAATCTTTATAACAATTAAGTTTTTATAATATAATAAATTAAATTAAATTAAATTTATTTGTAATTGATTAATTAATTATAATAAAAAATTAATAATTAAATTTCAATAGAAATTAGCATTTGATTAAAACAACAAATCTAGGCTCTATTTGTAGATTTCGAAAAATAACTTATTTTTTTGTATCCAAATGAAATAAACCTAGGCTCTATTTATAGATCTCGAAAAATAAAAAATGATGATATATTTTTTATATTTTTATTTTGATTAATTAATGAACAAATAATACATTAAATAAATAAGGGAAAACAAAAAAAATATATATTGAATGTCACATCAACTGTGGCCCGCGTGGCAACAAAGCAATAGTCCCTTTGTTCACGTGTGGGACCATTTTGTACCCATTTCCCAAACTTAATTCAGGATCAAAATTTGATACCAAATTTGCACCCCATATTTTAATCTCGTGTTGTATTTGATAGTTTTCACTTGCACCCCAACTTGCACCCCACTTAAACCCCTGGTGTGGATGGTCTTAATCTAAGAAACATACAATGAGAGATTAGAGAATGAAAGACTAATTTTTAGGTTTACTAATAGTCGAAGAAACGATGAGAGGTCAGAGTAGATTGATCTACATGAGATAGATTTATTATTTATTAAAAATACATCAATATTGCTAGAAGGGATAATATGAAGGATAAGAGCAACTATTCTCGACGGGAAAAGGTGGTTGATAGAACAATATTGGAAAGGTCTCGTGCAGTTTTGGCATGGCAACATAATGTAAGAAAAGTTCCGTCGACGATTAGGTTACATGAGGGGGATTGTTAAGATGCACATCCCACATCGAAGTCGATGTACTCTCGGGTTAATATATAAGATATTGGGTTACTTTCTCTATTGCCAATTGGTTTTAGAAGTGGAACTTCTAGGTACTCTCTAACAGTTATTGTAATATATAATTTGATTACACATTTACACTTTCGATAATTTGTGCATTATTTATTAAAAATTCGTGTCACTTTATTTGACAAATAACAAAGTTAACCCCTTATATATTTTTATCCTAATTTCGCCTCTGCTCTTGTATAATAATTGTACTCATAAATAAGTACACAATTATTGAAATTATATTTAAACGAAAAAACTAGAAAACATAGGTAAAGTTGAAGTCTATTAACAATAATCGATCAAGTGCAGTGTTTTCGATTCTTCCTTATTAGTCGTCTCAAATTCTTCATGAAAAATATTAATTTATCTTATTAACAAAATATACTCTATCAAATTTTTAAAAAGAAATATTGTTTGATAATTGATGTTGATATATCAATTGTACTCAAATATTTTTGAAATATGTTTTTTTTTTTTATAATTAACCTGATATTGTCAACCTTCAAAGGAAATATAGTCCATACATAGAGTTTTGACAAAGGAAAAGAACAACAGAAGTTTCTTATGGTCCGAAATTAAAACAACATTTAGACTTAACGTCTTCTTCTTTAACTTGGTTCTTCAAAAGGAAACATCTTCGACTTGATGATAATTTCATATCAAGTCGAAATTATACTTCGATTAAGATTACAAAATTTATTAATTTTTTAACACTGGTACAAGTTAAATGAACTTAAACACAAACATTACTTTGTAAATATTTATTGGCTTATTTTTATTTTGGACCCTGGACTATGATGAAAATTTTAAATTGGACCCTAATATTATCTTAAGTCTCATATTGGACCATATACTATGGGTTGTCTTATTTTACCCCCTAAAACGCCAAATATAATGTAATTTCGTTTTAAAATAAGGGCAAAATCGAAATAGCACATATATTAAACTTTTGGGCACAATTCACAAATAACAAAACTTATTAAATTAAAAAAAAATCCCAGGCTTATTTTTATTTTGGACCCTGAACTATCACGTAAGTTTCAAATTGAACCATGATACTATCATTAGTTATTTGTAAAAACGCCTCAAAAGTTTGATATATGTGATAATCCTAATTTGGCCTTCTTTTAAAACGAAATTCAATCTAAAATTGGCATTTGAGGGGGCAAAATGAGACAAAACGTAGTATAGGGAGCAATTTGAAGCTTATGATAGTATCAGGGTCCAATTTAACACTTACATAATAGTTCAGGGTCCAAAATGAAAATACGCCATATTTATTGAAGCTAGATATTGCACTGCATCAAACCATAAGTGGACCAATCTACCCTCTCAACTCTCAAGCAAGTCCATCGTCCAAGATAATCCTCATGCTTATAATAAGAATAATATATAAATATAATAACAACAATATAAAAATAACAATGAAACATAATAAAAAAACCCAAAAACAAAAAACAAAGACTTCTTTTTGAAACATGCAACACCAAACCATTCATTTTTTTTATCTTCGGAAAACATATTTTCACTGCAATTATTTTCACGGAGCCATTGAGTCAGCACACACTCCATCTGTTCGGTAATTGTAGTAGTATAATTATCGAACATGAACCGTGTACGTAAATGCAATGAAAAATAGTTTTCTCCCGTTTTATCTCACGCTTCATATCTCTACTCAGTCTTCTCAGCTGGAGTTTCTTTGCTCATTTCCTCCACCACTTTAGCCACCTTCTCCTCCTTGACCGAAGCCGGTTCCTCAACAGCAGCCTCAGGTACAACCTTCTTAGTTTCTGGCTCCTCTGTTTTCTTCTCTTCCTCTGCAACAACTTCCTCAACAGCCTCCTTTGTCTCACATTCAGCCGCAGCCTCGGGTTCGATGACGGGGGTTTCTTCTGCTGGAGCAGCCTCAGTTTCAGTTTTCTCAACAACTTCTACTTCTTTTGTTTCAACTGCAACTTTAGCTACATGCTCTGGTGCAACCTCCTCTGTTTTGGCCTCTTCAGCAACTGGCTCAGGGGCTGGTGGCGCCTCCACTTGCTCCTCCTTTGGTGGTTCCACTGTGGTGGTTTTGCATTCTTGGATGGTTTCCTCAATGGGGGTGGGAACAGATTCAACCTATCAAATGGAAGGGTACTTGTTATTTAAGTGAAAAAGGCTTAAATTAGATTACTACAATCTTTATATATATTGATTACAAGAATTGAGTAAATGAAGCTTTTATTCATGTTAGTCATTTAAATTAAAGCAATTAGTAAAACTCTTTTACTTTTTTTATCAAGATAAAGTTTTGGGATGGAGGTCATCGGTTCGAACCAAGCCTCCTCAATGGAGGTCATGGATTTCAGACCTGGCGAGGGTTCAAATATTTACTGATGTCTCTGTTTCCGTTGTTAGCGTAGATTTCTCCCTCCCCGATTAGTATAAAATTTAGTTTCAGTATAATTTCGTTTGACAAAAAAAAAAGATAGATAAAGTTTTTCGAAAATTCTTAAATTTAGGAGTTTCTTTTTCCGGAGCTATTTCGGAGTTTAAATTAAAGCATGCAAATTAATATTTTTTGAAATTGAAAACACATATAAGTAATATATGATATATTCACTTAAAGTAGCTAGAGACTATTTTTTTAATGGTTATCTGCATCAATTTTACTAAACAATATTTTAGAAACTTATCGAGAAAAAATGATATATTTCTTCGAGAAATCCAAAAAAAAAATTTGAATGTAAAATAAGTTTACTATGTACTCTTAATCATTAAGCAACATATATGATGTTGAAAATTTGCCCATTTCATGCCCTATTTTAAATTTCGAAACTATTTCGAAAAGACAATCTCCGAAATTTAAGAAATAAGTATATAGAACAAGCCATAAGGTGATGAAATTGTTTAGGAATTATACCTCAACGGTGGCCATTTGAATAAACGAGAGTTGATTGAGTAGGCAAGTGAAAAGATCAAAGAGATTGAAATGGTTAAAGCAAAGAACTTGTAAATTGATGAAGAGAAATGATCAACATGAGAGGTATATATAGGTGTGTTTGGGGAGGGGGGGGGAATCAAGAAATTAAGTTACCCCTAATAATGGAGTATTTGATAATATAAACATTTTTTGTGGGGTGGGGGAGGGGGGAGTGTGGGGAAAAGTAAAGAACTTTGGCAAAATGACATCTCATTCAAAAAGACATACACCAAGGACATTAGTCATGTTTAGTTGTAAATGTTTTTGCTTTAGGGCCAAAAAGTATTTGAATTTATTGAGGCTCATAAAATATAATTTTATCAAATTGTATGAGAGTGAACTACACAAATGCTAAATGTAATGATATCAAGCTGTATTTTCGTCTTGATTAGTATCACAATAGAAATTTAATTAGTCTCGAAATATAAGTTTCGTTTGAGTAACATAACTTTCTTATTTTAATCCTAGGTAATTAAACTCAAGTTATCAAGATTTAATAAAAACGTTAATTTGGACACTAGAGTATAACTTTGTGTTACTTACGAGAACTAAATTACTAATATGACATTATTATTGGGTCGGGGCCGTTAAAGTGTAACTTGCTGCCATTAAGACCATTTTTTTCTTTTTTTATAAATTAACGATGATAATTCGATAGTATGATGCTCATAAAAAAAAGTTAGGATTTGAGGATTGCAATGTCACATGGTGTTGAGGCTATCCAGTAGTCTCCATTATTATTTTGAAGCTTTTTCTTGGGTGGCTTAGCTTGTGTTTTTTTATTTTGTAGGGTTTGTAAGCAACTACTATTATCATGCTTGCATGTTCAACCATGTATCATCCCAATTAGCTTGTCCACATACACATACACTTAAATCTTAATTCGATTCTTTTGCTCAAAGTTAGAATAACAATCACCACAATCTAGAAAATTATACTTTTTCATTTTTTTATTTTAATTGTTCTTTTAATTATTTATACATAAATTAAAAAAATAGAAAAACAAAATACATTAAAAATATAAAAAAAGATGATCAATTGACACTATATAATTGATGGTAGATAATTTCATAATAAAAAATAATTAAATAACAATTATTTGAAAACAAAAATTTATGCTAAATAAACAACTTTAAACGAACCGAGAGTATCATATTAATTCGTTTTCTTGAGTAGTCTCCGGAACATTTAATTTGTTGAGATCAATTGATGATAACATTTAGGTTCCACGTCACAATTAATTTAATTTGGTATTTATGAAAACTGAGATCTCACTCAAACTTTCAACTAGCTAGGAGATTTTGGATGTATTGGAACAAGTTTTATCTAAAAAAAATTTTAACTGTTTATTTGTTAGGCACTTTTTATTTGTTATTCGTAGTACTATTATAATCATATTTTTATGACTAATTCTTCCATTTCTAAATGATTGTAATATTTTGATTTTTTATGGTCAACAAAATACGATTTAAAATATAAATATATATTATTTTACATGTGAAAAGTTATAAGAAGTTGATATTTCATAATTATATATTGAGACGAATCTAACAAGGTCTCACAAGATTAACTTATTTCTTATCATTTAATGCAAATTCATAATCAAAATTTATTATGTTTGACCTAAAAAAGTCAAATATAACAATCTTCTAGAGACGGAGGAAGCAATTTATAAAAAAAATGTTAAATGGCATGGATAATGTGTTTATTGATGTTGAATGGTATGGGTAGGCCAGGGTGGCATGTTCATGCTCATAACGGTTAGTAAATATTTATCAATATATACTTTGTCAGAATTTTTTTACTTATTATTCTAACAACAACAAAACCAAAGTACTTGTCATTTCAAAATTCAATGATATATTTGACTAGGAGTCAGCCCTAGCTACACCTGGCGCAGCATACTGTGCGTTCGAGATCTCATCAAAACAGGAATATAGTGAAAATTAGCAAATGATAACGATATCAGTATATAGCAAACCAGATGGGTAACTCATACCCATTCACATACTGTTATTACTCCCACTAATCAAGCATGCAAAGACTATAAAGTTGCAAATATAATAGACGAGGAAAGTGGACCTAGTAAACTTCCTGTTTTATCCAATTGATGCAGAAGCAATACTACAGATTCCTTTAAGAAGACTGCATTTAAAAGACAAGTCAACATGAAACTATGGGAAGAATGGTGTTTTTTCAGTCAAGTCAGCATACAAACACATTTTGGAATCGCACACAAGGATATCAATTTTTGACAAAGTGTGGTCAATAAAAGTGCCAAGCAAGATTAGACACTTTATTCATAGAGCTTGCTACAACAAACTACCAACCAAAGTCAACCTTTTACGGAAACATGTGGATCTATGTGTCAAGTGCCTATTTTGCAAATCATATGAGAAATCGGACATACATCTAATCCAGGATTGTATATTTTCAAGAGAAATCAGAGCCTTATTACATATCAAATATCTACAAGGCTCAAACATGCAGTTCAAAGATTTATTCATGGAATACAAAAAACATCTACCATAACATAAGTTCAAAATCGTGTTTTGACCCCATAATTATTAAAAATCGTGTTTTGACCCCAACTTAATTGAAAAATATGACATGAGGACTAAAGCGCAACCTTTTGGCCACTTTCGAGGACTAAAATTCAACCGTGTAACTATTGGGGGCTAAAGTGCAATTTGATCCCACTATGGGGGACTATTTCGACAAATTTCTCAAGTTTTTAATGTCAATACATTTATTATATTATTTCAATTGATTTAGGATATATATGTTAAGTGTCAATCATTCTTACTTGTTCTTAAATTAACATGAAAATAGGTAGGATGACAATTAAAAAATTTGGAGTATTTTCTACATCGAATTGCATAACTAGTCCCCGATAGTGTCATCAAGTTGCAGTTTAGTCCCAAATAGCGGCACCATTGAAGTTTAATCCTCGAAAGTGACCAAAAAGTTGCAGATTAATCCCCACGTTAACTATTCGTTAATTTTTAACACCAACATGATATTAGTGAAAAAAAAAAAAATTACATATAGTTTGAAAGATATTCACAAATCACAATCACAGGAAATAACACCAAACAAGTTGCAGTTTGATAATTTTAATGCTATTCATATCGTTTGAGTAAAAAAAGAAAAATACAATATATTCTTGTATTTTTGAAAGATATTCACAATCAAAAGAATATCAATAAATTTTATTATGAGGGAGTTCAAAATAATTATTTCATCAATTGAAGTACAGAAGTAGTCAAGATGTCAATGTTTTTCGAATATACATCCAGCAATATTAAAAGTGTACAACTACTTTATGTTTTACTTTTACCCCACCATATCACTAAGCTAGTGTTTAACTTTAAAATATTAAGGATCTAATTTCATTAAGAGATTTGATATCAATTATATTGCTATGGCCTGTGAAAATCATTCTCATTTTATTGAACAACTTTTATCTAAATCGATTTGAACCTCTGTTTTAGGGAACTCAATTATGAAAGGTGGGGGTAGTCGTCATCTAATCATATGAAGGCACGTAAATCACGGTAAAAAAAAAGAAATTTAACTTGCAAAAAAGTTTTTACCGTTATGGTTTTGATTTAGGGCAGCTAATCATCCCATGTGTTTTTCGCACGGGCAGATCTAGGTGTCTTAAAGTGGGTATTCGAAATGAGCATAATTTTAAAGTGGGTGTTCAAAATAATTAGATATATTCAAATATAGATTTAAATGCTAATTTTTACACTAATTTTTTTATATATATACAACTTTTTTCTTTTTCGAGAAAAGTGAAAGCTCGACAGAACAGGCGTGAACATGTATAACTCTGCCACTAGTTTTTTGAATAGAAAGATTGATATGCATTCATAAATTATAGAATCACGTACACAATCAAGTGAGTAGTGACATAAAATATGATGAACTGTATCTGCAAATGTTATATCAAAATAAAATACTTCATTCATTCTCTTTTACTTGTGTTCTTAGTTGTTTGGATATTGATTAAGAAAAAATAAAATATAGATAAAAAGTACATTGAAATTGTAAAATGACAATCAACTAAAACTATATAACTAGTTGGTTGATAAATTCATAGTAAAAGGTAATCAATAAGTATATTGAAAATGTAAATTTATAATTAATTATGCTAAAAAGACAACTATTTAAAAACGAATATTTAAGGTTAGAAAGATAAGTGAATAAGAACTAAGGGAGTAGAATATAAACAATTGTAATAAGATCTTATGATCCTATATATCCAATTAAGCATATGAAGCATTGAAGGGTAGATTACAATAATAAAAGTATATTTTAGTGAAAGCGAAATCGACTAATAATAAATACTGATGTCAATACGAAGAAACATAACATTTTGTAAGATGTATTACTAATTATTAATTTGGTATTTATTTTAGAATAATATTTTAAAATATATCAATCTATAAAAGTGAATTTAACTTTTGAAATACGTTCATAATAGTATTAATTTTATTTTTAAAAAGTAATTAAAGTAAAAAAAATTCTATATGAGAAAGGTAATAAAATGGATTGGAGGTAGTACAAATAAAAGAACGTGATTGAGAATTGGGATTGAGGAAATTGTTCTTGTATGTAACCCAGCTCATTTGTTATACACACATCCAAATAATGGGTTACTGTAGCAGTAAATGACAATTCTGTCTTCCGGAGGGAGTATAATGAAAGCAGGAGGTCCATCAACTTATCTCTCCATCGATAATTTAGTGTTTATCTTTCAATTTCGTAATGTTTGTACATTTGAAAGCAAAAGGTTACACTATTAACTATTTTGATGTTACTCATTTCAACCGAAAAGAAATATAGGCCGGTGATGATCGGACTCATGTCACCATTAACAAGAAGGCTTAATTTGTTTTTTTTTAAAATTTTTTAATTACGATTATTTGAAGATAATATAAAATTTGAGTTAATCAATTATTTTAACATAATCCATTAAAACTAATTAAAAATAAACTAAGTCTTACTAACTGATTAAGCAACATGTTACGAATAATAATATGTTCTAGTGTGAATAGGATCATCATGTGATTTTTATGTTGACTGTTATTTAATTTTTGTGATTGCTTATTGAATGTTGTTGACAGTTTTTCAAATTAGCGATGAGGTGAGTGCTTACCCAGGACCTTCTGGTCAGTAGCTAGAGCCTTTTTCACTAGGCTATTCGATTAAGAATCACTTAAGAATTGTATGCATTGAGAAGGAGATATATGTTATACAAATAGATGTTAATTTTTGTATTAATGATTTTTCATTAAATAGTTCTCCAAAATATTGTCTTGTATAATATTGTAATTATTTTATTTCATTTCAATTAAGAAAAATTATATTATCTATATTTATCTATATTGGTATATATATTATCTAACTACTATTTAGTTTTTAATCTATGTAAAAATGATTAAAAGAAAAGGGCCTTACTATACAAAATGCTTATATGGATGTTACCTTTCAATAATTTTAATGTTTAATTTTTGTCAGGCTCATGAATTTCGGTCATTTGGTTAATTGAACATTTGAATTTTAAAAATCGGTCTACTTATCCCTAAACTATTTCAAGTGATCATTAGGAGATAAATAGACTTATTTTTAAAATTCAAAGACCAAATTAGCTGGATGAGTAAAGTTTAGAGATACCATAGAATTCAAGCCTAATTTTAATATTATGTACCATTTGGAAGAATCGAAGCTTACTATTTGGAAGCCAAAAGTAGGCAAATTGTGGGTCATTGTGAAGATGCTTCATCTACTGTAGAATCGTGACATTGGCCCCACTTGATTGGACTCTAATATGCCACTTGATTGGAGTCTTCTTTTAATGATGTAATGTAATAATCCTATTTAGTTTAGGTTGGTGAAAAAATAAAAGTTCTTTCATGCTAGGGTATGATTTTGATCACCTCATCAACCATTATTGTGATGCTTTAATTTAGTTTAATTTATATTTTAATAATGATATTTTAATATGCAACTTTGTTTATCAATAGTTATAATAATTGAAATTGTAATACTCCCTCCGTCCCTAAAAGATTGTCACATTTTGACTTTTGGTGGTCAACAAAACACGATTTAAAATATAAATATCTATTATTCTACATGCGAAAAAATTATAAAAAGTTAATATTTCAAAAATAAATATTGAGACGAATCTAACAAGGTCTAACAAGACTATATTATTTCTTATCGTTTAATGGGAATTCATGATCAAATTTTGTAATATTTGACTAACAAAAGTCAAAATATGACGATCTTTTAGGGACGGAGGGAGTATGAAACTTTGTTATCAATAGTTATAAGATACTCCCTCCATTCTTTTTTAGATGTCCTCTTAGCTTTAGATTTTTGTATCTATATAGTTGTTTTTCTAGGTAGAACTAGTTATACTTTTATATTTTTAGTGTACGTTTTAATTACTTTTTGACTATTTAATATTTATGTTAATCTATGTGCAAATAACTCAGAGGATATCTAAAAAGAATCGAAGAAGTATTATGCAAGTGAAAATTATCAACTTAATATCTTTGCCAAACTTTTTCTACAATTCAAAATGCATTAATACAAAAACACAAAAATACTTGATTCGTACATTGATCTATGGGTTCAAATAGCGTTCAATATTATTGTCAGTGTGTTAATGTTTAAATTTCTAAATTTCACTTTTAATATTAGTATGATTGTGCTCTTAGTAGTCCTTCGGTGGCTCGGCTCTTTCGTACTTATCTTTTAACCATTAATTCTCTAATTTTCGAATACTTATCTTCCTAGCATAAAATTATAAAAATTAATGTGAAGCTCGGATATTAAAAATCTGAAGCAAGATCCAAGAATGATACGTTAGTATATGGAGATCTCGATGTGAAAATTGACTCGAATATTTGGAAGCTTTTGTATTGGTAGGATAACAAATGAGCAAAAACAGAAATTGGACATGGAATTTGGGACACGAAAGACGTAGAACATGCTTCTCGGGCTACGTAACACTAAGCATCGTACGCATTCAATCAACTCTCCATTTCCAATAGAACACATAATAAAGTAATGTGAGCTTTGTTGGCTAGTTGAAAGCAGTTGTCACTATAGCTTTTCAATTACATGTTCAAAAAACAATTAGTCGCTGCCATATCAGATTATTTTGTTATTATATCATCAAATATTCTCAAATACTTTTACATTCTATAGTAGAGAACGTTTTACAAAATGATTCACTTTTCTCTTTCTATCATATCACCAAGAGACAATTGTCGATTTGATTCTAGATAGTGGGATGGAGAAGTTGCACTTTGGTATCAAATAGTTATACTATTGCATATTAGTCCTCGAAAGTAGCTCATGTGTTGCAATATAGTCCCCAATAATAACAATCGTCTTATATTAGTCCTTACTTTTCGGAGACCATACTGTAATATTTGTTACTTTCGATGACTATATTGCAACGCTTGTGCCATTTTCAGGGACTAATATGCAAAATCATAAATATTTGAGACTAAAGTGCAGCTACGTCCAACTATCTGAGACCAAATATGCAATTACCTCATATCATCAACATACATTTCAACATCTATAACCTTGAAAAATGTATTGATTTTTTTATTATCCAAATAGAACAAAATAAATTTATATTCATAGATCTTTTAAACTGTACATCTATGTCTATGTGTTTCATTGCGCAAACCATACATTTAATGGGACTAAAATGCAACTTGTACATATTATTTGTGACCATTTTGACAAATTTTTCTACAAATCGATCTAATCATACGAGACCCCGAATTCTTGACATCTCAAGGTCCTCAAGATTATGAGGTCTCCTGAAAATCTTTACAGTAGACTGGGGAAAAATAACCATAACATTATTTCAGAAGCTAGGCTCGACGATCATTGCATGAGTGTCTCATAAAAATTCTTGAAATAATTAAAGTTCCAGATTTGGTATTAGACGGTTTAGCATTTCTTTGCGCAACAACAGATATCGAATATACAATGGATGGCATTCAATTGATAAAGACTATACGACATAGAGACAGGGTTCGAACATCAAATCCTTTCGAAGTATCTCACGCCTGAGTCGAATGCAAACAAAATGTGGTTTGATGGAAACATTTAATGGATGTTACAAACATAAATTTCATGGGTACAAGCCTTGAAAAAGATCTAAACATCATATCGAAAAGGGATGTTCCATTTCTGTCCAAATTCATGCAGCAAATCCTTACGAGAAGATTGTAGTTGAAGCTATCCATTGACATTGTTAGAATAGTATAGTCAGAAAAAAGCGTGTACATATGCGGAACATACATATTTGATTAATCGTTGGACAGGTTGACTAAGAGGCTAATAGATATCCTGCTATTTCATGACCAGCACAAGTGCATACGACTTAGCCTGTGTGTGAGACGAGCATCACAGGTGGGCACCTTCTTGTGCTGACTGCTGACTTTTCCTAACTAACAAGTTTCCTCAGAACAGCTTCAGCTCGCTGCTCGAACTTCGGCATGGCCCAGTCATGTTGAACCAAGTCCAGATTGTCCTTTTCGGCCCCCAAACTCTGTCATGGAGGATAAAAGTTAAGGCATTTACATGGGTATATCCTAAATTGGCGAAAAGACACTATAATATGCGTGAAGCTCGAGAAACCATTAAGCACATCAAAAGAAGAAAGTGAAAAGTATGTTACTTAAGGTATCGATAAAGATGGTAAGGACATCATAATTTCAAGTCAAGTGTGTACAATGTAACTATGTGGCTACGGTACTTGAGGATTTCAAGCAGCCATATAACAAATTAATAAACAAACATCGCACAGGCAACAAAAAAAGGCCTCATAAATAATGAACTCAACGTATGTGCAACGAAAAGATCCAACGGGGAGAACAACAATAAGACTTAACACCACCATTCTATAATAATGAACTACTTGATGTTTTTGGTTATCAAGTGATAATGACACTAACCTAATTACCATTTTAGCATGGACGTATACAAGATTTTTTTATAATATGCACATATTTTAGCTTGACAAAAACATGAAAATTGTATACAGTTTTTAAGGCAAATCTTCATTATTTTTTATTACTGAGATTCGATGACTCGTTAATCGAGATCATTTAAAGAATTTCCAAAAGTCCATATGTGTCGATTCACGGAAGAAGAATTTATTGCCTTCGGATATCAGATTACTAGTACATAGACCATAGTCCCATATACATAATAATTTCCTGGATATCAGATTTCAGGTACATAGTCCTGTGTACATAATTGTCAGTTTTGACTCCCAGTTACAAGTGACGATTGACTGAATATATCGAAGAATAGCCTTTGACAAGTATTAAGATCCCTTTTTGTTTTCCTAAAGGAAATGAGGATGAGGAAATAAAGACAACGAAATGTCCTTGAATGGACATTTGTGAAAAGTTCATGATAAACATTCAAAATATCAGTCCTACCATTTTCCATCCACCAGATCAAACAAGTATTAAGTGATAACATACAAAGAGAACCATCAAATAGTGCAAAGAAAACGTGTGTACACTCAAGAGTAGACAAGAGCATAGGCAAACAATCGTACTTGATGTGCAGATGCATGGTTTAACAGAATAAAAATAATTGCTGTAACTTCAAGCTACAAGAAATTTGTACGGAGGGATAGATTGGGACATTAAGATGTAGTAGAATGGGAAAGTAAGATATAGTATTAGGTATGATCTAGGTGAATTAAAATATTAAATTGTAACAACAAACCTTTGAAGCGTCAAAGCCAAATCCACCCATTTGCATCATCCGTTGTGTGTCATCAGTAGCTGCATTAGGTATAGTATTTACATATCACACCACAGCACTATGCATAATAGAAATAACCAATTTGAAATGAAAAAGAATGATTAAAAATTCTTTCTCGTGTAATTGTGTAACACAGTACCACACTATAACATACTAACCATTTTCTTCTCCTAAAATGAGACTGAACAAGCCCCTTAAACCAAACAGATTGAGGAAATACCTGGTGACAAAACAACATAAAAATAATTGAGGAAAACAAAAACTTTACAGCTTAACCCAAAGAACTTTTTTGGACGGGAGTAGTAGAAGTACCATGAACGACTGCTCACATAGCTGACATCAACAGTACTTAGATCAATACCATTTTGTAACATTGATCTGAACCTCTGAGTAAGAGGAAATGGTATCTTTGCTGAAAATATACACATAGATTCATTAGCATCTCCACTCAAGTGATATAGAAACCAACATGTTCTAGTCAGTACAATGCTAGAATATTTCGACCAAAAGAGATTGGTTGTATGTTAATGTCAACAATGCTAAGAAGATAATATAAAAAGAAACTAGAAGCTTTCGACCATCTCTGGATTGGAAATAATATTACATCTGATGATCCATATATGAGACGTAAAAATAAAATAGATGAAATTTCATGAAAACGTTATCTGAAAGGAAGACCAAGTAAACTTACTGACCTGCAACAAAACCGGAGAAAAAAAAGTTTACCCAGGCAAAAGTAAGAGTCTGTCGTCAAGAAAGGGAAATGATCGTCAAACTCATTTCTAAAAAGTAACATATAAAAATAGAAATAGAAAAGACAATACTGGAAGAATAAAATTGTACTTGGGGAATGATCATGGACAGGTTTTTCTTCATCATATCCATTGCCATGTTGGGATCAGAGAACATTTGTGCCTGTGCATTTTGAGCTTGGTCCTTGGGGACATGTAGTAATCCATTCTCCTGCAATATGCTTTCAACTTCAAATACTAATAGGTATTCATGAATCAATAGAAAATTACATTAATAAATGTAAATAGGCTTAAAAAATATACTCCATCCATCCCTTTTGCTAAAGACATTTATATTTACTACAAATTTTAAGGAGAATTCAAATTTGTATAGCATACTCTTTTCGTTCCTCCATTTTTGCATCTCACAATTAATCAAAATAAGGGCTGGTTTAGGGATTTCCATAAAAGGAAAACATCCCTTCGAAAAAGGGATGGACGGAGTAACATTTATCTTGATCTGCTAGTTTGTTTACTTCATAGTTGATTTCTCGGTTGAGACTTGGCACATGGTAACAAAAAGACTTGTGATTTATATGAACATAAATGTATGTCTGTAGAAATACACCGGTCATCAATACAATCATTCGCACCTAAGAAAATCTATCAGGGGAAATTAGGGGATTTGGGAAACCATTTTACTGAACCTTTGCGTTTATCATTTCATGTATTTTAATGTATCAACTGATGAGCATAACAACTTAAGTGGACAATCTTATAGGATATATCAGATGAAAGATTTACACCAAATAGATTTATGTCATAAACTGGAAAATGGTAACGAAGTACATCCAAGTTCTAAGAACGATCTCATGTTAACTATGCTAACACTTACGAATAAGGAATTGCTTAGTAATAACTACTATATAAACCAGGATCACTTTTTTAAAATTATGTTAGATCTGACAGTTATTAAAGAAGGGAGGTAACCGCCACTTTATAAATTTGGGTGTAAACTACTTCTACGCACTGCCTGGTAACACTTAGTGAACGAAAAGCTTACTATCATAAGTCCAACCCGAAATATTTATTTGAACATCGCTTACAAAAGAAGCAAAAAGGAATCAGGAAAAAAGAAAATGTTTTCAATCTCATGATGCATATTATGAAAATACATTCTCATCTTAAGATATAAATAATGATTAATTACAGCTATAACCCTTCATTAGGCTCTTCTGTGTGTACAAAGTCATATACACATTCGTCAATTATATAACGCACGCAGCGAGCAATTAGATAAGGCGGTAATATCTTTCATTGATCATGAAGTGAAGTACATGGAAATAATTATCTCTGGACCATTGCTACTAATTTATATGCGAAAGAGCAACTCCAACAATTCGATCTTCCTTAAAAAAAGATGCAACTATACACGACACAAGCACATGGAACAGTAGAACTCCAGAGTCTTTTAGCAACATGATTCTATCCTAGCATACCCATTAAGTTCATCTTTAACAAACTCACAACAACTCACAAACATAGGTATCATGTAAAACTCTACCGCAATCACGGAAAAGGTAGCCTTTTATTATCTAGACGAGACCTCATCACTTTCTATAAAGTATCAACTAACTATTACAGATTTAAATCAGCTCTAACAAGTACAACAAAAATTCCAGCTGAATCAATTAACAGACGAAAAGGATCTATCAGTCTAACGGTAGAAAACAGCATAGCAAAAAAAATCAACAAACCTCATTACTGTAATAAAGTTTCCTAGCGCGAAATGCCTTGGCTGGAATCAAATTCGCTCCCGCGCGTAAATTCTTTGCTCTTATTACTATCTGCCTGCACACCACATTATCTTTAATCAATCCAATTAAACAAAACTTATATCCATCCAAATTATGAAAACAAATTACACTGCCCAATTACACGATTCATCCCAAAAGATGCTCATATTTGAAATTTCAATATTAAATTGTTCTAATTTTGAGCTCACGGTCTCACACTTTGACTTTCCGATAGTCAAAAAATAACAAACTTCGATATCTTAATCAGTCACACAACTTCACTTTGAATAACCTTAATAGCAGTACCATATTATGATATATTATCAATCACAACATATTATACAACATACTAAACAATGCTTGAGCTCATAATTCATATTTGGTGAAAACGAAAAGTTTCTATAATGAAACCACCAATCCAAAATAATTGCTTCTCGGATTTTCACGCCAAGTATTTGGGGCAATAAGAAAGTGGGTACCGACCCTTCTTTGACGATTTTGGCATCAGGGAGTTGAGAAGAGCGCATAAGTTTGGAAACGAAATAACGCAAAACTCCAATTAATACCATCACTACTGATAAAGGGATTAACACCCAATCTCTAATAGCTGTGTCCAACACCAAATCATCTCCCATTTTTTTTTGTTTTTTTACTGATTTTGATTTTTGGATTTGATTGGTTTTTGAGTCTAGAGCTTCAAACAAGATCTGATACTCCCCCTCATATTATATACCTACTCAATCGAACGACGTCGTTACTAGGTAGATAACTTTGCCTCTTGATGGGCTGGGATGTGTTGGGCTTAACCAAGCCTCATGATTAGACATGGCAAACGAACCCGGACCCAGCCCACATCTTTGAGGGCCGAATACGGGCCTATGGATTAGGTCCCTAAGCCCGGCCCCCTTCCAAAGCCCGCGAATGCCCGGCCCGGCATTGACACTAGCCGTGCATTCCACTAAACCATCAATGAGATCAGGCTCAGTGAGATAAATAGGTGTTGCTTCTTCAAGAGTAAGTAAAGAGCCCACCAAATTGTTGAGAACTTCCAATTTCATGAAAATAATACAAATCGTAATTGAAGAGGGTCACCACGATTAATTTAATCGTAAGCTTGATTAATTTTACTTATATATAAGTTATTTTTAAGAAAAAGTTGTGCCTTTAACGAAAATTTTGGTTATAAGTATAACTATTTTCCACTATGTTAGAATTGTTATCAAATAATATTTTCATTAGTTTATTTATAAAACCTTACGGGTTCAAACATAAATAGTTTTGATTAAAGGATTTGATCGAAATGGTTGTTTTGCTTTATCAAACTCTGGAAACTATTTCCACTTATAAATATTAAACGAAAATATCCAATACAAACTTGTAGATTTTTTTAAAGAAAAAATTGTAGTTTTAATAACCAAACCTTTAATAAATGTACTAATTTTGTTTTTTCTTTTTTATCAAAATTGATTGATTGATTTTACTATTTTGTAAGTTATTGTTAAGAAAAAGTTGTACCTGTAACCAAAAGTACAACTATTTCCACTATGTAAAATTGTTATCAAAACTTTGATATTAATATTCTCATTAGTTTATCTATACAACCTTACCGGTTTAAATATATAGTTTTGAGATAAAAAAATAAAAACAATCTTTGATATTTTGATATAAGAGATTTGATCGAAATGGTTGTTTTGCTTCATCGAACTCTCGGAAAAATATTTCGATTATTAAATTATTAAAAGCAATTATCCAATATGAACTTGTAGATTTTTTGTAAGAAAAAGTGTTAAGATTGCTCCAAATGAGCCCAAATTGTCACACGTGAAAGTCCCACATTGGAAATAAATGAGAGAATTCATCACTTAATAAACTAGGGAGCAACTCCACTTATCACCAATTGGTTTTAAGTTGGTGACTCCTTGGGTTATGAAGTGTGCTCTCTCCTCATATGGGTGTGGCCCAGGCTCGATTAATGAAATTCTACATGGTATCAGAGCGATTATGCTAGATATTCCGCATTTGATCAAATATTCAAGAAGATTAAGATCTGTTTCTGTACAACCAGAGTCTAGTTCCTCCAGAAATTTGCAGAAAATGGCAGAAGGTGGGAATCTTAAAGGTTCAAGATACAAGCAAGACAATCCTTTGTTTCTTCACAGCTCAGACCATTCGAGTCTGGTGTTAGTGAAGGATTTACTGACTGAGAACAACTACCAAACATGGAGTCGTTCCATGATCACAGCACTTCAAGCTAGAGGCAAGATGGTGTTTTTAAATGGAGGTTATGAAAAACCTGAAGAAAATGATGTAGATTACGAACAGTGGATTAAGGTGAATGCTACCTTGATTTCATGGATAAGAAATGCTATGGAAAGTGATCTTGTTAGTGGTTTTGCATATGCCACTGAAGCAGAAAGCTTATGGGATGAACTGAAACAACAGTATGGCAGTTGTGTAGGTTCAAGAATATATGAGATAATGATGGATATTTACTCTACTAAGCAGGGTAAAGATTCAGTAACAGTGTTTTACAACAAAATCAAGAGCTTATGGGAAGAGCTAACTTGTACAAAACCTGGAATGAAAGCAGGTGAATATCAAATAGAATAGATGATGTCTTTTCTCATGGGGTTAAATGAGGACTATGAGTCTCAAAGAAGTCAGATTTTGTTGATGGATCCACTTCCAACTTTTGCAAAGGCTTATGGTATGGTGAACAATGTGGAAAAACAAAGAAAGTTGCAAATCTTGGAAGGAGGGCAGGTCATTGCTATGCAAACTGGAGCAAGAAATACAGGACCTAGGAATTTTGTAAATCAGAATCCTATTCAGATTGCTAAGCCTGTGTATCAGCAGTTTCCTCCCAAGAATCAAGGGTTTGTCAGAGAGGACAAGAGTCAGCTTAAGTGTGATTTTTGTGGAAAAAGGGGTCATCTTAGAAAGGATTGTTTCAAGATAAAAGGATTCCCAGATTGGTGGCCAAACAACAAGGATACAAGAACAAGAGAAAGAGCTAATGCAGTACAAGAAATGGAGGATCCTCTAGGTTTCAATCAAGCAGGAGCTCAGCAGAATGCTAGTGATGTACAGTCAATGATCAAGCTTATCCATCAAGAAATTGGCAAAGTGATCAAAGGGAAAGATAATGCTGACAGTTTTCAAGCTGATGTTAATATGGCAAGTACCTTTGGCTATGCAGATGATTCAGGAATGAGCAATCTTGATCATATGGCAGGTACAAGCAGCCAGAACCATTTCAAGCACTGTGGTACAAGTATGAGAAGCGTGAGAAGAATGATGTGTTGCAAACAGGGTTCGATATGGGATTAGTTATTAAAAGGAAGCGGAGCCAATCCTGGAGCGACACGTCAGCTAGCCGTTAACATTCACAAAGCTGGAAGTTAGTTAAAGTTAGTTAACAAGATCAGTTGGTTAGTTGATAAGAATCGATTAGTCGATTCTTGATTAGTTATGATTGAGCTTAATTCATTATAAATACAGCTCTTAGTTCACAATTGAAGAATTATTCAGAACCATTCTCTTTGTATCTTCTTCTCTATTCAACAATGAATAAAATGTTCTCTTTTGTATAATCTTTCTACATGGTATCAGAGCTCATAGTTAAAGTGACCTGGGTATTCGAAGAAAAAAAATGCCTAATGGGCTTATTACGAAAAAAAAAACTGGGTCGTATATACCGGGAAAAAATCTCCGTGATTTGAAAGGGACTTCACATGTGAAGGGGGAGTGTTAAGATTGCTCCAAATGAGCCCAAATTGTCACATGTGAAAGTCCCACATTGGAAATAAATGAGAGAATTCATCACTTAATAAACTAGGGAGCAACTCCACTTATCACCAATTAGTTTTAAGTTGGTGACTCCTTGGGTTATGAAGTGTGCTCTCTCCTCATATGGGTGTGGCCCAGGCTCGATTAATGAAATTCTACAAAAAGTCGTAAATTTTAACCAAACGTTTTGATAAATGTACGAATTATTTTTTCTTTTTATTAAAATTGATTGAGAGTAAATTCTTTTCAAAAAAAGTTGTACATTTAATTGGATTCGAAAACTTTCGAATATGCTCATAACATGATGAATACAATATTCGATTCAAAGTTGAAAATTCATATAAATATTTTTATTACATGAACCAAGAAAAGGGTAATGATGGTAATACAATTCAATCTAAGTGTTTTTCCTTGAACTATTATCAAACATCTAATTATTTTTAGTATTTAGATTCAGTTATAATTTAGGTTTAGATATTCATTATTCAGTCACTTATATTTAGACTTTAGATTTGAATTTCTAATTATCAGATTTACAAACAGGGCCTTAGGGGGTGTTTGATAAAAAAATTCAGAACTTAATCTAGATGGTTTCAAACCTGTTTTTTCTTAAGTTTGTTTGTTAACTATTTTTTTAAGGACTGAATCAAATTAGATCTAGTCAAAATCTTTAATTGAATTTTAAGTTAAAAATCTTAACTTAATTTTATTGTCTGAATCAATTCAGAAAGTTATTAATATTAATTTTCCATATTTGTCCTCTCTCAATCTTTTTTACTGTCTTTCTTTTTCTTCTCTTCTTGTTTATCTTCCCCTCATCTTTCTCAATTCCTTCTCTATAAACCTTTTTCTTCTCCAAAAAAAAGTAAACTTTTTCATAGATACCAAACAAAAAAGCAAGTCACTCAATCAAATAAGGGGAAAATTTAACCCTTTCATTTTTACATCTATATAAAATTTATATTGTAAAAATATTTTAATATTTATATTTTCAATTTCTTGTATTTGTTCAGTAAGAATTATTTGATTATAATGTTCATGGTGTAAAATTGATTGAAGCTTGATTCCATAAATTTCTATTATCTGAATGATTTATTTGGGAAAATATTCACTTGTGTGTCCAAATAATGATATCAGACCTTTGTTTACATGTAGTTGTGGCAAACAGTGAATTCTTTTTCAAATATGAGATATTCAATCCCTAGAAACAAACAAAATCATTCATCCATTATTCGTATATAGATACCATAATAAATCAAGAAGTTTGGGAATTTTGGAGGTTATGATATTTATTTTAATATTTTATGTTTATTAAATTTAAATTGTTTATTTAAACATATTTATCATTTTGAAATATTTATAAGTCAATTAATATTTATATGTAATTTTTGGGAGGTGAAAGTGAAATATATAACTAAATTGTCAATGAATTAAGGTTAGGGCAAAATTGTCGAGATTACTCATATTCAGTCTTTTTCTTTGAACCGTTATCAAACAACTAAATAGATTCAGTATTTAGATTCAGCTATAATTTAGTTTCAGCAATTCAGCATTCAGTCACTTATAATAAGAGTTCAGACTTTGCCGATGGCTCAATAGCCTAGTGGCATCCGGCCCAACCTTTCATGTAAGAGGTCATGGGTTCGAACCTTGTTGGAGACATATTTGTCTCATATTATACTCTAACTTTCTATTAGTTAGCAATTTCTGTATTCATGTTTGTAATATCATTGTAGTCACAATTCATCGCTAATTATCAAAAAAAAAAGAAAAATAATAAGAGTTCAGACTTCAGATTTCAGTTTTTAGATTTATCAAACAGGCCCTTAGTTTTATGCCAATAAAAAAAATATTTTTGTATTGTTCAAAAGATTGAATCTCAATTTGGTAAGTTTTAATATATATCACTTTTTAAAGTTTATTATATTATATTATATTATATTGATATGTGAGTTTAACTTCATATGATTTGCATTTGTTTTCGCCTAAAGTTGATTAATTATTGATTTAATAGAAGTAACTTGAAACTCAATTGATTATATGGTCCAATGTTAGCTCAAGAATGAAGTTGCAGCTTCGAGACACAGGTCAAGTGATAAAGAGAGCTTGGGGTGAGTAATATCACTCTTATCTCATTTACAGCACGTGTGTTCGAGCCTCCTATGGGCTATAAGACAGATTAATTGCCTTGTATAATTACATCTTCAATAAGTTGCCTTGTATAGTTTTTCATTTTTATAGGGAGATTGGTTTCAAAAAAATTCGGTGCCCAACATCTTGTGATTATACATAGGTCTTGAGAAGTACCATTGACTCGTGCTTTTAGGTATTTGGTCATAGTTTAATTCCTCATTTGAATGTTATCAATAGTTTAGGGATATTATGAAATTTGGCCTAATTTTTTACATAGTTTGAATATTTTTTGATATTTTAACTTTTTTTAATCTAATTTTGACATTTTCTATTTTATTTTTCTCAAAGTTGATTTCCATTATTTTCATCCTGATTTCGCGCCCTTGGCTATGAACCATATATATTAAGATAAATGTTAGAAACAACATTATTGATAGATTTCTTTCAAATTTTCTGATCATTTATGCTAAAAAGTGAAATAGGAGTAGTTGAAATTATTTTTATCGTTTGGTGGAATACCTTTCAAATAATTTTATAATCATATATCGAGGACATGCAAATCCAAATCCTTTCCTTTTGAGACATATCCTGTAATTGACCTCCTTATGACTTTTCGAATAGAAGGTAACAAAATCATTAAAATTACGATTCAATTGATTGAGATGCAATAAAGGAGGAAAGAAAGTCAATAAAATCTCCTAATTGCAAAAGCCGCAAATGGTGGTGCATGAGCATAAACAATTGCCAGCTAATTCAATCAAATGAGTAATGACTATAATTTGGTGATTAATCCCAAGTGGGGACAATAATAAACATGAAAATGAGAGAGCAATGCACGTAGTAGGTTCATCTCTGTCCCAAATAATTGTCCAATTCAAATTTGTCAGATTATTCCCACCAATAAACTGTCTCATTATTTGTTGTCATGGAAATTAGTGCCTTATCTTAGTGCCTTATCTTAGTGACTCTCACGATCTTCCCACCAACATGGGATCCACTATACACACACCAGAACAGTGTTTTTAGGAGTACAATGACTATTTGGCCCTTGAATTAACATCCTCAATTACTACATTTCTAAATAGGGGGGAGGGCATAAATGTAATTTCACACTCAAAAGTGCTACTGTTCTGGTGTGTGTATAACAGTTCAGCACCAACATACTCTCTACTATCCTTTCAAAAATTTATTTCTAAACTTCTTTTTTCATTACCGTTATTGAATTGTAATTCCAAATGTAACTGAAATGTGATTTTGTTACTAGTAGATGTGTTTTTGGAAAAACTTCAATCACTTACTCCCTCCGTCCCAAAATAATTGACGTTCTAGTAATTTTCATATAGATTAAGAAAAATTAAAAATAGTCAAAAAGTACATTGAAAAAATAAAAATATAATTACTTAGAACCATATCATTGGTTGGTTGCTAATTTCAATAGAAAAAATAGTCAAAAAGTTCATTGAAATGTAAAAGTACAATTTTCAATGTTAAAACGTCAACTATTTTGGGACAAACAAATAGTGTCAAAACATCAACTATTTTTGGACGGAGGGAGTATTGTTGTAAATTAAAGGACGTATTCTAGTAATATAGGTGTAAGAAAAAGAATTAATCGATCTTTTAATATCTTAAAAAAGTATTGTTTTAATACGGATTCAAATGTTCGATGTTGATGTATCTCCATTCCAATCAACTTTTATATCATTTATATAAAAGTTTCTTATTATCAAAAAGAAAAAAAGTTACTTATCAACATACTACTTTTTTATCATTAAAATTATCAATCAATCAATATAATTTCAATAAATTGTCTAACCACATTTGCTTATCAATATTTTGTTTCTTTTAATTTATTTGCAAATAACTAGATGATAAGTGTAAAAGTTCATTATTTGGATGAAAAACATATTCTTTACATCTCTTATTTGAATGGCCATTTTTAAAGAACAAAGATAATTTTTTAATTTATTATTTTCAAATTAGATTAGAAAAAGTGCACGGAAATCTCTTTGTAAGATATATTTGAGTTTTTCTTCATTTTGTACAAAATTAATTAGACTTAAATAAATATATAAATAAATTTGTCTAATTTAATATTTAAGTGATGATATAACTATCATATAGTAATCATTATTTATATTTAAATTTGTATCCTACCCATAAATTAACTGGTAAAGAACTAGAGTAATAAGTACATGGAGCCTTGTTGTGTTCCATGAGTTCGACTTTGCTAAGGAGCGAACCTTGTATTCAAGTGGTTAAAAGACAAGTTCTAATATCTTTATTGGTTGAGATGCAGTGACTTACTTCTTTTTTATACTCCAAAAAAGGAACACCTACGACCATGAGTATGAAAATTTCATCCTTTTATTTTCATTTAAATTCGATGCTAAAACCAATAATCATTCCCAAAAAAAGATTACATACCTAAACTAACTGATACAGGAACATAGTATCCTAATAATGTATTTTGACGAGTGAAATGATCATTTTACCTCCTTATTTGTAGATTTAGCATTTTTTTGAAATTTTATTTCGAGACAAAATAGTCATTGGAGAGTTACTCACCCACACACTTGTAGAGAAGCACACTCTTATAGTAAAATATACTTATAAAAATATCTATGCACCGGACCGCTAAAGCCATATCCCGATAGATTAATCAAAGCCAAAACTCAAATTCTCACTCTGCACCTTTCTTTCACTCTCATAATTAATTTTCACACACTAATTCCACATGACCACATGCCCATTTCCCTCAAACCCCCTTCTTCAAATTCATTGAGTATTACCTATTTCCCACTTTTATCCTTTCTTGATTCTACCATTTTGCTTATCCTTTATTTGGTATTCTTTATTTTCCCCCTTTTTCTCCTTCCAACCCTCTTCTTTATTGGATTCTCTCCATCTTTATACCCCCAACAACAAAATTTATATCTTTCTTGTTATCTTCATCTTTGTAATTTTGTGCTTCAAGATTCAATTTTTATCTCACTTTCACCATTTTCTTGTTCTGTTTTGAATTTTGATGTTGTTTGTTGTTTGTTGTTGATGAAGTGTAGTTGTTGATGTCTTTGGGTGTTGGAGTTGTTTCTGGTTCAGACAATATGGGATTTGATGGTAAGAAAAATGGTGGGGAGGGTAGCAAAGGTGTTGCAGATTTAGAGGCTGTGGTTGAGCAAGAAACAGGGGAGAAAATTGCAAGACAAATGAGTGAGTGCTCAATTTACACTACTGATAATGAGGAAGAAGAAGACTTTGATGGGAAAATTCAGTTGGGACCTAAGGTTACTCTCAAGGAACAGTATGAGAAAGACAAGGTTCTTGGCACTATCTTGATTTTTTTTATAAGTTGATGTTTTCGTTTTCTCGTATCAACCTTGACCAACAATTAATTTTACTTATACAAGACAATAATATTATAAAAGAATTCAATGATACAAAAGCTGTATTTATTAGAATTAAGAATAAAAGTGATTGTGGTAAAAGATCCACAAGAATGGATATGTAAATTAGAATGAGTTGGGGATAGTATTTTTTAAATGTGTTTTATAATATGTTGTGAAGAAATATTAAAATGGAGTAGTATTTTCACTTAATGTACTATGAACATTATTATTTTGATTCCAGTCAAAGTTGTGTGAGTTGTTTAAGATCAAATTTTGTTAGTTTTGATCATTGAACATTTTAAGCATATGTTCTACTTAGGGATGGAGGGAGTTTTGTTTATCTTTTGAAGTTTTCTGTTAGTTTAGTTGGTAAATTAATGTGATTTTGGGCATGTAGGATGATGAGAGTTTGAGGAAGTGGAAGGAGCAGCTTCTCGGCAGTGTGGATATGAATGCAGTTGGAGGTAATTTCACTATATTATCATCTGTAGGTGAAGGAGTAACTTCCTGGTATCTTGTCGAAAGTTGTTTCCTATATACTGTTTGAGATAAATGCTTGATTAGCTAGATTAGCGATTGGTAGGACCTAAAGATCCATCGTTTTGGCTTTATTGTTACTAAATCTCTAATTGGTTCTGTATTGCCTTCTTGAGTGAATTTGAATCAAAATTGACAACTGTGTTAGCGATTTCGCCTCAGATTTCGTGTTTGAACGTCAGTCCGAATTGCATATGTTGGTTCTGGATTTATTGTAGTTCTGAAATGCACTACGGAGTATCAGTGAACCTTATGTAGTCATCTTGGTATATGAACTTTATATCTCCACAAATGAACTGATTTGAGTAGTTCGCATTCGAGTTGCATTAGATGCAAAATGAAATTTAAGTGATCTGACTATCTCAGGATTCAAAGCGTCGTTTTATGCAGGGGCATATTCACTTTCTTATTTAATGTAGTAATATGCTATTCCTTATGATTTAGTTTGGGATAACGAATGTTGATTTCGTCAATACATCATGATTTGCTTGTTTATGTTAATTTAGTCAAGGCAATGTAATTGTTAATCTTAAATGAATTAAAGGTATTTGGAGGATGGGATTTTCATTAGCCAACTTCTTTTACATCATATATGGTCATTTCCTCATACCGGAATTTGATATAACAAAAAAAATCGACATTTAGAAGTTTCACTCACTGGATGCCCCTTTTGTGTGATTTCTGTAAGATAAGAGACCTGTATAATGACAATTTTACAATAACAACAGACTTATAAATATGATGGAGCCTCGTATTTTCTAGGTTGAATAGGGTAACGCTCCATATTAGTTTTTGAGATGGAAGAGTGTAACTAGATTAGTAAAAAACTGTCATGATCTTTGGTATCGCAACCTGGTTGCCACGCCTGCATTACGTGCCGTCCTGAAAATAATCAGATTATTTTGTTTCTTGGTGTCTTTACCGGGTAAATATAAACGATGCTTACTAAATCTTTCTTCACTGTTTTGATGGTGTAGAATCCCTAGATCCAGAAGTGAAAATATTGAGCCTTGCGATTAAATCTGCTGGAAGACCTGACATCATCTTGCCTATTCCCGAATCGGGAAATCCTAAAGGTACTTGGTTTACATTGAAGGAAGGAAGCAAGTACAGCCTAAAGTTCACATTTCAGGTCAGCAATAACATCGTGTCAGGCCTCAAATACACCAACACTGTTTGGAAAACCGGCCTTAAAGGTACGGGAAAGTTGTGCCACCATTAACCATGGAGTTTAAAATGCGTACCTAAATAATGTTGATCTAAGTTTACTTTTCGATCTGTCTACATTTATTGTAGTGGACAGTGCAAAAGAAATGATCGGAACATTCAGCCCTCAGGCAGAACCTTATACACATGAAATGCCTGAAGACTCGACACCTTCTGGCATGTTTGCTAGAGGCTCTTACTCAGCAAGATCAAAGGTAAAGTCAAATTACTTCTTGTTTCAGCTTTCAATAGGTTATTCGGTTATCAAGTCACTCTAGTTATACACACCCTTCCATGCATCTCCTCCATTTTCTCAACGATCTTCCCTTGTTGCTCAACTAACATGTCCCTTTTGACTGTTCCAGTTTCTTGACGACGACAACAAGTGTTATTTGGAGATCAATTATGCATTCGAGATCAGGAAAGAATGGCAGTCTTCATGAAGTTAAAGAATAAGGAAAATTGTCATTTGTAATTGTTCTTAAGCAGGAGTTTGTCTCATTTGCTCTTTGTAATTTGTTTTCTTTCCCATGTCTGGACATATCGCAATACATGTCGAAAGAGGGAAAGGAATTATATATCAGGAATTTCCTTGTTGCGACCAAATGTAACTCGTTGAATTCTTGCTTGTCTTAGTATCGTTCTCATCACTTCGAACTTTTTCTGTCACATAAGGCATTTTGAATACTCATTTTATCAGAAGGGATGACTAGTTGGTTGGACACTGTGTATGCATATAGCTAGGGGTTAAGAAACGAACCGGACGGCCCATGTACTGTCTTCGACGGGTCTAGCCCCTTTAACGAACCGGGCCTGGGCCCGTCCGTTAAGGGAATGTTGGGCCCCTGTCTGGTTCGAGGCCCTAGTTCTGGGGCCTAAAACGTGCCCATGTTGGGGTCACAACATGGGCACGTTGTTTCCTTTTTTTCCCCCTATATTTTGGTCAAAACGTCCCCATGTTGGGGGATCAACATGGGCACGTTTTCTATTAGAATCAAGATTATTTTTTAATTCATTTAATTTATAATAAGAACCACAAATAATTAATGATATTTTTTCTATTAAAAAGCACAGTTTATACTCATATGACCATAGCTACATAAAAAACTAAATACTTCCTAGTTCCTACGCAATTGGTCTTTTCTCACAAGCATCACGACCATGTATGCGGACAACATAAACTATATATCCATGTCGCTCGGTTTTTTCACTATGAAACTTGAACGTTAGGAATTGTCCATAGGTTAAATTGAAATGAGTGGAAAATTGACGCCATCCATCCGCAAAGAAAACACAACCTAGTTTTCCATTCTCATATCTTCCATTTTGGAATTGCACATCAAAAATTTGATCATCAATAAAAAACTTACACTCACCTTCTAGAAAAAGCCAACATCCTTTAACATAATTTGGAGGTAATTCGAGCCTTAATCAAGAGGGTTCGAAGATAATCTTGTAAAACTGCTTCAATAGTACTGGAGTTGGAACATGTTCTCGATCCATTTTGAGTTAGTTGTGACTTATATTGAAGAATTGAAAGTTTTATAGTTGAAATGTAAGAGATGTTACCATATCTTCAAGAGTTGAATGAATTAACACAATATTTGCAACTAATTTTTAACTTGATCAATATAATGATGATAGTAAATCCTTTTGATATATTGAAATGGTGGTCGAACAAAGAAAGTACTTTTCTGATTTTATTTAAAATGGCCAAAGAAATACTTGCCATACCTATGTCTACAATAGCTAGTGAGTCCGCATTTATCATGGCCAAACTGCAATACACTCATAAACGTTCAAGACTCACAAGCTCGGCCGTTGAGGTATGTGTGGCGATCAAGGATTGGACGGCCGCCGAGTAAAGGATGCAAGACAAAGAAGCACTTATGGAGGTGATTGAAGACAAAGGCACTTACGACTTCCTTAGTGACATTGAAGAAGAAATCGAAGAAGAAGAGAATTCACCCGAAAAAAAAATTTGGCATCATATTCTGATATTTCAACGTGCCCATGTTTGACTCTGAATGGGCACGCGGCTAAAAACATGCCCATGTTTTGACCTCTAACATGGGCACGTGGCTAGAAACATGCCCATGTTTTGACGCTAACATGGGCATGCGGCAAAAAAAAAATTGGCATTGTATTCTGCTACTTCAATGTGCCCATGATAGGCACGTTCGGTCACGATTTTCAGATATTAGGGCAGAATTCAGCCCAATCGAACCCAAATTCCCATCTTTGAAAATTCAATTTTCTCTCATCCAATCCTTCAATTGTTGTTTAAATCTTAAAGCAACCATACACAAATTAACACTTTGTGTTCTATTTGACCAAATCCCTCAACTATAACAACAAATTTTTCCCTAAATCAAAATGACACCAAGAAAGATTTTTATGAATAATGTCTAAGTAATTTTTATGTTTGAATGATTATGTTATGTGTTTGAATTTTATGTTTGAATGATTATGTTATGTGTTTGAATTGATTAAGTATTGCAGGTTGTTTGAATCGTTTTCGTTAAAAGCTATTCAAATTGTAATGTTTGACGTTGTGTTTTTCTCATTCTCTGTGTTCTACTACATCAACGTGCCCATGTTGAAAACCAACGTGGGCACGTTGGTTAGGGGGCCTTGAACCGGGCCCGGGCCAAATACCCACTGAATTTGAGGTGGGATCGAACCGGGCCGGGGCCCAAAGGGCAAGCCCCTATCTGGTTCACTATTTCAGGGGCCAGGTGCCGAACTTGGGCCTAGTGGACTCGAACCGGACTGATGGGCCAGGCCCCCCGGATCGTCCGAGGGGGCCTGGTCCGTTAGACACCCCTACATAGGGGTGGCAAATTACGCATTGATTGGCGAATTTCGCATTGTCTAGCGAGTCCGATACGCATTGTCTGGCGAGTCCGATACGCATTGTCTAGCGAGTCCTATACGCTTTGTCTTGCGAGTTCGATACGCATTGTCTGGCGAGTCATATACGCACTGATCTGACAGGTTCGAAAAGGATGGCGTTCCTAGCAGTTACTGATTGGCGAATTACGCATAGTCTGGCGAGTCCTATACACAGTGATCTGACAGGTTCGAAAAGGATGGCGTTCCTGGCAGTTATTGATTGGCGAATCTGACACGCACTGATCACGGATCCGACTTGATCCAATTTTATGTTTTCTTTTTTAAACTATTATTATTATTACTATTATTATTGTATTGCAAACTCATGTAAATTCTATAAAATTACCATGAGTTTGAGGGAGGGTGTTAGGCTAATGGGCAAGTAACCCTAGCCTATAAGCCCGTAGTGTTAAGTTATGTTTAATATTTACCTATAAATATAGGTATATGTATAATGTATTAACGACAACAATCATTATCAATAAAATATCTCCCTCCATATTTCTATACGCATTGTCTGGCAAGTCCGATACGCATTGTCTGGCGAGTCATATACACACCGACGGAGAAACCTATGCACCGACTGAACGAATGGTGGTTGAAGCAGTTTACACAACCAATTGAAGATTATCGCATTGAAGGACGCACTTACATATTTATATATGTTTTTTTAGAGTATTATTACTATTGTAATGTTTATTGCAAACTCATGGAAATTCTATAAAATTACAATGAGTTTGATGGAGGGTGTTAGGGTTATGGGTGAATAGTCCATAAGCCCGCATAAGCATTAAGTTTAGGTTCATATTTATCTATAAATATAGGTCATCTTTGTATTGTATGGAAATAAGATTCATCAAAATAGTTTTATATTTTGTCACGCAAAAACAAAAGTGTCAATTAAAAAGAAATGGAGGGAGTATTGATTGAATCCACAATATGCCTTCTAACATACCTTCATATAGGTAAACATATCTTGGTCAGACTCAAACATTCTTATCTAACCCTATCATAGAAGTGCCTCTTGGAATACTAAAATGTAGCTGATCATAAATGTACATACATTTTCCCTTAACATAAAATATGTACCTGCTTTTAGAACGTTGTCTGTGGATCCCAATACACATTCACCAAATGAATTAAACATGATAATGAATGAATCCACACAAAAAAATTACTCCCTCCATCCCTAAATGAGTGTCACATTTTAATTTTTAGTAATTAAAAAAAAAATTGTAACAAAATTTTAAAAAAAGATGATTGAATGTCTATAAATGTGAACGGACAAAATTACCCTCGTTAAAAACTTACAAAATGTTCCCAAAATCTTTTAAAGCGGCCCAATGACCAAATTTTAGCGAAACATGTAATTAAGTGATCCAAAACACTCACTTTTGAAAAGAGGATGATCGAAGTGGAAAGTTTAACAAAGTTCAGGTATCTTTCATGCCATTAACCCTTATTATTTTAGCTTATTATTGGGATAAAGTCTGGTACATGTACTTCGAGAATTTTGGAAAAATAGTATTTTTTTTTTTAGTACAATTTTTTTATTTGGAGCATCAAAACATAACTTTTACAAAAAAAAGTAACAATCTTTTTATCCTCGGAATTAAAACAAAATTCTTTCATATACTCCTTCCCTCTTCTTACTTCTATCTTACCACCACCACCACCACCGGTCACCACCAACCCTCCCTATCACCATTTACCTCACCGCTACCATCGACCCTCTCCACCAACTACCACCAAGCATCCTCAATTCAAAACCTTATATCAGCAACTACCATCAAACATCCTCAAGTAAAAACCTTATTACACCAACCACCACAACCACAAAATATTACCAACCAAGAAGGGGGACAAATCTCAGCAGTAAGGTGGGGGTTGAATGCGAGCAGAGGCCAAGGTAAGGGTAAGGGCCGAATTTCGAGCAGGGGAACGCGGGTGGGGGCTATTTCAAGCAGGGAGCAGGGGTGGGGTGCAACTTCGAGCAGGGGCCGGTGGTAAGGGGCAATTTCGAGAAGGGGTGGCTTGGTAGGGGCCACACGTAGTGGAGATAGGATTTAGAGAAGAGGTAGGATTTAGAGAATAGGAAGAAGATGATACAGAATATGACTTTATCATTAATGATAAAATAGTCAATACATGGGAAAAAGATTATACTTTTTTTATTTTAAAAATTAAAATTAAGTGCTTTAAATGAAAACATGACATAAAGAACTCAATTATTCCAAAATTCTCCATGTACTTGGTAGGCCAGCAATAAAATAATAAAATAATAAATTTGTGGTCAAATAATTTTCAATATTATTAATATTTGAAACATAATCTACTTTGGTCACCTTCATTCAACATCCTATTTTGGTCACTCATATTTTCAAAATTACCCACCAAATACTTCTAGCAGTTATTTTTCCGTTAATTTTTTTTCTTTTTTATTTTGCTAAGAGCTTTGAGTTATTTTCATATACTGAAAAAGCAATATTTATAATCTATCTTTAACTACCTGTCTCATAATATGAGACAAATTTATCTTCAATAAAATTTAAATTCATGATCTCTTGTTTAAAAGATTGATTCGGATGCCATCTGGCAGAACTATAATAATTCCTCTTCATCAATTACCTATTTTGCATAATTGACTTAGACCAAATGCAGCAAGTAGGCGTTGGTAGAATTTTCTCATACAACAGAAAGGCAAATCAGTGTCAAATGTTAATATTTGTCTATACTCTATAGGCAAATTGAATGTAAAGTGAGCCCCACTGCTTAAAAGAAACCAATCAGCCCGCCCCCCCTCCCCCTCTCCTCTTTGCTTTATTGACCGACGGTAGCCAAGATACAATATTAATATTATTTGATTATTGTTAAATATTTTTAATTTTTCAATGGATTTGTAAATTAATAATTATATATTTTTTATTTTTTATCAATCTTTTATCAATTTTTTTTTTATTTTTCAACTTTATAAATAGAGTTCAACTTCATATTATATGGACACCAAAAAAAATTAATATTTTACTCCCTATTTTAAATCTGTTTAGTATTGAACTTATTTGTTTAACATTATCTACTCTTTTGTATTTCTCTTATCAATCTTTAATCTACTCATGAATTCTTGATAAACTATAAATAATATTTGTAATTATAAATATATTATAAATAATAGTAATTAGCAAATTAATACATATATATAATAAAGACTGAATAAATATGGTGTGTATATGATGAAGTGATGTGGATGAAATAGAATGTTAAAAAGGTATAAATATTATACATTAGACATAATAATAATTATAAAATAAAAAATAAAAATAAATAAATATGATGGGGTATATAATAGAGTGATGTGAATGAAAGAGGATGTTAAAAATGTGAAATTGTGTAACTGTTGTGGAGTTTGAAAGGATTAAGGTGTTAAATATAGTGTTAATCTGATGTGGCAGGAGAGAGTCTGTTAAAATTTGCCTAGCTGCTAGAGATGATCTTAAATTTATGATACTAAGCTTTTTTTTTTTTTGATAATTAGCGATGAATTGTGACTACAATGATATTACAAACATGAATACAGAAATTGCTAACTAATAGAAATTGATACTAAGCTTTTTTAGTTAGTACTCCCTTCGTCCCTAAAAGATTGTCACATTTTGACTTTTGCTAGTCAAACATTACAAAATTTGATCATGAATTCCCATTAAACGATAAGAAATAATATAGTCTTGTGGGACCTTGTTAGATTCGTCTCAATATATATTTTTGAAATATTAACATTTTATAATTTTTTCTCATGTAGAACAATAGATATTTATGTTTTAAATCGTGTTTTGTTGACCACCAAAAGTCAAAATGTGACAATCTTTTAGGGACGGAGGGAGTATTTGTTTCTAAAGTCAACTTAACCAATAAATCATTTATTTTGAACTATTTACTTGACCTAATTGGTTCAAATTATATATGGGCAATTTTGTCAACTCAAAGACCAAATAATTTATTGCACACGTTTAAGACTTTTCATAACAACTTTCTTTTTTTAAGTTTTCATTTATTAATTTTAAAAAGGTTGATGTTACCATAATATCAGTTGGAGGAATATCATTTAGAATGATAAATGACTAATTTCTCATTCAGTATTATTATTGTTGATACTAAATAAAGTTTAATAACCTAAGTCAAATAAAATATTCCTATACAATATACCAAAAAAAGTTAAGATCAATGTTAAAAACCCAACAAACATAGCCCAAGAGAGAACCTATATGTCAACTAAAACCACCAACCACACCAAGAAAAACAAAAGGCAGAGAGAGAGAGAGAGAGAGAGAGAGGGAGAGAGAGAGAGAAAGAGATGGAAGGAGAGATTTTGGAAGTGATCAAGTTTTGGTTAGGGGGAGAAATCACAACCTTCATCAAGGTATGGCTCTTAGCATACACATCTATATCCATTTGTTATTTTGCCTCAAAAATCATCCCAAAAGGCAAATCAAGATTATTAGCTTTCCTCCCTATAGTCTCCCTCTTCATCTACCTCCCCTTCAATCTCCATTCCATGCATCTTGGAGGCACCACATCTTTCTTCCTATCATGGCTCACAAACTTCAAACTCCTCATGTTCTCATTCAACAATGGCCCCCTTTCAAACCCTTCAATCACCACCCTCCCCCGCTTCGTTGCGGTGGCTTGCCTCCCCATCAAAATCCTTGACAAAAACAACCCCATTCAAAATTCCATTCAAAATGGCACAAAACCACCTTCTCATTATGCAATAAAAGTTCTTCTTATGGCCCTTTTTCTCAAAGTGTATGACTACACAAATGTGATCCACCCTAGAATCATCATGTTCGTTTATAGCATCCACACATACTTACTTTTAGAAACTATTTTAGTAATATCTTCAATTTTGGCACGTGGGGTTCTTCATGTGGAGCTTGAACCACAATTTCAAGAACCATTTCTATCTACCTCTTTGCAAGATTTTTGGGGTAGGAGATGGAATCTAATGGTGACAAGAATACTCAAACCAAGTGTTTATATACCAATATTGAAGTCATCGGAGAGGCTTTTGGGGAGATCATACGCGCCGTTACCGGCGATTTTCGCCACGTTTGTTGTCTCGGCGGCTATGCATGAGCTGATATTTTACCAAATGGGAAGATTGAAGCCTAATTGGGTGGTTACATGGTTTTTCTTGTTGCATGGGTTTAGTTTGATGTTGGAGGTTGGTGTTAAGAAAGTATTGGGGGGGAAAATACAATTTCCTGGAATTTTGGGGAGGATTTTGACAGTTGGTTTTGTTATGGGGACTGGTTTTTGGTTGTTTTTTCCACAGATGGTGAGGTGTAAAGCCTTTGAAAGAGGTTTGGGGGAGTATGCTGCAATTGGTGAATTTTTTAAAGATTTTGGTAAAGCTTTGAATTTGTCAAGTTTTCAAAGTCAATAAGATTAGTCTCATATGATATGATTACATGAATATTATATTCTTAATATGGTTGATAACCTTTTTTTATTATTAGCATCTCCTTTTCCATATTTTTAGTTGGTGTGTTATTGTTATGGATGGGATTGAATAACATTTATATTTTGTAATAAAATATGTAGTTATGTTTACATAATTTTATTTGTGCGAATTATATTTTATACAGTAAATGTTTAATGGCATAATAATTATCGATGTTAAATCTTACAACATATGAAACATTTTCAAAAATATTATATATTTATTTGCTCGTTTAGAAAAAAGCAAATTGAATTGGCTATTTTTTTTAGGAGTCGGCAGTTATTTTTACTATAGATAAATTCTTAATTAAAAAAGGAGGAATAGTCATGTGGCATTTTTGGGTTCCTTTGACTGAGGTAATTGTCTAAATAGTCTTACTAAGTGGGTCACTGTTGTATTTTGTCCCCTTAAATGATATCGATGTGCAAATGATTTTTATATGTGGGTAGTGATCCCTAAATTAACATTTCTATTCATTGTTAACGGTCATAACTTGCTTTTGGGGACACTTTTACAATTTTAATAATTATTTAGATAAATAATAATATTTTGGACTTTATGTTATTTTCTCCCATCTAACTCTCATTCCCCTACAACTCTCATTCCCCTACTAAAACTAGCTCAAATACTACATACACTTTAAAATTAAGATCATTTCTACATTCACATATGCTACACTTACAGAGATGGTTTGTGCATCGATACCATTTACATTATCAAATTATAACAGTGATCCACTTAATAAAATTATTTCTATAATTACTTCGATTAAACTTATTTATAAAAAATAAAAATCAAAAAAGGGAAGTGAGATCTGTCCTGGTTGTCTTGCTAGGGATGGGATCTCTCACATGGCGTCAAGGGGAGGGCGTTGGTTTAAACAAAAGTCAGTGATGTTGTTTGTACAATTGTACTTGTATATTACTCCCTCCATCCCTTTATTTTAGAACCATTTTGACTTTTTGGGTCAAACTTCGAAAATTTTGACCTTAAATTTTTATTAACCGATAAGAAATAATATAGTTATATTGGATCTTGTTAGATGCCTCTCAATATATATTTTTGAAATATCAAGTTCTTATAACTTTTACACATGTAAAATTAAAAATATTTACGTTTTAAGTCGTGTCTCGGAGACCGTGAAAAAGTAAATGGTTCTTATAAAAAGGGATGGAGGGAGTATTTTCTTTGTCCTCTTTTTTAAAAGTGGTTGACTTTCACGATCTTCGAGATATTATTTAAAACTAGTAGAATATGTCCCGTTTAGCAATGGGATCGAAAGTTCAAATATTAGTCATGAAATAGAGATAATAATTTATGCAAAATGTATATTTTCTGCTATCATATCAACCGCTGCTCTTATGGAGAAGTATGAACCAAAAATTGCTGCAATACTATAAAACGAAAAATTATATCAGTCGTGGTCGAGACCCCGAACCATTCATCATTACATTGATATTTCTCCATTTCTCCTAAACTCGCTCACCCATCGATTGTTGTAGAAGGAGGACGGGTAGTCAAGACATCTTGCTCTAGTGGCAAGCATGCTGACACCTCTAGCGAAAGTCTCGGGTTCGAGCCCTCTTGCTAGCAAGGAAGTGGTCAGAGAGAAAAATTTCTCTCACTAGTTTGATGCTAGTCGCCTCTTTCTTTAAATTTACGAGTTTACGAATTGTATTGATGTTTGGTTATTGTAATTAATTATTCATATTAATAAAATCAAAGGTAACCCTTTTTTATAAAAAAAAGAAAAAAAAGAAGAAGGAGGACGGGTAGGATGAAAATGAAGGACAAAGGAGAGTGGACATGTAATAAATGCTAATAGCTAATAAATGCCCATTATGATTTTGATCCCATGTGCAAATAGTAGACCAGTTGAGCAAAATGGTAGGACGACATACAAAAACTTTGTGCTGAAAACTTGAGCATCTTTTATATAGTGAGGTGGATATAAATGTGTTTGATTTTACTTGATAAATATTATAAAAAAATTGATATTTCAAAAATATATATCGAAACGAATTTAATAAGATTTTATATAATTATTTTTATTTCTTATTACCTAATAAATGTTTATGATCAAACTTTTTGAAATTTGACTTTGAAAATAATAGATAGGGACGGACGAGTACTAAAATAAATACTCCCTCCATCCCTTTATTTTAGAACTATTTTGACTTTTTGGGTCAAACTTCGAAAATTTTGACCGTAAATTTTTATTAACCGATAAGAAATAATATAGTTATATTGGATCTTGTTAGATTCCTCTCAATATATATTTTTGAAATATCAAATTTTTATAATTTTTACACATATAAAATTAAAAATATTTACGTTTTAAATCGTGTCTCGGAGACCGTAAAAAAGTAAATGGTTCTTATAAAAAGGGATGGAGGGAGTATGTTTGATTTGATGATCAAAAGACCTCCTGATATTTTGTAGAGTAACCCAACAAGTATCCCCTATATCAAAAAGTCTTCGTTAAGGATATTTTCAATTTGCTTCAAACCAATAATATCGATCGAATAGAACATAATTTTACCTACAAAATAGACTAAAATAAACGTTGAAATTTTAAAGGATTTCGATCAGTTTTCAATAAAGCTTGAATAATTATTCTTCCATCCACTTTTGGAAGAATTATTCACTTTTACATTAAAAAGATTAAACAATCAAATTTACCTCAAAAACATAATTTTTATGTACATTTTTGCTTACCTAATTTAGTTAAATGACATAATAGAAAAAGAAATCCATTTTAGGCAAAAAGGAGTGTAAGGAAAAGGGACACACAGAGTAACGAAATATTATTCCCCTTCATTAACCTAAGTTGATTTTTCATATTGATGCAACATTAATTTTAGGGGCGCTACAAGAAGGGGTAGGGGGCCGTGGCCTAACCGCAGTCCTTACAATCCGTTATATACATACTCCATTCGTTCTACTTTAATTGACTTCACATTTATCGAAATTTTATTTTAGTTATCAATTATTTTACATGTACGTATAGAAAATTAAAAGAAGATGATATTATGAAAATATTTTGAAAAATGTATTCAATGATATCAATTTTATAATTTTTCAGGTGAATAAATAAAAAGTAATTTATAGTCAAAGTTTGACACGCATTCCCAAAACGTCAATTAAACTGAAATAGAGAAAGTAATATATATTTGGCTTATTTTCATTTTGCACCCTCTATTATCGTCGAAATTTCAAAGTGCATCCTAATACTTTCCTAAGCTTCAAATTGCACCCTATATTCCACTTTTTTTCATTTTACACCCTAAAAAACAAATTTAGACCTTAAACTAATATAAAAACAAGGACAAATTTGGAATAACACATTTAATAATTTTTTGGGGCATTTTTTGGTAATATTACAATTATTATATTAAAAATTAACCTCAACCCCCCGCTTCTTCCTCAATCCTCACACCCTACCCCTACCCTCACACCCTTCATCTTCTTCCTCACACCCTATCCCCACAGTTTATTCAGCATAGATCAATGCTAGAAGAGGTCAAATATTCGATTTTTAATGGTAAGTTGAATTGTAAAAATAACTCCAAATTCATCAAGGTCTGTGATATATGTAAATTTTGATACTAGATTTAAAATTTTATTTTATTTTTTGGGTTTCATTCAAAAGCCTCAATCTTTTAGTTCTTTTGAGTTTTGGGTATATTTGTATTTTGGGATTTGCTTAAATATTGTATTTGAATACATACAACATGATTTTTATAATATTCTAAGTCAAAAGCTTTAATTTTGGGGGCATTTTGTTTGGAATATTAATTTTGAGCTGGTCAAAGTTGTTGTTTTTGTTGCGTGTGGTCTGCACACTTGTGCTATTTGTGATTCCATGGTCTTCTTGAGTTGATTATTGAGTTGTTGGTTAAAGACTTTTTGTGGATTTTTGTTATGTGAATTCTTTTTTAATATTAAAGAAAAATAAAAATGAAACAAATCTGGTGGTCTAAGGTCTTCCATTGTTTCTTGATGTTACTGTGTTGTGAATGCGAATGTGAACAACAATGGTGTTAGGCATGGGGTTATGAATGGTGATGGTGAATTGAAGAGGTATGATGGTGTTTGTCTCATCCGTTAGGGTAGGGTTGAGGGTGGGGGGTGTGTTTGGTGAAGAAGATGATGAGATGGGGTTAGTTTTTAATTTACAAGTTTAGTTATTTGTAAAAAAGTACCTCAAATGTTTAATATATGTTACTTTTCGAATTTGCCCTTCTTTTAAAGTGAGATTCAATCTAAAATTGTCGTTTTAGGGTGCAATTTGAGGCTTAGGAAAGTATTAGGGTACACTTTAAAATTCCGATAATAATACAGGGTGCAAAATGAAAATAAACCTATATATTTTACTGAGAACAAACGTGTTGTTAGCTCAATTGGTCCCTCCTAACCTTATTTTCCACAAAACCTGGGTTTGAAATACATTATCTTGCTGATCACTACCAGATAATTGCAATAAGAGGAATTAGAAATACAAAAATAGGTAGGAAAATAATAGACTAATGAAAAGATAGAACAAAAGAAATCGTGTTTTTTTAGAATTTTAAGTTGTACATCATATATCATCATACACTAATTTCCAACAACTACCTTTGTAGAGATGTACTTCCTCCAATTCAAATTTATGAACGTTTTTTATTTTTGCATATCAATTTTGATTATTAATTACTTATTATTTTTAGTCCAAAAAATATAAAATTGGTATCAATAAGTTTATAATTATGACTATTTTCATAAAAGTAAATTTTTGTAATTTTTTATAATATAGTTAAGTAGTTATTGTTAATCAAAATTGGACACGAAAAACAAAAAAACATATAATTTAAATTGGAGAGAGTAATATTTAATCTACCAAGAAGAATGACAAATAACTTGACAAGTATAAGTTCCATCCACCAACTACCTTTGTAAGAAAGATATTTATTCAATCTAACAAGAAGAACAAACAACTTGACAAGTACAAGTTCCATTGGGGTTATTGCGTACACAATTCTTAGGCATTTTGCTTGGGACAACTTCCAAGAACTTCAAGAAAAACAATCTGCACTCCTATTTGCACAACTTTGGGGCGGGTATACATAATTTCAAGGCCAGGCTCCAAATTTTTGCATAAAAACCCTTACCGAACCAGTGAATTCAAGGTTGAAATGAATACCCAATCTTAGATTCACTGGTTCGGCTATATAATAATGAAAAATTGAATTGTTGTTTAGAACCGAACCAATGAATCTGAGGTTGAGTATTCCTTCCAACATTGAATTCACTGGTTCGGTAAGGGTATTTTTGGAAAAAATAAAATGTTCCATAAATTACTGGGGTCTGAGAACCATCTTCTGACTCGAAACCATCTTCTTGATCGAGCCTGTCACACAGACCTTTTCTAGTGTGCTTTACCTGGCTGACGTGGTCTGGAGGCTATTACGTCTGCCCGAGGACTACCCAGTACACACTTTACGAGTAGCGATTGCAAATCTCACGTTATAAAATGTCAACATTAACGTTGTGTATGTAATGATCACAAATCACTTTAAGTTATTTGTTACCATATTGGATCAGTTATGTATTTATGGAAGGAAAAATTTAATGGTAAACAAGCGATGATATAAATTATTTACTAACGAGATGAATCTCTAGATATCTTTGCTAAATTTCAAAATCTACTCTATATGTAAAACAAGAAGTATGTAATTGACAGTTACTTGTAACTCAGTGTTTGAAGTCCCACCTTATGATTTCTAAAGCTCCACGCTTTTAGCCATACAAAATAAGTAAAAATATTGTCGTGAATTGGAAAAACATTTGACAAAATACAAAATTAGTGACCAAAATCTTTTCACTAACTTCTTTTTGCAATAACTATCAAATCCTTCTTCACTAACTCGAAATGCAGTGATTGCTCTATTTCTACTTCAATTCTTACCATAACTTGAGTTAATCGAATAGCCTAGTGAAAAAAGCTCTTGCTAGTGACCAGGAATATCCTGTGTTCAAGACTCACATCATCTCTAATTTACAAAAACAAAAAATCCTACCATAAATTACGGGAAGTTCTTAACTAACAATTACTTTTAAATGAATCTTTGAAGCCCCACGTTGTACATATGAAGCCCCCGCTCAATCATTTACCAGTTAATAATACATAGGCTAGAATTGGGAAAACATTATCAATTACTTGTTATTTCATTAGTTGCTTGCTCTTAAGCCCACGAGCGGGAGAAATGCGTGTTGTCCATGCACCGACGCGCGTGGAGATGTACGACGAAACGCGTGTTCCCCAAGCGCGTTTGATTTTTATATATAAGAGTAGATTAGAAAGTTCCTTCCAAGTTTGACGGCTATTCCTCTATGAGTCTAAGGGCTCGTTTGTTAAAACAGAATGTCTGAATCTTAAATCTGAAGTCTGACAATAAGTAACTAAAAACTGAATGTCTGAATTTGAATGAAAACTGAATATGAATAATAAAATATTTAAGTGTTTGATGACAATTCACAGGAAAAGACTTAATTTACGTCGAATTGACAAAATTGCCCCATAGCATACTACATTCATATATATAAATTACTAAACAAATCATTTGTATAAATATTATAATCTAAATTATAAATAGTATAAATATAATAATATGATTCAATAAATATTAAATTTATACAAAATAATTAATGTCATTCAATAAATTATAAAATTATAAAGAAGATAATTAATGTATGTAAATAAATATTAAATATTTAATTAAAAGTTATGATATCTAAAATCTAAAAAGTAAAATATAACATAAATAAGGTCTAACAAAGAAAAAGTTATAATTATTAGTCATATATATGTATCGACTGTCTCATCATGACTTCTTCATAAACACATTATATCAAGATGTACAAGAATTAGATTGTTCACCAATCACAGCCATTGACAACATAAATCATTATCAACAATCACAATCCCAACAAATAAGCAAAATCTGTACCCAAATCAATATGAAAATATTATTTTAACAATAATAGTAACAAAAAGATCCAAAAAAAAACTAAAATTTCAGTTTTAACCATAAGATAACATTATCAGAATTAAAATAGAGAATTACATTGAAAATATATAACATC
Source organism: Echium plantagineum (assembly GCA_003412495.2). Lineage (NCBI taxonomy): Eukaryota > Viridiplantae > Streptophyta > Magnoliopsida > Boraginales > Boraginaceae > Echium > Echium plantagineum. The sequence goes on from CM016564.1 coordinate 24,353,074, forward strand.
AAAAATAAATTGAATAGAGAAAGAGAAAAATATTATTAACCCGTTTGATAAAAATTTCCTCATCAATTGAAGTAGATAATTTGGAGAAGAGTGTTGAAGAGAAAAGAAACGTGTAAGCTCTGATGTTAGATTTGGGCAAATTAGTTTTTTGAGAGAATTGTGGGATTCAGTCATTAAGAGGAGAAAAATAAGTAACAAATTTTGACTTCAAATTTTGTTAACGATTTCATTCAGATCTTAATTTATTAAGTACTTCAATTTTTTTGTTAACAAACAGACTTAACGAAATAAGTACTGAATTAATTAATTTTAAGTGCTTAATGGATTTAACAAACAGGCCCTAAGAATTGTGCCCCAAAATCTTTTTACAAATCCATAAAGTAGCCCCAAAATCAGTCAACACTCTGCAAATTAATTCTCTCGACTTTCGATAGCTTAGGCTACTATGGCATTGATGGTAGTAGTCTGTGATCCATCAATCAATCATACTCACTTTTTCCTTCAATTCCTTCTTAATTTCCTTCAATTCCTTCTTAATGAAGAGAAATCTAAATGAAGAGAAAAACTGTTTCTCTCCCCATTCATCTTCAACATTTAAAACAAAGAGTAAAAATGTCGGAATCAGAAGAAAGAGTAAAAATATCGGAATCCAGCGGTTCATCTTCATCTGTGAACAAGGTATCCTAAATCTTAAGAATTGTGCTATTGAAAACATGAATTTCAATTTTGTTTCATCAATTAGCATTTAGGGGTTATTTGAGAGCCCTAATTTTGAAATCTGGAAAATCTAGAGTAATTGGGCTTAATTAATAGTTGTGGTTTACTATCTGCAAAAGTTTCCTAATTTTGACTAATAGTTGTGGTTTACGAGCTTCTACAGTGACGAGTTTGATCCCCTTCTAAGTTTCCTAATTTTGACTAATAGTTGTGCTGCTAATTATTGATGTATAATGTGGATGATCTTTATGTGTTTATGTATAATGTGGATGATCTTTATGTGTTTTTAAGTAGTTTAAGATTTGTATAGTCAGTAGTATACATTTGACTATCGCCAATATTTGGAGCTTGCAGAAGATGTCATTTTTGTGCGAGTTTGTACTTCTTTAGCTTCATTGCTTGTTGACCTTCAACTAATGGAAGTTTTTTGGTTATACAATCTACTGAAGTTTAACCCAAAAAGCTGCAAAAAAAAAAGCTAAAAATATGCCTTTTTTTTTGAAAATTTGCATTTATTTGGCGTAAATTCATATTGCCCTTCAACTATCACCAACATTTGGAGATTTATTTAATCTACTCAAAGTTCATCAAAGCTGCAAATATTGCTAAAAGGTTCGAGTTTTTTGCAAATTCGGTACCGAAATCTTCTTCTTTTGAGGTTAAAGGTTATTCTTAAGAGCACTCACATCAGTCTCCTTAAAATTTCCTTTAAAATACACTTTTAACCACTATTTTTCTATTTTTGGGGTTCATTTTTCACATGTAAACTTTAGCAGCTTTCCTGTTATTCACTCACAGTGAAAAAAGTAGAAATAAAAATTTGGTAACCGCAATATACACACTGTGAAAGTTTACACAATTTGAGAGAGTGTGTAAATTATTTTAGGGAGCCAACCATTTATAGGTGAACTGATAAAGTAAATATTTTTTACATTTTTAGTTTTTTCAGCCCCTATAATAACTTTTAGGTGGACTGATGTGAGTGCTCTAAGATGCACATTCCATAGACTCCCTATATTGCCAAATTTTTACAGTTTGGTCCATCTAGTTCCAGAGGCTTTTGGTCTCTTTTGTCTTTAACTTGTTAAGTCTGGTTCTTATTTTTTACAGTTTTTTGCAAATTCGGTACCGAAATCTTCTTCTTTGAGGTGAAAGGTTATGCTTGCTTCTCGTAAATATTATATAAAATCTGAGAAATTATGTGTTTGGTAATTTCCCCTTTAAGAGCATCCACAGCAGTGTACTTATATGTGTTCTTAGTGTAAATATTGGGTGGGAGAAAGCAAAAGTATGAAAAAATACACATTTTCAGATTCCTCATTGTAGGCTGGCCCACATCAAAAATTTGGGGTGTGAGGTTGGCTGGGTGTATTTGTAGGTGTTCCCACCCATTCCCCAAATCAAATTCTTTCTTCCCTCTCTCTTCAAAGTTGCTGCTCTTTCATTTATTCACCCGTTTCCTTCTTGTTTCATAAACATGCAAACAATTTTATATTTTTCATTGGTTTTGTGATTTATTTTTTTCTTCACTTAATTTACATTATTGTTTTATTAATTTGATCATTAACTAAAACATACATTTATGATAATCACTTTATGAATATTTGATTAATTTGATCAAGGGTGTTTAATTATATTGTTAATTTTTTATGAAAAGCTTTTTTAAAGATGAATTCAATAAAAAATGTCTAATTTTGTGAAGATTTTTAATGGATTTAATTTTGTTTTGATTAATTATTCATTATTTTGTGTGTATCTTTTATATTTTAATGATGTATAAGGTGACGAATAGGGAATCTGGTTTTGTTATAAAAGTTAAAATGCTACCTTTAAAATGATAAAATTGATATAAGGAGAAGATTTTAGGGATTTTAATAGGTACACTGGTGTGAATGCTCTAAGGCAATGATGACTTGGGTAAAATCTTTCTGAGCTATTAGGCAATAAGAGGATCCTACTCGTATCTTGGCGGGCAACCCGAGAGATCGCTTTGCAGCCATGGCGAATTCGGACTCTCTTGCCTTGAAAACAAACAGATCTGAGCCTACATATATGCTATATAGATTATGGGTGCAATTGGTTTCGAGGAATTAGTGATTGAGTAATTGCATTTCTTTGTGATTGAAATATGTGTGATTAAGTGATCGATGGTGTCATTAACCCTTTATTTATTAATTCATTTATGAAATTTTGGTGGGGTTGTTTTCAGTTTTCAACTAATGGGTACTTTATGATCTGTATGATGGAGGGAGTTTGACTGATGTTAGGTTAATTGTGTTTTGGTTAAGAACTGCTTCTACCATAACAATCAAAGCTATGAAAATTTGGTCCATATAGTTCCAGAGGCTTTTGGTCTTCTTTGTTTTAACTTGTTAAGTCTGGTTCTTATTTTTTATGGTGTTCGAGTTTTTTCACTTTATGCACCACAATAATCATCACATTTAGTAGTATAACTGTGGCATATGTAGATTGGACATCTAAATTAAATGATACTATCTCCATCCCTAAATAATTGTCACATTTTGATTTTTGGTTGTCAACGAAATACGATTTAAAACATAAATATCTATTATTATACATGTGAAAAAATTATAAAAAGTTGATATTTCAAAACTATATATTGAGACGAATCTAAAAAGGTCCAACAAGACTATATTATTTCTTACCATTTAATGAAAATTCATGATCAAATTTTATTATGTTTGACTAACAAAAGTCAAAATGAGACAATGTTTTAGGGATAGACGGATTATAATCTATTTTAGGCTATTGACTAAAGAAGATCTAGTTATAGATGGATTTAATTTATAATGAACTATGTTTAGTATCTTAAAGTTAGGACACAACATTTTGAACTATGTTTAGTACTTTAAAGTTTAGAAGAGTAAAACTTTGGCTTTTTTTCATCTAGGCCCCTGAACTAATTAGTAAATCCCAAATCAGCCCTTCCCACCTTTTTTGTCCCAAATAGGCCCCTGTGGCCAAAAAATGGCACCTGAACTTTCATTTTTTTCATTTTTGCTGACTTTTTCAGATTTTTGACTTTTTAAAATCCTTAACCCAAGGGCAAGTTAGTCATATTAAAAATATGAGTTTTTGGAGGGAAATATTCGAGAAAAGTTCAGGTGCCATTCCGAAAAAAAACATTTAAGCGCCAAAATTGAAGAAAAAGTTCAGGTGCCAGGCAAAAAAAAGTATTTTGACATTCTCGTATTTGAAACTCGAATTCATGTTTGTATTTATATTGTATATTTTAGTTGTTAATATTCGGATTCGATTTTTTAGATTAGAAATATATTGAAACTATTAAAAAATAAATATAATTATTAATAATAACTTAATTATTATAAATTAAAAAATCACCCCCCACCCCCTACCCCTCCCCCCCCCCCCACCCCCCCACCCCTGCAAGAGCCCCCCCCCCCCCACCCCCTCCCCCACGCACCAGCAGCAGCCCCACCCCCTCCCCCACGCACCTGCAACAGCCCCCCCCACCCACCCCTGCAACAACCCCCCCACCCCCTCCCCCACGCACCTGCAGCCCCCCCCCCCCCTGCAGTGATTTAACAAAACAGTGAGAGATAAGATAGCAATTCTGAAGAGCAACTAAACAATACAAACCCATAAAGACACAGAATTACAGCTCTGTCACACGCCGCCTAACTTATAAAAACACAAATACTCGATTTTTGTTATTTTGTTGAAGAAAAGATTCGATTTTTGTTGGGTTTGAGGGAATAAAATGTTGACAAAGTTTGAAAGGAAGAATAATAGAGTGAAATGATTGAGTTTTCATAGCAAAAGGCCATGGATCTTGTGAGGAAATCGGTAGAGAAGTGAAGGAAGAAGAAGAAAGGTGGGGTGGGTGTGGGGGTGGGGGTGGGGTAGGGTTAAAGGTTGAAGATGAAGTTTTTAATAGGTTGGGTTAAATATTTAAGATTGGGTTAGTTTATAATTAGGTTGAGTTAGTTTTAGATGTGATTAGACTAATTTGCCCTCTATCTAAAATTTAAAATAAGAGAAATGGAAAAAAACAAAGTTCAGGTGCCATTTTTTTGCCACAGGGGCCTATTTGGGACAAAAAAGGTGGGAAGGGCTGATTTGGGATTTACTAATTAGTTCAGGGGCCTAGATGAAAAAAAGCCTAAAACTTTTAGCCTTTTTTGAAACTTTTTTCGGATATAACAACGTCATTGTAGAAGATCTCATCGTCATAGCAATCTACTGATTAATTTGTCTTTTTTTTTCAGGTGAAGATACATGGAGAACCTAGCCATGGGAATGGCTTCGGCTCGACGTCCCCGATCCCAAGTTCAAACCCACGCCATCCTAATCAAGTTTTACTTTCCTCTCTATGGAAAACTATGGATGACGCTGGCATTGAGGATGACGTGCAAAAATTTCTAATGGCCAATCTTTCAATGCAGGAGAAGGCTATGTTGAATTATGCTCCTTCTTGTCATGTGCAAGGCCTAGCACTAGCGTTGTGGGAAAAATACAAGCATTTTTAATATGTTTTGGCTCTTATCTTGTTGCTCTTTTTGCAAACAATAATATTCAATGTAACTTCATTGAATAGAAATGAAGGTAATGGGGATGGCATGGTTATGATTTCACTTTTGACGTAAGGTGATGGGGATGGCAGAGGTGATGGCATTTAAGGTGATGGGATGGCCACGGTAATGGCGAAAAAAACTGTAATAGTTTAATTTGGATATTTTTATCTTTCCGTTTAGTTTGCTACTTTAATTTTCGAAATATTATTTAAAAATTTGGTTGCTTGACTAATGAAAAGAAGTGTCGTTTCATGTGCAACTATTATAATTTTTATGATGTTTGTTATACAACGCAAATGAGGCTATTAATGTTTTGGTTTAACTTTGAAAGCCACATTTTCATAAGTCCCCATGATTTATACGTAAAAAGTAAAATCTAAATTGTCTACCAGTGTATATTGATATTTAGAAGCGTCTAATGATGTCTGTCAATATATATTGGCATCTAAGACTATTTTTGCATGGTTTTATTTTTATTATTATTAATTTTAAACTTGGAGTGGACAATGAAAAAGATCATTGGCACTTAAACAAAACACATGTTTGGAGACCCCGTGGGCACCTTGGCCTAGAGTGGATAATGAAAAAGATCCTTGACACTATCATTAAGTCGCTTATTTACAAAAAAAAAAAAAAAAACAGAGATCCTTGGCACTTAACGTGCCCCCGTGGACACACACAGGGTGATTGCCCAAATTCGGCCCCCAAGGACACGCCCCGACGAGGGCTGCCCATATTCGGCCCCAATGGGCACACCCGACGAGGGATGCCCTCAACTTGCCCCATTAGGCGCAGACATTGGGTGCCGCTTTTCCACGTTGGCGTAGCAAAGGTGCCCTCTTAAAAAAAGTAGAGGATTGTGACTTTGTTCACCTGGTTCTAAAAATCAAAACTAGCCAAACAAAGAAATTGAAGTAGATGAAAATGGCTGATCTGTTATATGCACACCCAAACAGTGCTTGTCGGGAGTGAAATTACAATTATGCCCCCCCTATTTGCAAATGTAGTGATTGAGGAAACTTGACAGAGGGGCAAAATGGTAATTTCGCTCCCGAAAGTAACACTGTTTGGGTGTGCACATAGTGTAGCCCATCTGAAAATGGACATCAAGGTAGTATTAAAACATTGTTACGCGTGTGATGCACGCGTGGTCGTCAGACCACGCGCGTGCATCACCCGCTTGTACCTTACCCTTTGTTTGTTGTACATTATTGAGTCCCATACACGCGCCTGCATTGACATCTTGTACCTCATGCATAATCGATTGTACTCTCCTCATGGTCGTCATACACACTGCATCAAGTGCTTGTACGCTTTGCTTCATTAGTTGTACAGCTACAGTACCATATCTGGAAAGTTCTCCACTATTCTCTACCATCTATAATACTGTATTCTTAATTTCCAACCTTTTCTATACCTTTCTACACTCTTCTCTCTGGCTCTCTTTCCCAATCCCCCTCCTCCCCTTCCATCTCTCAACTTTTTTCCCATCACCAACTCGACTAGCGATCCCAAAATAAACAAAAAAAAATCGATTTCCAAGATCCAATTTATAGCGGGTTTTTTTTCCTTTCATCTTCGAGCTTCAATTCTGTAGGGTGTTCAAAGTTTGTTCAAGATCGTTTGGTTTTTGTTTCATTTCACCTTTTTGTTATATTTATGGTTGTATTAATACGTGTGTTTCGATGTTTTTCACCAGATCTCTTGAATGTTACTAACCCTAAATCGCCACCGAAAGGCCTCGCACCCTTTTCAGAGCCAGCCTAGGCCTCACCCCTTTCGCCAGGTTTATTAGATTTGTTTAATTAATTTTATTATTCAAATTAATTGAAATTATTTAGGCTGAAATTTGGATGCGTTAAGCTTTAAAGTTGGTTTGCTATTAGTTAGATTTAAATTTAAAATAAGTCATTTTAATTACTAATTACTATCTATTTATTTTATCAGATCATGTATGTTTAATTAGATTTTCGTTTTCAAGTTCAATTTTTTCTCATTATTGAGATTTTGATTTTGATTTCCTTTTTTGTTTGCTTACAACATCTTTAGTACAGGTTCACATTTTGGCCTGATGATTTACAGAGTTGGAGTTACTTCTGAGGATTTCCTCTTTGTCCTGAGAGTTGGTGTGTTGAAGTTAATTGCTATCCAAGATAATTGCTTGTAGTAAGAGGTGTATCACCATTATGAAGGTAACGAAAACATGTTACATAACAACCTGAATCTTCAGGCATTTTGAGATCGATTGTTTGCTCTTTGTCAAGCATTAGTTGGATTTCATCCATAGTGTCACTTGTTTGTATCCTTATTAGCACAGATTCATTGTTTATGTTGTGCATGACTTTAGTCTGCTTGTATATGATTTAGAGTATAAAGCTCTTGGTCACCAATGAGTATAGAGATTGCTGCAAGCTGGTGTGTGATGTTCAGGTTATATTATTACAATATTTGGGTTCGATTTTCTATTCTGGTTCGACTTTTCGTTGTGGTTCTGTTTCTTACACTCTTGGCCTTTCCTTTCATTGTATTAAAGATGTACTACTATCTTTTACTAGGGTCAACAGACATTAGCAAGAAATGTGGTGGTGGAAATGCTGTGATTGAGCTATTGGATATCATTGTAGCCAAGGTTTGCTTCGTTGTTTTTTCACTTCAGCAATTTACGACCACATTTTAGTTAACTTATGTGGTATTTTGCTTGGTTTCCATTTGTTTTCAACAGGATGGCCATATTTACATCAGTTTTGTTGTTGATAAATCAAGGACACCATCGATGGTAGCTGAAGCGGCCCAAGATGGCAAGATCCATCTTCCATGCTCTTGAATTTACGAATAAACAATTGAACATCGTAATTATTTTAAATTCTTAAATAACATTGGTTGCTGGTTAATCTGTTTTCAATGATTATGGTGATCTATATTACTATTTGTTATTGATATATTAAGGAGTACTGTTCATGTCTTTCCTTTATTCAGGTTCTGCTATAATGTTTGAAGTAAAGAAAGAAGAGAAAACTGTCAGAAGAACAGTTGTGAGTAGTGTTGTTGGGACATTTGATCTCAGCATTCGTCAGTTCGTCAAGGGAGAAACTGATCTTGGGGTAACCACTTACACTTACGATCAAGTTGTTATGTCAGCTGCCAAAGACACCACCACATTGATGATGGCGTCCAATCATGAGCAGCAATTTTCATTGCAGCAAAATGGATTACAGATTCCAAGTTCTCCGTCTAAGCAGCTAGCCTCTTAATTAAGCACTTTTTGGCTAAACAATCAAGTGTATGGAAACGGAGGGAGTACTGTATAGTCTCTACTTTTATGCATTCAAGGCTAAAATTTAAGAGAAAATTGGAAGAATGCCACCCTCCCGCATCTTTTTCTAACTTTCACCCTCCTCCTTAATTATTTTGCAATGAGTACTCCTTTTCCTCCAAAGTTTTCTATTTTACCCCCAACTCTTCTTCTTCATTTTTCTTCTTCATCTTCACCACATCCCCCCCTCACCACCATCAGCATATCCTACCACTATCATCAACCTTTTTCTTTTTTCCTTCTTCTTCTTCTTCTTCTTCTTCTTTCTTTTTTCCTCTTTCCTCTTTCCTCTTTCTTCTCCATCATCCCACCAACACCATCAACCTCATAACCACCACCAACCTTTAAAAAAAAAAAAAAAATCAAAATTGCAGCCCCCTCGCCTCAAATAACCCTAAATCGAGACCCCCTCCCCCAAAACCCCAAATCGCGATCCTCTCCCCTTGAAAACCCAAAAATTGCGATTTCACATTCATGGTGGAGAAGGGGGCCGAACTGTATTCGGGCGGGCCTGTTGCGTGGGGGTGGGGGGAGGGGGGATGTTCTCGCTTAGTGAGGGGTGGGGGAGGAGAGTTTTGGTAGTTGGTGGTGGTGGTTTTGAAAGAAAGGAAAAAGAAGAAGAAGAAGAAGAAGAAGAAGAAAGAATGAAAAAAGAAGAAGAAAAAAAAGAAAAGAAAAGAAAAGAAAAGAAAACGTTGATGGAGATGGTGGGATGGTGGTGGAATGGTGGTGGTGGGGATATGGTGAAGATGAAGAAGAAGAATGTGGAAGAAGGGTTAGGGGTAAAATTGGAAATTTTGGAGGGAAGGGGGTACTCATTGCAAAAAAAATTAGGAAGAGGATAAAAATTAAAAAAAAATGGGGGACGGGGGCATTCTTCCAATTTTCTCTAAAATTTAGTACTTATTCAATTCTACTTTAATTGGCTTCACGCTTATCGAAATATTACTTTAATCATTAATTACTTTAAGCTTAATTTCATCTGGATACCTGAACTTTCTTAATTTTCTCAAATAGGCACCTGATGACCTTTTTGTAACAAGTAGGCACCTGGACCCAAAATTGGCACCTGAACTTTCTTTTTTCATAATTTTTTTAATTTTTCAGATTTTAAAATTTTAGATAAATGGCAAAATAGTCAAACTATACTTAAATCAACTCAAGCTAATTATAAATTAATCCAACATCAAATATTTAGCCTGACCCCATTAAAAACATCATCTTCAACCTTACACCCCACCCCACCCCGCCCCGCCCCACCAAAATCCCAGATCTCAAAACAATTAACGCAAACACTCTACACAATAATGTAAGATTCAGTAACTATTGGCAATTCTATTTTATACATTAATCCTCGAAAATCAATTAAAACAAACAGAGAACACACCTCTGGTTTTGCACGTCAGTAGATTGAAATGCATCAGGGAAGGTGAGGTGGCGGGAGGAGGAGACAGGGGTGAGCAAGCAGGAGGAGGTGATACGGTGGATCGTCGTCTTCATCGTCTTTATATGGGGGTTGATGTGGAATTGAGTTTTGTTGGTTGATGATTTTGAAATTGGGTTTTACTATATTAATGGGTTTGATTTTTTTGTTTGATTTGTTTTTTGTATATTTTGTGTGTTTTGTTGGTGGATCGTCGTCTTCATCCTTTTAAGCTCTTTGTCTTGTTGGTTTGTTTGGAATTGAGTTTGTTGGTTGATTTTGAAACTGGGTTTTTTTGTGGAACGTCGTCTTCTTCATATTTTATCATAATTCAATCGCTTTCATTGCAGCAGGAAACGAACTGCAGTGTATACAAAGAACAATGTATTGTATAAAGTATATTGCTTATTGGTGGTGAGCCCTCAGATTACGTCTGCTTGCTATGATTGGGAAACGTATTCAATGATATCAATTTTATATTTTTCGGATGAACAAATAAAAAGTAATTTGTAGTTAAAGTTTGACACACAATTCCAAAACGTCAATCAAAATGAAATAGAGGGAGTAATAGCAAAGACGTGATATCCATGAAATTAAACAGGTAAAGGTGAAATATTGTATTATGTAATACTTTTTCAGCTTTTTTAATTGTCTTTCTAACCTTAATTTTTTTGATTTCTAAATAGTTATCTTTATTATAGTATAATTAATTGTAATATTACATTTCTAATAGTGTTTTTGATTTTTGTTAAACTTAGCAACCAACCAATTATATAATTTGAATTGATTGTCATTTTACATTATCAATATAATTTTTAATTACTTTTTGTTTTCTTTATAATCTATGTGTAAATGCTAAAAGGACAACTTAAAAAACGAAGAGAATACTATCTACCATTGTCAAATCATTATTAACCATTAGTAGAAAATCAAAGTCAGATACACTATTTGTTGAATTTAATACACACATGCTAAGCAAATAATATATCGTCGTAGTTGATTGAAATTGGTTGCAAAGTTCGGCTTATTAAACTTATGTATTTTCCTTTTCTCAATTGGAGAGACATACTGTTCTGATAAGTTGTTATAAATATAATAATTATGAAGAATAATAAAGATAAAATAATAGACAAGAGGGAAATACTTTTAATTGTTTTCAGTTATATAAAATATAATCAAACGATTGTCTATTTGTAGGCTTCCGAAATACACATGTAATAATAGACAGAAACGTCATCATCAATGAACCGCAACCTTAACGGTCCCGTCGCCCCTACTTGGGGAGTAGCGTCGTGAGATGCGTGTCAGATGGTCAGGGATTTGAGGTGCCCGTTAACCACTTCCACACCAGATTCCGCTTCACAGGAGATTCGAACCCATGCGATACAGAAGATGCAAGACGTGATGCTACTCATCCCAAATTTTTTACTACTTAACGTGTGCCCGAGTAACATTACATCACAAAAGAGAAAAAAGAACAATTTTTCGATCACATTATCCAAATTGAATGATCTTAAAAGAAATGCAATCTTAATAAATTATTGACAGGCCCATCGGTAGAGTAAAGTTCACCCACAAGTTCACCGTAAACCCCGCAAACGGCCCATCTTTTTCCTCTATATATAATTTATCCCATTTTTCATCAACTATTTTCCTTTTCATATCCCAAAAATTCATTCCAAATTACTCAAAACAGTAACAAATGCCAAAAGATTGAACATAATCAAATTAAAAAATAAGAATTTTAACTCAAAATATAATTTTCCTCAATTACAAATCCAAATTTCAAAGCTGAGGTATAATTAATTATACTCATATTTCTAAATTCTTAAGAACCCTAATTTATTCCTCATTTTTATTATTTAAATAATTTTACTCCATTTGTCAAATTTTGAGTTTCGAACTCAATTTTTAATATCGTACTCAATTTTTTTTCTTCCAATTTTCCCCCTTTTTTTTTGTTTGTTTATGTTGTGCAATTTGGTGAAAAATATGCCCACGAGATAGTATTTTTTCACATACATATACTGAAAAGATCGAATTTATCATACTTGTACCAAAAATATAGTATTTCTCACATACTATATTTTTACTTGATCATTTTGGTTCAATTAATATTGCGTAGTTCGATAATTTTTGCATCGAAATCGACGATCTTCTTGAGATGAATTGAGTTTGCTTTGAAATATATATGTGTATTTTCTAGGTTTTGACCCACTTGGTTTTTTGTTGTTTATGTTATACAATTTGGTGAAAATACACCAGAATTGACAATTTTTTACTCTTAGTTTGATCATTTGGTTCAGTTAATATTTCTATGTTGGTTAGTTTTGCATTGAAAATTTGGGGTATATTGATGTGGATTAAATTATGTGTACTTAAACTTGGTTTAATTTGGTGTTGTTTTTAGCTTTCAGGACACGAAGAATGTCGATTGATTTGGTTTTGAAGCCATCGTGTAGCGGATGTGGATCTACGGTGGAGCTGTATGGCAGCAACTGCAAGCACTTAACACTGTGCATTACTTGTGGGAGAACAATGGCGCAGAATCGTGGGAAATGCTACGAGTGTGGGACTCCTATTACCCGTTTGATTCGAGTGAGCTTTTGATCGAAAAAATTGATTTAAGCGATGGTTTTCATCGATTTGATTGAAGTAAATGTCTATTTTGTACTGGATCAATGCAGCGAGTTTGACTTTTTCCACAGTGTATATATTGTGAAATTTACTAGATAGTGTTTGCTTTACACTCTTGAGTGAATTCGAAAACATACGCCCTGTGATCACAGGGTAACGATGCATACAGCTTGAATTGAATTTGATGTCGATTGTTGTTTTGTAAGTTTAATGGATGCATATCCATATAGCTTTCCATACCTAGTAGGATAAAACTCAGTATGGTTTGATTCGTTGTTGTTGTGTAAGCTGTGCTTGGTGTGTTCATTTATGTTGAAGGGTGCATTATTTAGTACAAGAAAGTGAATTCGACTTTAAGTTTAAGCTTCTTACTCTATTCATTTTGGAATCTGACAATTTTGTTGATGCGTAGTGCTATTATCCTATTCTGGATTGAAATGAGTTATGTATTTAGTACAAGAAAGTGTCTCTTTATCATTTTCAAGTATCATCTCTAGTTTGACTGTGAAGACATAGAGATGGAGTTTGAAAAGTATTTATAGTGAAATCACTTCCACGTAGGCGATTCAGAATTAACGATTTGCAGTTAGTTAGAATTATTTTCAGAGAATGGAAATGGCATGTCCATACAACCGACTCACATAGAGAGATCATTCGTAGTTTGGGTTGATTTAATGTTGTTGGGTAAGCTGCACTTTGTGTGTTAATTGTTACCGAAGTGAAATTTCAGAACATCAATTAGTTAGTCAGAAAAGTGAATTAAAATCTAATGTTAAGCTTCTCATCTATCTGTGTTCTGGGATCCGACATTTTTGTTAATGTTAGTCTGGATTGAAAAGAATCACTTTTTGGTCATTATTAAGATCCAGCACTGACTGTGAAGAGTTTTCATGTATTAATTATACAATCACTTCCATCATAGGACAATTTTGAATATAATATATGTGATATGTACTGGAAGTTTGGGAATTTGAGATGACGTACTATCGTTGTTGTGCAAAACATTGGACTGAAAGACGAAATGTATGGGTAAAATTACTTCTCAGATGTGAAGTATTCTAGGGAAAACATCGCGATACTCTAGGACAACAATTAATGATGATTATGTAAGTAGATATTACATGTATGAACACGGTACTAACATGCTTATGCTATACACTGGCCGAGTTACTATAGGACATGACCATCTAATCAAATTATACTTACATGTGGTGAAATCAATTCCTATGCCTTTAAAGGTTAAGCTTCTTTAGATGTGTTGACTAGCTTGGTTTTTGTACCTCTTTCTGTCCCAGGAATACAATGTCCGGGCATGTTCTAGTAGCGACAAGAATTACTTCATTGGCAGATTTGCTACAGGTCTCCCAAACTTCTCAAAGAAGAACGATAATCAGTGGTCTCTCCAGAAGGAAGGTTTACAAGGCCGCCAAATTAGTGATAGCTTACGGGTATATATTTCTCTTCATCTTTTAGCGGATTTGTAACATTCTCAATCGTGGACATGAGATTTTCTCAATGGTTTTGATTTATTGCTCATATCTACTATTTTAGTTTTAACTTGATTTAGTAAAACTAGAATCATAAATCTAGAATGTTATTGTGGCGAGGATCCTGTCAGTAGTTCTCTTGAATGTAGTCTCAACTCTCAACTCAGTCGACTATGCTCTTGCATTAGTGTTTCATACAATTATGGCTTCATTAGTTTGTACTTTCTGTAACATGGTTCTGTGTTTAGACTGTAGGTAGTTGTTTATGTTACGTTTTCCCTAATTTTGAGGGCTATGACGTCGAAGCTACATTTTATCAAACACAACTGATACCTTCTTACTTCTTTCGTCCAGTGTTATGTTCAATCTACCAGATTCTTCGCTTTATTACCGTGTCATTGGATTGTGTAGGAGAAGTACAAGAACAAGCCATGGTTGTTGGAGGATGAAACAGGATCTCAGTATCATGGACCACTAGAGGGTTCACAAGTAGCAACTTATTATCTCTTGATGTTACAAGGGAGAGAGTTTGTTGCAATACCTGCTGGATCATGGTATATAAAATTCTTGTCTGTTGTCATACTATGAGTTGGTGTTCCATTTCTCTCGTAGGAACTCTGGGAGTGTTACTTCGTGGACATTTTTATCTTCTTGATTACACAATTTATTTAGAACCTTAACAAGGGATCTCTTTTTATCGTAGGTATAACTTCAACAAAGTAGCACAATATAAGCAACTCACGTTGGAGGAAGCAGAGGAGAAGATGAAAAATAGACGGAAAACAGCTGATGGGTACCAAAGATGGATGATGAAAGCAGCAAACAATGGAGCTGCTGCCTTTGGTGAAGTCGAAAGACCTGATGACAAGGAAGCTGGGGTCAGTGGTCCTAAGGGTCGTAAAAAGAGTGGAGGTGATGAGGAGGAGGGAAATGCTTCAGACAGAGGGGAGGAAGATGAAGACGAGGAGGCAGCAAGGAAAAGCAGACTGGGACTCAACCAAAGAGGTGGTGATGATGATGAAGAAGGTCCTAGAGGTGGTGATCTTGATGGGGATGATGATGACATTGAGAAGGGTGAGAAACTGCATGCATTAATTGCTTCGGTTATTGAATGTAGCAGTAGGTTGTTTCTGATTTCTGGTTCTATTTGTCATTGTTACAGATATTGATCTAGGCAGGATAGTTATTTTTAAATGCCATTTGTCATGGCTTTTCAGTAGTTCTGATCTGTTATGATATCCTTAGGTGATGATTGGGAACACGAAGAGATATTCACTGATGACGATGAAGCTGTTGGAAATGATCCAGAAGAACGGGAGGACCTATTTGCCCCAGAAATTCCTGCTCCTCCAGAAATTAAGCAGGTTTGTTCACTTGAAATGTTGATGCCATTTGTTTTCTGTTGGTCAATAGTGGTTTCATCCTAATAAGATATTTCATTTTGCGAGGGGACAGTGTATAATCAGAAAAATCAGAAAGGAACGGAATTATAAAAATTATTCACTTTTCATATATAGATTTGGGTATCTGTTATCTGAATGCTGACCCTTATTTATCTCAGCGATATGAAAAAAAATTGAAAGAAATAATAGCATTCACTGTGCGTATGATGATGATGCTGACTCCTATTCATGTTGCCCATATGAATAGAAAAATGAAAAACCTCATAGACATTCACTTTTAGGTAATGGATATGAGAACCTTTTTTCCGACTAATATATCTTGCCCTAAAGAATATGAGTATGCTTTATGGTTTGACTCTTTCTTCCTTGCTCAAGATTTTTTAACTCTTCTTTTATTTTATATTTCCCTTTTTGTACAACTTCTCATTGATAAATTCTGATATCTTGCCTTGAGTTAGGATGATGACGACGAGGAAGAGAATGATGAAGAAGGAGGAGGTGGGTTGAGTAAATCTGGGAAAGAGTTGAAGAAATTGCTTGGGCGGGCCAATGGTGAGAATGATTCAGATGGGGATGATGATGACGACGACGATGATGATGATGTAAGCCCATAAGTACCATCTTCTTTTAATTTAATATCTAAATGAGAATAAGCTATGCTGCTTCAAAAAAATAACCTGAAATATGCCATTTCTGATCTAAAGGAACTTATAACTAATACAGCTCCAAGGATCTATCCAATTTGGATCCTTCCTCCTTCATTGTAGTTTGTCTTACATTAAGATTCCTGAGGTTCATCAAATTTGCCTTCTATTTTGCAATATTAATGCATAATGTGAGGAATAATATACTGTATAAGTAAAATGCTTTAAAATCAGGTTAGTAGAGGTTATATTAGTATTATTGGAGCTCAAGTATAAGGAGTGGGCTAGTTGTTTCTGAAGCAATGGTTTAAAAGCTGGCATATATGTTGCCTTGGCTGCTCCTCCCCATTTTCAAAAATCAGAATCACTTGCTCATTCCCACTCTCACGGAGCAATATTGTTGTACTCAACAGTTGTCATAGATTGCTCTATTTCTCTCTGATAATTGCTGTGTTATAGTGCCTCGCCTGCTTTTTGTTTTTGGTCTTCGATGACATACTTCTCTTTCTTTGTCTTAACAAGGCTCATTAGTTTGAAATTTGTAGAAAATATGAAGCTTCAAGCTAGAATAAATTTGAGCTCAATTCTTTATTGAGACCATGCGGTTTTGTCATTATTCTTTAGGTGTTTTATATTTACCACATTGACTTCTAAGGCACTATAAGAAGGAAATAGAAACTATTACACTCTCGTTAGTGTAGTTGACCATCAAGAGCCATACCTTTCATTACTAGTCAGACACTTAATTCTATGTCTAGAGGTTGTGTTACCTTCTTATTGGAAATAGTCCCGTTCTTTACCCATTATAACTAATATGTTGCTGGCTAAACATGTTTGGTTTCTCTTGTTGCATAGTTGGAAGATGATATTTCACCTGTACTGACTCCAAAGAAAGAAGCTGTAAAAGAAGAACCAAAAGATACCAGTCCACCGTCAAAGCCAGCAGCTCCTGGATCTAGTCGTGCAGTTCCATCTACTACCAAGCCATCTAAAGGGAAACGCAAAACTAATGATGATGAACCAAAATCTGCTAATGGACCCCAGACGAAAAAAGTCAAGACAGAGACTGTAAGTGTCATATTAATTATTCTCACGCTTCAGTTTCTGAGATATTAAAACCTGATTTTTAAGAATCTACTTGTCTATGTTTTGTATTAGACATGTATAATTGATCTTGCTATTCGTACCCTTTCCTTTTACTTTCCATTTCTCCATGAAGGATGTTAAGCCAGTGAAAGATGAGCCAGCTTCTACTTCACGACCAAGTGTTGCACCTAAAGGAACTCCTCCTTCAAGAAGTACACCGGCACCAACTACTGGTCCTGTGACAGAAGATGAGATCAGGTCTGTTTTCAAGCAGAAAACGCCGGTTACTACTCAGGATCTTGTTGCCAAATTTAAGGCAAGACTTAGATGCAAAGAGGTCGGTAACCTATACTCTATGGCCATTTCATTATGCGTATGTGCCATGATCTATAATGTGTTGTATAATTTTCAAGTTTCAACTATTTGTTATTAGCTAAAATTTGTTATTGGTAAGTCAGAGATTGACTATCTAAATTGTGAGAACATCAAGTTGAGTTGTTTAGATGACTTAATGGGGAGTATTATGTTTGATTCTCACCAATGCATGTGGGGTAGTGGGTTGTTTATTCGTTTTTCAAGATAAACGTACAGAAAAAAAGAAATCAACTATATTGAACCGTGTTTAACTTTATCTTCTAAAGGAAGCGCTTGGAGCTTTAACTTTTATTCAATTTATTCTCATTTTGTGTTGTGTTTGAGCTTTAACTTTTATTCAGTTTTATTCTCATTTTGTGTTGTATTTGATGATAATAAGTGCCCTAAAATGCAGGACAAGGATGCTTTTGCAGCCATATTGAGGAAGATATCCAAGATACAGAAGATTAACGGAAATAACTATGTTGTACTTAGAGATAAGTGATATGGCATCCAAGATCTATACTTCGGCACAAACGGTTGTTTCTGTTTTGCGTTCTTTCTTTTCTGAAACATGGTACTATTTGTTTTCGTCGAAAATTGTGGCTCTCTGGACCATGTAGTTTATCGTAATTGAATCGAATATCTTTGGAATATACTCATGAAGTTGAAGCTGTTTAATGTGTATAGTAATAGTGTAGGATCTTTAAATTTATCTCAAGAGATTGAGATCACAAAAACATGTCCGAGAGTTCATTATTTATCGTTTACTGTTACAAACCCAAACCGAATCCTCGAATTAAACAGAGTTTTGAAGGTAGATGTGGCCAAGTAACATTACAGTTCACAACAAATGAAAACACAAACAAATAAACCAAAGACTCCAAAACCAGGAAACTACAAAGCAAGAAAGCAGGCGGCGGCTACCATTGCCAAGAAGTTTCCATTTAATATGGTTGAACTGGAGGGAGTCGGAGGAGGGTAGTACGGTTCTGGGGGCGTGTCAGGGCCGACATCAGGTGGAGGTGCCTTATGTGGTGGTTTTGGCTTAGGCGTTGGCGATGGAGGTGGTTCTGGGACATCAGGAACATCTTCATCCTCCGAAGAAAAATGTGGCAAATTGGTATCATTTTTGTCGTTGGGCAAGGATCCGCCTAGAATGTTGGATGCCTCGTCGTTGTTGGGGTGCACGTTAATGTGTAGTTTGAGACCTTTCTTGCAGCTGTCTGGGTTGCCGCTGACGAAGTAGCGGCTGCCTTCACCAGCCAGGGAGACTTGGTTGATAGCTTCATTGTACAACTTGATGGGGTTCGATAAATCACATGATGAGAATTCATCTGCACTTTCCAACTCTACTAGACTTTCTGGTGTTGCAGTGGTGTCGAACCCTGGTAACTCATATTACGCAAATATTATGTTCTCCTACGAGGAAAATCTTACCAAAATATAGTCTATATATATATTTTTTTAAGTTGGTTATTAAAATTGCACAAGTCGCAAACTTAGATGATCATATAAGCTTCAGCATACAATTTTGGTTCGAATAAAAAAAAACCAATTAATTTTGGCCTTCCTACTTTACATATAGTTAGATTATAAGAATTATAAAATATAATCTTATGAAAATACTTTAATTATAGATTTATCAATATCAAATTTTATATATTTTGAGCTAAACCTAAACATAATAAGGAGTAATATGATGATCAAAATTGTTTGTGCAAAAACAAAAAATTAGGGAGTATAAAATACGTAACATCCCAAGTTCTCCTTGAATTTTTTCTCCTGAAATACACTCACAATTGGCACTTTACTTACTTTTTGAGTTTGATTTTCATATTATATATATATATACTTTTAACATATTCTTTGTTATTCACCCAAAAATTAAAGATATTTTATATATGTTAATAGATATTTAGGATAAAATTAAACTTCAAAAGTATCAAATGATAAAATATTACAATACTATAAATATATTCTACTAAATTTATTGTATTGACCTAATGATATGTCACAATACATACTTAGATCTATCAAGCAAATTACAATAAATTATATGACAACACTAATATCACCCTAATCAGAAATTTCATAAGTTATTACTAAAATAGTTAATTAAATTAATAATAGTGATAATATATATTACCTCAAAAACAATAAAGTTCAAATAAGAGATAGCTAAGTTACACCATAAAATTGAATTTCATCTATTTAGATGGTTAAAAGAACAAGAGATTATATAAGAATATAACCCAGCAAGAGATTAATTAATTAATCTACTAATTGACTATATTCCTAGTTTGCTAATTGCTAGTCCCTTTGACTTAAGTCACATTATGAACTTGTTTATCACTAAGAAGAAATATATTAATCATTATTGTAATTTAGTGATAGGTTAACTAGTAATGGAGGAGGAAGTTCAATGATTTAACTCCTAAGAAAAAAACTTCAATGTTGTATATTTTGTCCATTTAATTTAGCTAAAAATTCTAAAGTGATAGTTTTCACAAATTATTTCTTCAAAATTGGAGTTAGTAACTTATCTTACTGTTAGTTGACATTTTTTATTTTTCAATATAAAAATTAATTAATTTATATATATTTTATAACAAATATAAAACTCGAGTATAAAATTACTTAAATTTCGGGGCTATGGTCCGGCACTAAACGAGCCGAAAATATGGGCCAGGATCGAAAGGAACCGAGAATATGGTTCTGGTTGAAACGAGACAATCTTTGAGGGACGGAGGCACAGTATTATATTATTTAAAGTAACTTGAGCTTACATATTTGATCACCAACTTTGAAGAGTCGGGTAGAGGCCCAAGCAACAAGGTCACTAGAAGTGTCCCAACCTTTTTCATCTCCAACAACATGGTGTTGAGTAGCTGCAACCCTTTTGCTTGAGAGTGCCATTGAAAGAAGAACCATTGCCAAAACTATGGTGGGTGTTGCCATTTTTGAAGAGTTGGGAGGTAGGTATTGTTTGGGGGTAGTTTTATAGAGTAAAAAGTGGTTGGTGGAATTGTGGGATAGGTATTGGGTAGTGCGTGCAATTTATGTGGGACTTCGGAAAATAGATTAGTAGATTTTTTTTCAAGATCGTGGTATCAATACACGCATGTTTGGTGGGTTCGGTATTTCTAGTGTAAAAATAATACCAAATGAACATGCATTCGATCACATAAGCAAATGTGAGTCGTGTTAGTTGGCGACAGGGACTTAGTTTTCACCAAGTTTGAGTAATAGCGTCATTTGTCATATTTTTGTCGTATGATTTAAGCCCGGATAAGAATGAAAAAATTAAAATGATGAGACGAAGTATTTGAATACTTGGAGATTTGGATTGTCAAGCACTGTTAGGAACTATCAATTGATTTAATATTCATTGAAAATGTAAAAATACAATTTTATATGTTATGTACAAACAACTATTTTTGAAAACAAAAATGTGAACAAGTAAAAAGAATGGTGTTAACTTAGGTGTTAAAGTTAACCGAGAGTGTACTTCACTTGCTTATTTAGTATTACTAGTTATAAGGGACGTGCGTTGCACGTGGGGTCTTTTTTTACACGTTTGTTGCATATTATTATTTTCAAAGTAAATAATAATTGTAATAGAAGCGAAGTTAGTAAAATTATTGTAGGAAAATTGTTTAAAGCGAATGACTTTAGTTTATAAGAGACGTGCGTTGCACGTGACATCTTATTTTACATGCAATAAATGAATAAAGCACATAAAATATATTCATAAATAAAAGTAGTTCAAGGAGTCTTTTGAATGTCATGGTTGTGCTATTTATCGTGTATTAGCTTCAATGTCAACAAAGATATTCAAGCTTCTTTTTGCAATATCGAACATACATACATATTATAAATGAAAAGGAAAATCGTTTCAACTAATAGGAAGTAAAATAAGTTGACAAACAACAGGATATAGTGAACTATAACAAAATTTTCATAAATTTTTGAAGTTTAAAAACATTACTAATGTTAGAATATTATAATGTAGTAGAAAAAAAGTTATCTTCTAAAATGCCGTCCAAGCACTTAGAAGGTGTTTTGCAAAAGTGATGTCTAAGTTATACTAGGTATCCTTGCACAGTACTACCTGTGCGAACAAATATGAGACGGTTAACTATTTTCTTTATCAGGTTAATGAAAAAATTACCTTTTAATATTTTAAAAAATTAACTCATTTTAATTAAAATAATATAAATGCATGCTAGACTTTGATTACAATTATTCTAAAAAGAAAATACAGTTAATATAAGTAAAGATAATATATATATATGTGATATTAATAGATAATTGTACTTATATAAAATATTTAAAAAAATTAGATATTCTAATATTAGTTTTTTCCTCCTAAAATCTAGGAGATCATGGGGCTTCAATTGTAACTTCTAATTGACCCCTTCCCACATTATAATAGTGTAGATTATTTGGACGACGTCTCCAGACACGACGCTTTTATGTGCTGCCTAAACATAATCTAAAGCACCGTCTAAGTGCCTTTTTTATAACAGTGGCTCAAACTAGTGATCACAATGTCTAGGAAGGTTACTCTTTGCTAATCATTCTTGAAATGATTGTGTTGGTGAATAAAACATAACACCATCTTCTTCCTCGAACTTCAAAGTACCTCTTCTCAACATCTTTCCACTTGAAGTTCTTCTCATCCAAATTGCTGATTCATCTTCTACATCTACTTCCTCGATCTTCTCTAATCGACCTACTAAACTCATTGTTGGAGTGAAAAACTCTTCGATTTCTAAAGACGTTGAATGCATTCTTTCAGAAACCACATCATCTGCAATAGCATTATCACACAGATATTGATGTTTCTCATCTTTGTTTATATTTCTTCGAAACAATGAATTTTGTTGTGACAGTGCTTGCTCTCGCAACACCTCGTCCGAAGTAGACTTTCTCAAACAACACAGTTTTGCTCCCATCAGAGGATTGATAAATGGGCATTATAGGAAGCTTCAAACAGTGAGAACCATTTGCAAAATATTATTGAAATTGCAGGTTAGCAAATGCATATATAGTTGAAGGGTGTTTCTTGTCATTATATATCTAACAATACTGAACAATGAATAAATATCAATGCCGACTAGCTGATTGCAAATCATGTAGGACAAATTGTATAGTTTGTTCATTTTGGTTGTTTGATTCCTTACAGTTGACAAGAATGATAAAAACAAAGCTACTCCTTTGTTATTGCATATATATTACAGTATATGGCTACAACAATCACCTACGTTTATAGAATGTTACAATGCAATCGCCTATGTTTCAAAATATTCTAGTCCATCACCTATTCTATCAATCTATCGTTAATTAATAATATCACATGAGAGACACGTCGCATATTCGTAAGGTTATTTGGGTCATATCACTTAATAGATTTTGGAGTGAAAGAAACCAAAAGAAAAATCTGAAATAATCCACTCCCGATTTCAAATCTGAAATGACACACCTCGAACACGCACTTAACAAAAATGTATCAAGTGGGATATATTTTAAAATATAGGTGATTGACAATGACGTTGTAAAACATGGGTGATGAACTAAAACCTTTTTGTAAATATAGGTGATTGCTAGAGCCATTTGCCCTATATATTGTCCAAATTTCACCAATCGATTCCACTTTTATCTTCCTAATTCCGCCTCATGCTCCTTCTTGCTTTCTTCCCATTTAGGAAAAGGGAAATCATGCCGGAAGCTCTCTCCTATCATCCGACATCAATGAGACCTAATTCTTTCGTAAGACTCGTCCCTAAGCAAGATAATGAGGTAAGATGGTAAACAACCTTATTCACATGATAACAATTAACAAGAGGATGTTTCGAAATTGACCTAAGAGTAAAGTGTCGATACTATCTGTTAGTTCACAACTCACAAGATATAAGAACTATATGTATTCCATTATATCCAATAATCGAGTCCGGTTTCGGTGCATTAATAATTCGGTGCATCAGGTACCCATTTAAAGGTTTCAAGTGGGTACTGTACCCACTTGAAACTTCATCATTGGTACTTGCACTCAAATTGTACTATAACAATGGTACAATACCACATATTTATATATCGTCTTCTACCTAAACATTTCATGAAGTACAATATAGTACACATTGCTAGACTTCCAAATCTTTCCTCAAATAACAATTTATATATAATCAGTCTTTCACTAATGTCATACAAAAAGGGAGTTAATCGAATAGTCTAGTGAAAAGGGCTCATGCTAATGATCAAAGGTCATGGGTCCGAAACTGACCTCAGCTAGTGACCGAAAGGTCCTGTTACGTTGATTTGCCTATGTTAGTAATGAACAACTACCTGTTACGTTGTTCTTCTTTACAGCTAACACTCGCATTACCGGGATTTAGGCTTCTCAATCCTTACATATGGGAGAAACCTCATAAAGTACACAATCTTTGGAGTCCATCCTCTCTGCTGTGCACGGCAGAACATCAAGAATATGTTGGCGAAATAAGAATTTTTTGAAACTTTTTTTTTTTTTGTAAATTAGCGATGAGATGAGTTTCGAACCCTTCTGGTCACTAGCAAAAACCTTTTTCACTAGACTATTCGATTAACTCAACAATTTTTTGAAACTTGATTGAAAGAGTCACATAGTTTGCTTACAATAAATAATTTTTATAGTAAAAAAACAATAATAAGTAAATGAAAGAGATGAATGTGTAGAGAACAAACCTTAAAATAACCGAGTCATGTACAAATGAAAGTTATATTTCAACCCTATCTATAATGACTCATGAAACTGGGTCACCTCATAGAATTTCTCAATAGCTCATTAAATGACAATTGAAGGTCAATAAATGATAATCAAAATCATTATGTCACTAAGTTGAAAAAGTAATTTTTTTTTAATTATAATGGGGAAATAGCACCATCGATCACTCATGTTTGCTAAAATTTCGCGTTCGATCACTCTAGTTCAAATTTGAATGTTTCGATCACCAACGTTGGATACTTTGTGCAAAACGACTCACTCTCGCGTTTCTTTTTTATAAAATGTGATTTTTTGAGTTTTTCCAGGGGTAATTTAGTCATTTTGCATACCATTTAAAAACTACTTACTATAATTTAATTTAACAACAATTATTTTCCCTCCTATTACAACAATTATTTTTTGGGTTGTTAAAGGAGAAGGACGATGATAGAGTAATTGTTGTAATAGGAAGGAAAATAATTTTTGTTAAATTAAATTATAGTAAGTAGTGTTAAAATGTTATGCAAAATGACTATATTGCCCCTGTAAATATTTAAGAAATCACATTTTATCAAAAAAATGCGAGAGTGAGTCATTTTGAACAAAATATCCAACGTTGGTGAAACTACAGTGATCGAACGCCGAATTTTAGCAAACGTGAGTGATCGATGGTGTCATTATTGTAGTAAGACACATGAATTTTATATTTTGAGTGATAATACACATAAAATATTTAATATAAATATATAAATATTACATTAATAGACTATAATTGTACTAAAATAATTATTTTTTATGTTTTAAAAGTGCATGTAGAGCTTTCATCAAACCATGTAAATAATTTTAATTATTTAATAAATTAATAATTTCTCTTCATTTTAACTAAATCATAAATAATTATATAGAGTTATTAATAGTTAATTGAGTCTATTATTATCTTGTTGAAAAATATAAAAATCGATACATTATAGACATTTAAAATTATATGAATTTTTTTTGTTTATATAAAAGTATATGGAGATTGTAAATATAATCTTTTGAACATTTTTATTTATTAGAAGTGCATGCAAAGCTTTCATCAAACCATGTAAATAATTTTAATTATCTAATAAATTAAGAATTTCTTTTCATAATAATTAAAGAATAAATTGTATTGAGTTATTAACAGATTTAGCTGAGTCTATTATTATCTTGTTGAAAAATACAAAAATGGATAAATGATACGCTACTTAAAATACGTGACTACATTCTTATTTCAAATAATAGGCTTTTTTTCATCTGGGCACCTGAACTTCTGAAATTATCCCAAATAGGCACCTGGTGAACTTTTTATAACAAGTAGGCACCTGAGACGAAAAATTGACACCTGAACTTTTACTTTTTTCTTTTTTCAAATTTTAAACATTTAGATGGAGGGCAAAATAGTCAGATTACATCTAAAACTAACTAAAGCTACTAATCTAACCCAACCTAATTATAGATTAACCCAACCTTTTTTTATTCAAACACAACTAATTAAATTAAAAGCATCATCTTCAACCTAAATTAACCAAACACGATAATCACACTAAATCAATTGTTTATCTGTTTCACAAGCCCCAAAATACCAAACCTTCCATAACTATGTAAGCAAATGAACATCAATTTTTAATTTGATTTCGACCCCTAGGAATATTTCTCGAAAAAACCTTAGAGACCCAGAAGCAAAAAATGTGAAAATATTCAATAAATGGTATCAAGAAAATGGATCTAGATGGAGACCCATTTTAGTGATATATATGTGTGACAAAAGCGTAAGTAAAGAAAAGGGTTGTGAGCTAATCTGGTAGAGGTGGTGGTGAGGTGGTGGTGGAGTGGTGGTTGGAGGTGGATATTCGTCGGGGGAGAAAGTTATTATATCCCATGGAGATTACTTGAGTTGACAAATGGTGGTTGTCTGCAAAACTGATGCATATAGAAAAGGTGATATTTTGGCATGCTTTCTTAGATCCAAAATGCTTGTCTTTATCTCAAATGAACATCAATTAGAATATCAGTATCTATCCAAATTCCTCTTACTGTGTTTACTATTTTGAGGAGGTGATCTTACTGAAATTGGTGAACGAGGTGTCAGTGGAGGTCAAAAGGAAAGAGTTTCTATGGCGAGGGTTGTCTACTCTAATTCCGACGTGTATATCTTTGATATAGCATATTGGCACCTAAACTATTCTGTATATTTTTTCTCCAAGATGTCATATTTTCAATATGACTAACTTGCCCTTGGGTTAAGGATTTTAAAATCTGCGAAAATTTGAAAAAAGAGAAAATCAAAAGTTCAGGTGCCAATTTTTCGTTTCAGGTGCCTACTTGTTATAAAAAGTTCATCAGGTGCCTATTTGGGATAAATCCAGAAGTTCAGGTGCCCAGATGAAAAAAAGCCCAAATAATATTATCTTTTGTGTATTGTTATAATATGTATTTAGCTAAAATATAATTAATATATTTTACTATACAAATATCGACATTACTTCTAACAATATAGTTTAACTTCAAAATATATTTTGGTAGTATTTTCTAATAACAATAATCATTTTATTAATAGGTGCATAATTTTCTTTCATATTACTACATAAAAATATAAATATTTTTTATTATAGTTATTAATTCAACTTTATAATTAAAAATTATTTGTGCATTCATGACATACAATTAGTAAATTTAATGAAGAAACCTTATAGTCTTCACATAAAATGAATACATACTTTTTTTTTTATGCATAGAATAGAACAAACAGAATTCGAAGCAGGGAACTCAATTCACAAAGCAAAAGGTGAAAGAAGTGGAGGAGACAACAAGAATTAGAATTAAGCAAATATGCTCTAATTAAATTGCACATATCTTAAGTTTTCTTGTATTAAGATTTCTCTAAGGACTATCATGATCATTTATTCGTTGGTGTAGGAATTAATTGTGTAATCAATGCATTAAGAAAAATCTTAATAGAAAAATTCTTAATGGAATCGTAATCGGTCCAAGTTGACTGTATAATGTCGTATAGACCATTTGCAAACTGACACATATATTGGTTGTTAAGGATTCAGGAAAGCCAAGGTATCCCTAACTACTGAGGCACATTCCGTACTAACCTCCGACATCAATCTCAATGCAGGAGAGCTGTCGAGACCCTTACTTTAAGGGTCTCACTTTAAGGATACATATAAATAAACAAATTGCACATGTGTTACAAATTCACTAATACATGTTAATTAAGATTTTAGGATACATTGATGTATGACTACAATGGTTAATGAAGATACAATTTCAAATATGTGTCTAAATATAAGGTCAATCAAGCTCAAGCATGTACAGGAATCGACGATGAGCCGATGGGCACACAGCCCTTAAGGCGACCAATAATGACATTTTTGGAGATGAGACCTGAATGATGACTGAGTGGTAGCCCCTCCTTCACACACTCATCATATTTCTCGAGAGCCGCCACGATTTCGCTGAAATCTGGACGCTTTGAGGGGGTTTCCGCCCAGCAGCTTTTTATAAGATGTGCAAGAGCAGGTTGACAACTTGGAGGCAATGGTGGCCTTTCAAACTGAAATGGAATTTTGTGTGATCATTAGCAGGGCAATTTTCGCTAGCTTACCGATCATGTTTAAACTCGGATTTCATCTTAAAACTAATTGACAACGTTTACTCGATTATATGGTAAAACATATAAGTCCCAATGAGACAAATGATACAGAATTGTTACCTTTTCAGCCACCGCAAATGCAGCCTGAACCGGGGTCATTCCTTGGAATGGAAGCAGAGCTGTGGTTAGTTCCCATAAGACAATCCCGAAACTGTAAACATCAACTTTCCGCGTATAAGGTTTCTCCCTAATCATCTCGGGTGCCATCCAACGGTAAGTCCCCATGTTGCCTTTCGTTTCTTGGCATTGTGTTTCAAGACAAGAAGTACCAAAATCTGCAACCTTGACGCGCATTTCATCGTTCAAAAGTAAGTTGCTCGATTTTAGATCTCTATGAATTACCCCGTGAGAATGCAAATACTCCATTCCCCTGGATATATCCAGTGCTAACCTTAGGATTGATTCTGTCGAAAGCGAATATGGCTCTTTCTTGTTTAGGTACATCCTTAACGTACCCTGTGACATGTATTCAGTAATGATGCAATATACAGGAGGCTTCTTACAAGCTGCAATGAACTGCACATATCAACATTTTGGATTCCGTGAGACACTCGTATTCGCTCAAGTTACCATAATATTATCTGTTAGCCCAATTAATGAAAATTCTATAGAAGATCCCATAATTTATCGACGGCTTAGGCATCTAGGTCAAGAATATAATTTCCTCTACATCAGCATCCCAATGCCTCTTTAGAGCTCCTACCTAAGCTAGAGAAATGGACAAATAGTACGCAACCATAATTTATTGTCCGCTTAGGCATTACGTACTTCAAGAATATAATGTCCTAGCTATATCAACATCAACGTGCCAAGTGCCTCTTATGAGTCTTCGACAACACGGGATTAGACGATGAATAGTACCCATCCTTACAATCCTCACCCTCGTGGTAACAAGGAGGTTGCTTCCCAATATAGTGAAAAGGGGAGAGAAATTGCAAATCACATAATAAAAAGATGTTTTCTCAAAGTTGTTTAGGCGTACTGTAAATCGAGAAATGTGTCCTATTAACAGCACTGCAAGGAAGAGGACTAACCGGAACTACGTTAGGATGGTACAACCTTGAAAGCAAGGCAACTTCAGACGAAAATTGTTGTTCAAGCAAAGCTCTAGTCTCCTCCTTGTGTGTAGGAATCCTCACCATCTTCACAGCCACAGCTCTCTGCTTATAAATTCCTCTGTAAATTCTACTATGTGCTCCTGAAGCAAATTTGTTCCCTATAAACAACTGAGAAAGATCAGCTGCCCATTCTTCATGACTATCATTATGTGCTTCCCATGTCTCAACATTTTCAGAATCCAAAATCATCGACCACGAATCCAAACTATCAAATCTTTTCTTCTCCATGTTACCTATATCAGTATTCAAGTATGTTCTTGATGTTGAAGGTGGGTGTACTGTTAATGGTTTGTTCTTCGTTTTCCGGGCTCGAAACGGCTTGAAACATGAAGTAGCCATTGATGCAAATTCAAGAAAATGCCTTATCTTGTACTAAAGGGAAGCTTTCAACACACACATTCATAAGGTGTGCTTTTCATTTTTAATGTGTGCATGTACTTCAAGAAATGCATGAATTGATTGAGAAACATTAACAATGAATGATGATTAAAAGATGGTTCTAGTTTTCATGCAATCTTTGAGGGCTGAGTCAATAACCGTTAGACAATACGCGCGTGATCCTTAGAGCGGGTGAATAAGTACTACTATGTTTGACAATAACTTACATAAATCAAGAAAAGTTGTGTTTCAAGATTATTAAAGGATTTGATCAAATGAAGCTTATGAAGGATTTTATAAAAGGATTAACTCAAGTAGATGGTAATATGAGAAATTTTATATGAGTGCAAATTGTCAAGAAAAAGAAGGAAGCTTGTGAGAATGCAAAGGCTCTTGTCATGATATGAAGATGTAAAGAAAATCATCTGGTTGAGAGAAGTTTTTCTAGACTCTATAGTAATAATTTCAGGGATGTCTCGTGAATTGTTGTTTAAATGAGAGAGGGGGGGTGGGGTGTGGAGGTGGGGATGGGTGGGTAGGGGGGGAGGGGGGTTTTGACTGGGGGAGAACTACACTTTTGGTAATGAAGAGCTACCACATTATAAAAAGTGCAATCCCTTTCTCCAATTGAGTTGCTCCATTGACACTCAAATAGTGTTTTTAAGAATGAAAGTGCTACTTTACCCCTTCCTTAAATAGTATCCTCGACCCGTGATCTTGGCCTAGTAATTACCGATCTATACTCTACAACTGAAGGTCCTGAATTCGAGTCCTGGCAAGGCATCCT
This sequence comes from Echium plantagineum, assembly GCA_003412495.2. NCBI lineage: Eukaryota > Viridiplantae > Streptophyta > Magnoliopsida > Boraginales > Boraginaceae > Echium > Echium plantagineum. The sequence continues at coordinate 24,383,407 of CM016564.1, forward strand.
AATAAAACCAATGTCTCTGCCCCGTTGTAGTGTAAATTTACCACTTCCCGTTAATGTAGGATTTACTTTCATTATGATATTGTTTGACACAATAGAAATAGTGTTCAACTCTGCGCACGAGAAAAATTTTGTGGAATCCACAGAGTCAATAAAATAGTGTGAAAAATAACACTTTTTTATTTGTTAAAATACTACCCCTTCCGCCAAAAAGTACTATTCCCCCCTCCTTTCCCACCTTTCTTCTTACCCCTTCCTCCACCACCGATCACCTGCGATGACCTCTCTCTTTAATTATACCTATTTTTGAATTTAATTTCTAACTTATTTAGTTTGTGAATTGTGAATTATAAATTTAATTTCTAACCTATTTTTGATCTGTCAAGTGTGATTCATTGTGAATTCTAAATTAATTTATGACCTATTTTATTTTTATTTTAATTGATTAATGACTTAGGGGGTGTTTGATAAAAATATTAAGAACTTAATCTAGATGATTTTAACTAACTTTTTGTTAATTTTGTTTGTTAACTATTTTTTTAATGACTGAATCAAATAAGATCTGGTCAAAATCCTCAAAAATCTTAACTTAATTTTATTGTCTCAATCTATTTAGAAGACATTAATATTAATTTTTCATATTTAACCTTTACCTCATACTTCTTTCGTTTTCTTCCCTCACACCAAGGATTAAAATTTCTTTTGAGACATAGTTTCAGTTACCTAAAATATAAAAATGTTTCGACAATTATAAAAACACAGTGGAAACTTTATATAATTATGGAAAATGTAATAAACATATATTACTTTTAATTTGTATTCACAATAATGTATTAATATAAAATGAATGCGTTTAATTAAAATATGAAAAGTTAATAGCTAATATTTTGAACAAAAAAAACCGTTTTAGAAAGAAAAAAAGGTCAAATAGTAATAAAGTGAGATGATTTTGTGCCATTAGTCACCAAGCGACCGAACAGGTAAATAAAGTGACACTTGAGTTATGTCTAGTGTCATTCACCCTAAATAAAATTTTGTTGGGAGGGATCGGCTATAATTTTGTTCGTAGACGTTAACAAGTTGTTCGGCTCACAAATTTTAACTTGTTTATATTTCAAAACTTGAATTATTAATAACAAATCTTCGAGGTATGTGGTCGAGCAAGCCTCTTGATCATAATGTCATATCAAGTCGAGCCAAATCCAAGCAAAGCTTCCCAAAAAATAATCCCAAGTTGGATTACCAAAGTGGTTCATTCAATGAGAAAACTTACAATGTATTGCTCTCCTATAACATCATGTAGAAGACTTCCCTTTAGTGTATCTTACCTTTCGATGTTCTCAAGGAATAAATTATACATTGTTTTACATTCGTTTTCGATCAAAGAGAGCACTTGAAACTAGAGTCTGGATGGCATTCCTCCTGCAACAACAATAGTTTCTCCAGTTATATAAGATGCATCATCCGAAGCTAGAAAAGCTGTGGCTGCAGCCATATCTTCAGTTGTCCCAAGACGGTTGAGCATTGTCTTTGCCTCAAAGCCCTTCCTCTGCAAAAATAAACCCATCGTCGCTGTTATGGACTGAACAGATCATAAGGTACTTCATGTACACCAGGAAGATAATTGCGCAAGTTCAACTAAATCAGTAGATTGTAGTAACACTTACGATGTCATCATTCCCTGTGAGAAATGATGCAAAGTGTGTTGGAACAAAGCCAGGGGCTACGCAGTTAACCCGTGTATCTGGTGCCATCTCTGCAGCAAGGGCCTACAAGTTCACATTGACCACAAATGTTATTTGAGAAGACACCATAAGCTAGTGGTATGAGTAATGTCAAAGAATTTGATTACCTTGGTAAGTCCGAAAAGTGCTGTCTTTGTCACGCTATACATCGCTAGAGCAGGGTCAGGTGTATAACCTGCTATAGAGGATATGATAACAACTGATGAACCATTCTTCATGTGAGGAGCAGCATCCTGTCACAAACAGTGTGCAGAGATGAATTTCATACCGTACCAAACAACTTAATAGCTAATAGATAGGTAAATTAACTTAATGATATACTCGAAAGTTTCAAACTGAAGTGCCTGATGAATGGAGACAACGCAGCCCTACAGTATAACTTTATTTTATGGCGGTTTTTGTTTTAAGTTGGAATTTTGTATGAAGAGGAATACCTGTAGGAGTAGTACGGAGGCTTTAACGTTGATATCCCATAGTTTGTCAAGTACTGGTTCTTTCATCTCCAAGATGGGATCTACAGAGGGATTGGCAGCAGCATTTGACACAATCACATCTATCCTACCATATTTCTGCAATCAAACAAGTCTATTACATTTGATACAATTAGATACACATCACGAAGTCTGCCAAAATAGCTCTCCAGCTAATTGGAATTTATAAAACGCACTAATGGCATCACGAATATGCAAATGATGGCAGGAAAAAATGTGTCAATTTCTTTAGCTTGAGATTCCACAAGAACATGAAAAATTCCCTTTTCCATAGTCTAAAAAGATGGAACAAAATTGCAAAATAGAGAAGCAGATAAATGCACGAGTAGCCAACAAACAGACATAATGCTACGCCAAAATGCATATATGGACCGATGCCATCTATCCTTCAATGTAAGTCTCTCTTTCTCCCGGTGGCCACTCTGCTTCTGAATGCTCAATTTAGATGTCATTTACTTCAAATTGACCACAAGTTCGAAGAATGAAATTTTCTCAATTTCAGAACAGACCATAAGCAATTACATGAAACAGATGCAGGGTAATTAATGCCGAAGCTACTTCAGATTATTCTTGGTCCTAAAGGTACATCAGCAGCAGTAAAACTATAATTCAAGGAATTATATGAATCACCTGAATGGTCTTTTCAATAAGATTCTTTCTCTGCTCTTTACTCGATACATGGCATACTAATCCGTATGCTTCAATTCCTTTGTTCTTCAATTTCTCCACTGCCTCATCCACATTTTTCTACAAATCCAAAGCACAATATGTCAACGTGGCGTATTAAAAAAATGTAATTCAGCACAACGCTGTCAATCTGGGCACCATCAGTAAACCTTATTAATTAATGTCATTTGCCATTTTATATAGAACAAAAGATAAATATACTGCAGGCTCCAAGCCTTCAACTCACAATAAAAATTCGATAAAACACTCAAGATAGATTGAATTTTGACAAAATCCTTAGATAAAACCCCTTATTTGTTACTCCCTCGGTTCTTTTTTATAAGACTTTTAGATCTTTAGTGTTGTTTTTTAATATGATGTTTTACAATTTCAATGTACTTTTTGCCTACCTTTTTTCATTTAAATTATCAACTAACCAATAATATATTGACAATCAATTCATATTTTACATTTTTAATGTACTTTAACTCATTCTAGTTCCTAATCTATGTGAAAATAGCTATAACGTCATATAAAAAAACGGAGGGAGTATATAATAAACCGATAACTACCCATCAAAACAAATCACGATCAACCAAAACCTCAATTGAATACTCAAAAAGCATCAAATTTTTTACACCCCTTTTACATAAAACACAAACTATTTTAAGATGCAAGAATTTCAGGGTCAATTTACATTTCTCCTTAGTTGGCGTTCTATTACATTTATTCAAACTAATCAAGAGCTAAATAATTCACCTCCATCACCTAAATTCACCTTATTTTCATTATACTAGAAACCACAAAAAGGGCTGCAACAGAATTAAATAACTTTTTACTGATATTCACATTAATATACAAACAATATTTTCAAACATTCATCATGATCCACCTAAAATAACATCGCTATAATAAAATCTGATGAAAGGAGGGGTGGGGGTGGGGGTGGGGGTGGGGGGTGGGGGGTGGGAGGGGGTACTAACTTGTTTGCGAGAGGAGATGACAACGGAGGCGCCTTCTTGGCCCAAACGAAGAGCAATACCTAAGCCAATGCCTTGAGTTGAAGCTGTAATAATTGCAACTTTGCCTGAAAATCTCTTTGAATGAAATGAGTTGTTGTGATTATCCATTTCTCTTCAAATTTTTGGGTTCTCGAAAATTTTTGTCAGTATGATTGAGATGAAATTATGTTGCGAATAGTTAGTAGTTGAAAAGAGGTGAACATAATTAGCAGTAGGGGTGTGGAGGCCAAATCGAACCGATCCGAAAAAGAATCGAAAACAGACGGGACTCGAAGTCGGGTGAAAAATAAAAACTAAGAATCGGATTAAAATCGGTTTAATTCGACCAAAAAACCGATCAATTCATAATTGAATAGAACCGATATACTGACCTAATACATAAGGTAGAACACTCTAAAGTCAAAACTCACTCACGCACCCAAACACAATAAATAACAATACTGTTATATAGGCGGTTCGGTTCAAAACAATAACACTATAGGAATAAGAGTAATAATAACATTAATAACAAGAATAACAATAACTTAATGATGAGAACAATAAATGTTAATAATAATAATAATGATAATAATGATAATGAAGTAGAGAATAATAATAATGACAATACTAATAATATCAATAAGAATAAGAATGATCATATAAATAATAGTAATAATGATAATAATTAATGATAAGAAGAATGAAATAATAATAATAACAATAATAATAATAATAATAATAATAATAAAGAAATAATAATAATTTAACTTGATTTGAATAATAATGTATGAAGTTTAAAGAATATGTGAGATGTGGAGAAAATTAAGGGATGAGAAATCTGTAAAATTCAAATTCATAACTTCTAATTTGATTAAGAAGATAAAATTATGTTAAAGGATTACATTCAGGTCTAATTTTATTCTGTAATTAATCTTTTTATAAACAAACACACTTAACGAAATAAGTACTGAATTAATTAATTTTAACTATTGAATGAGTTTAATAAACAAGGCCTTAATCATTGAACCTCAGACGCTGGAGAGAAAACGGTCCATTATGAAAGCTTAGTGAGAATATAAAAGATTATTAAAATAACTACAATACTAAAATATATATACAATAATTATATAACTAATTTTATATTTTTATTTAACAATAATAACTTATATATATACTACCAACTATCGTGTTGGCACGACTTGTCGAAAAACTAGCTAACACCTCGTTTCATTTTAGCCGAGCCAATAACTCATTTAAATGGAGATATCCCGACATTGTGGGGAAATTCAACTCCTCCAAGAATATTGAGCAAAATAAAACTGTACATTTTAAAAATTTGATGTTGAGTATTTAACTCAAATGTTCTGTTTAGTTGAAAATTTTAAAAGTTAGTCTTTTACTCATATTTTAATATTTGTGTCATGGTTTTGATTTTACTTGAAATAATATAAAAATCAATTAAAATTTATTAATTTAAATGTTTAAAATATCAATATGAACAATGTTTTGTTACTTTCTATATCTACCGTATTTGTCTGGAATTGAGTGCCTTTATTGGAATTGACGACATGAATGATTTCTGACAAACGGATACGGAAGGTTAATTTGGGTGAATTTATTTGCTTATTTTTATTTTGGACCCTGAATTACGATGAAAATTTTAAATTGGACCCTAATACTATCCTAAGCTTTATATTGGACCCTATCTTATAGTTTGTCTCATTTTATCCCCTAAAACGACAAATATGATGTAATTTCGTTTTAAAAGAAGGGCAAAATCGAAAAGCACATATATTAAACTTTTGGGCACAATCACAAATAACAAAACTTATTAAATTAAAAATAAATCCCAGGATTATTTTTAGTATGGACCCTGAACTATCACGTAAGTTTCAAATTGGACCCTGATACTATCATTTGAGGGGACAAAATGAGACAAAATGTAGTATGTGGGGCAATTTGAGGCTTATGATAGTATCAGGGTTCAATTTAAAACTTACGTGATAGTTCATGGTTCAAAATGAAAAAAAGCCGAATTTATTTGGGCACTACTCCCTTCATTTCGATATGTTTAATTGTTTGAATAAAAAAAAATTATTTTATTAAGGAATGATACATTATTACTAATATATCCTCAAATAAAGGTATTAAAGTGTTACTTTATTATGGACAAAAATTACTTCATAAAGGCAAAAAATAAGAAAATAGACTTAAGAAGTTCATTGAAAATGTAAACAATCAAACATCTTGAAACATGACAAAATTTATAAACAATCAAACATATTAAAACGGATAAAGTATTACATTAACTAGACATGCCCTGTTTCCTGTGAGGACTCCACTGGCATATGCAGTTGGGGCAGGAGGCATGCATGTCGTTGAAAGAGTCTATCAACAAAAAAAAAATCTCAATACATCATTCTTCATATACATGAAGGAAAGAGAAATGTATGGTGCTCCAGATTGAGCCCAAGATTGTTTCTTATGAAGAAAAATAGAACCAGCATAGATTTGGTATGCAATTTAAAAACAAAAACTAGAATGGGGTCTTGTACCATATCGTGTGTTGTTTGAAAATTATATAGAAAATCGACATCAAATCGAAACCCTAAAATAAACATACAAAATTAAAAGTCTAAAATCAACATACAAAATCAACACACATATTTCATTCAACACATAAAATCGAAACCTAAAATTCGCCAAAATTGAATTGAAAATCAACACATAAATTCGAAAATCGAATACTTAAAATTTGCCAAAATTGTGAGAAAATTAAACTAAAATTTTTAAAGCACATACCTTGTTCAAGTTCTTCTAAATCAAAGATTTGCAATGATTTTATGTTGTTTTGGTGAAACGCGCGATCGAAATAGTAGTTGGGAGAAGATTGAGAGGAGCGAGAGTGTAGAGAAGATTGAGAAGAGCGAGAGTGTAGTGTGGGTGTTGTGTGTTTTAGGTGTATTGTGTGGAGGACTAATTGTTTAATTGAAGAGATGCGTTTTTTAGGTGTAGTGTGTGATGAGTGGCACTGTTTGCATTGTTGGCACCAAATTATGTTGGTACCAGATGCGTGCCCCGTCGGCGTGTCAGTTTGTCTTTCGAGGTTGGTGATAAGGTATTCTTACGGGTGTCACCATGGAAAGGGGTGATGCGTTTTAGCAAGAAGGGGAAGTTGAGTCCGCGCTACATTCGGCTTTATGAGATACAGGAGAGAGTTGGAGAGGTGGCTTATCGACTTGCATTACCACCGAGTTTGGAAAGGATTCACAGTGTGTTTCATGTGTCGTGTTTACAGAAGTATGTACCAGATTAGTCACACATCTTGCAGGACCAGTAGCCAGTTGAGTTGGTGAGGACTTGACATCCGAGGAGCGACCAGTTAAGATCTTAGACCGTAGAGATAAGGAGTTGAGGAACAAAACAGTGAGCTTAGTGAAAGTGTGCGGAATCAGAAAGTAGAGGAGGCGACGTGGGAGCGCGAGGAGGATCTGCGCACCGTTACCCGTAGTTGTGGGGTGTGTGAGTTGGTAGGTGTTTTTACCTTCTTCCTTCGATTACGTTAATTTCGGGGCCGAAATTCTTTAAGGGGGTTAAATTGTAATAACATGCCCTAAGTTTAATTAAATTAAAATATAATAACTCAAATAAAAATAATTAAACTCGATATGATTGTTTAGGGCTCGTTTATTTTGTTCGTAACTCGATTGAACTCGTTGAGTATAGTTCGTAGCTCGATTTAGACTCATTAAGTTTTGGGCCAAGCCCCCCCCCCCCCCCCCCCCCCCCCCCCAGGCCCCATTTGCTTCCTATAAAGAGTGAAGCCAAACTTTTTGCAAAAAACATGAGTCACTTTCGTGGAAAATTTCTCCACAACAATCCACTCAACAATGATATTTGCTCACACATCAATCACCAGCAAGATTCAATTTTTTTTTTTTTTTTGATAAATCATGCATTCATAAATCAAATATCAAAGTTTACATCAATAGTATCTTTGTTCATGGAACAAGCAACTGGGGAATAAAAATGATTACAATCTTTGTTGAAATTATCAATAGTGACGTCCTGAAGATTCCAAAAACTTCCAACCTTCGTTGGGTACCAAAACGAGCGGCAGCAAAAGTTCAGTGCAGTTCTTTTAATCATGTCCCAATCTTTTCCATTCTTGATCCGGCTGAAATTCTTACTCCAAACCTGAGAAAAGAAAATATCAGTGATAAAGTAGACTGTATGATTTCCAGCATCTTTGGTCAATAATAATCCAGTGATAATTGCGCTAAGAGAGCTTTCATAATCTAAATCTTGGATTCCAGAGTCAAGAGTCTTGTATAATGAACATTTTAACATCAAAATCACTTTTAAATTCAACATGCAAATCATAAATGCATTGGGAAAAAAACAATCCTAAACTATATAATAAAACAATATTATACTAATTTTATCACCTTCAAAATACTAACCCACTAGCAGAACTACAAAGATAATCAGAAATTATCCAAAATTTTCAAAATATTCAAATCCATTAAGAAAAATCTGAACCCTAAATTATTCAACACCCTAATTTATGAAGATTTAATTCTATATCAAATTCGAAACCTTAATTACGGAAAAAATTGAAAAACAAATTTTTTAACAATTTGAAATCCTATTTCAAAATTATTTTGTTTCATACCTTTTTTGCTTAATTGTGTAATCAATTTCAGATTTTTTCGAGTTGATCTCGAGTATTTTGCTAAATATCAAACTGAACAATTTTTTTGGGATAGGTGATTTCTCTTAATTATCTTTGTCTAATTCTTCTCTATTGTCCATGTGAGAGGAGCATAGGCCCACGACTTTGATGGATGACATGAAGATGTCACAATCTATCGGTTTATTTTACGAGCATTTTTTTATATGCTAACCCCATAGAATTAGCATTATGATAACTTATTTAAAAATTATTAGATTAAATGATCTTTATTTATTTTTGGGCAAGTGACATCGGACATCACTAACGTTTGATTTTTTCTTCTTAGATTAGATGATTAGATCAAATTTGACGGGAATACATTCAGCAACTTGTACAGAAATCAGAAATTGACCTTCTTAATTATAGGATTCGTCCAATTTGGATCGGGTATTACAGTATAGACCAAGTTGTGTACAAATGTCTAGTCTACATATAATGTGAAAATAAAAAAATTAGTAAATTATCTTTAAGCACCACAATCTCCTAAAATCTAAGAATATAAATGATTTATTTGTAAACATTTTATATAACAACTATCCATCAATATCTTAATTCATGTTAATTTTTGGAAATTAAACTTGCAAGGCTCTTATATTATTTACATTCAATTTAAGTTTACTTAAGATAAATTAAATAGTGTTACATAAAAAATGATGTATATATTTGTGATTCTGACCGTGCACATATATTTTTGTAATTCGTAAAAAATGTGTTATAGTAATAAATTCATGTGAAATTTAAATGAAAAATTTATATTTTAAATAGGCTACCCTTATAAATATGATCATCGAATTCGAATAGGTACTGTGCATAAACATTTAATAAGTACCAATTTGGACATAAGCCTGGTCGTTGTCGTTGGTTACGTGAATACAATATACACTCCATCCTAATTCAACTCAATTGATGAAAATATTGACTTCAAATTGATCTTTTCTTTTTCTTCTGTTTGATGAGTTTTCTTCAAATGTTACATTTTTTGTATGATTACTAAAAAATGGAGGAAGCCAAAACCATCCCCTTACAGAACCCCAAATCATCAGAAACTTCAAATTTTGAGCAAAAAATTGAATTAAAGAGCTTCAAATCAGGCCTCCCCACATGGGTTTTCTTGGATCAATCAAGTTTGTTTAGTGTTAGTTTATCATGGTCACTTTTCTTCCTCCTCACAATTGTTGTTCCTCTTGTTTCACACTTTTTGTTTTCTTGTTCAAACTGTGATGTTATGCATCAAAGGCCTTATGATGGTATTGTTCAGTTGTCTCTCTCAATCTTAGCCACTCTTTCTTTCATCAGTTTGTCTTCTTTTACTCATAAATATGGTTTGAGGAAGTTTCTGTTTCTTGATAAGATGTATGATGAGAGCGACAAGGTTAGAGATGGGTATGCCCAGCAGATTCAAGTAAGTGCGATTCAGCCCTTTGTCACTTCGATTCGTTTTAAAAAAACAGAACTCTAGCATGATTATTTGATCCAAAAGTGAGTTCAATATTTGTTGACTGGATTTGCAAACTTGTTTTGGCATAGCAACTTTCAAGGTTTCATCATTAGGCTGCTTAATTTGCAAGCAGGGACGTAACCACTAGGGGTAGAGGCGTGCGCCCCCTCTGGATTCTTCAGAGTTAATAATATAACATACAAGTTTTATATTAATTAGCGATATATGTTGTAGTAAAGTTGGCAAAAGCGTTGAGTTTTTATTAAATATATTAGATTGTGCCCCCTGTGTTTAAGTTTTTTAGATTTTGTCCCCTTCAGAATTCATAGTGGTTTCGTCCGTGTTTGCAAGTATACTTAAAATGGAAATAATGTGCTTCTTTTTTGCACTGCAATTCGCCCGCTCGATGAGAATTGAATCCTGATGTGAGAGTTCATATAGTAGTCTAGTACTGTTTTTTGGATTTTACATGATCCATGTGCATATGGCACTTTGGTTTTGCATACCCTTAGGAGGAATATATATAGTTTGAATTAAAATTGGTTGATGTGAGGGTGGTTGATTATGCAGAGGTCGATGAAGATCTTATCGTTTTTCGTTCTTCCTTGTTTCATGGCGGATGCAGCATACAAGATCTGGTGGTTTGCGACAAGTGGAAACCAGATTCCCTACTACTATAATGTTTACCTGAGCAATACATTTATTTGCATCCTGCTGATGAGTTCGTGGCTTTACCGGACATCAATTTTCTTCTTAGTCTGCGTACTCTTCCGCTTGATTTGCTATCTGCAGATTCTCAGAATGGAAGATTTTGCACGGGTTTTTGAAAGAGAACATGATGTTGCTTCAATATTGACTGAACATCTTCGAATCAGAAGGCATCTTCGAATAATAAGCCACCGATTTAGAAGATTTATTTTGTTCACTTTGATACTAGTCACTGGAAGTCAGTTTATTTCATTACTTGTAACAACAGAGCCTCGTTCCATAATCAACTTATCCACGGCAGGGGAAATTTCGGTACTCCATTGATCTTTCGCTTAATAATTCATCTCATCTGTACAGGTTTATATTCCCCCTATGCTCCACATCTTGTCTCAATGTTTGTTTCACTGTGTAGTTATGCTCGATTACTCTGGTGACTGGCCTATTCATATGCTTACGGAGTGCAGCAAAGATCACACACAAAGCACAAGCAGTCACATCCCTTTCGGCTAAATGGCATGCCTGTGCCACAATCAACAACTTTGATGGTTTGGAAGATGAGACGCCTTCTGCTCAGATCACTTCAGGTGAGCCAAATTTTGCATCTAATGCTGATTGGGATACAGATGAAGAAGGAGATGGAGACGATGCACTTGATAACACGAACATGTTACCCTTTTCACGTACGATCTCCTACCAGAAAAGGCAAGCTTTAGGTCAGTCCATCATACCAATGCAATCCTCTTCCTATCCGCTGCTTTGATAGTAAACCTATAATAGCATAATCTTCCTTTTCAAAATTTTGCAGTTACATACTTCGAGCACAACAGGGCCGGAATCACAGTCTACGGGTTCATGTTTGATAGGACGTTGCTGCATTGGATTTTCGCGGTTCACCTATCTCTTACTCTATGGATTTTGAACAAGACGATTGGGATATCTTAATCTTTCAACGTACTTGTCACTCATATATAAAAAAGGTTGAACCGCAAGCTTAACGGCCCCGTCGCTCCCTGCCCTGGGGAGACGCGTGATATATGTAGATAGGAAAACGGGAATCTTGCTCTAGTTACTTCGAATTTATGATGTGGTTAGCATTAGGTATTGTATTGCATGTTATAAGTACTTCCAAGTAGAGCATATGTACATAGGCACCGGGTTACTTAAATAAAAAGTTGTACTATTTGCTCTCTCGCATAATCTAAGCACTTTAATTGAAATGAGAAGACCAAAATTAAGGCCTTTGACATTTGACAAATTCCGCAGCAAGAATCATGGAATGATGAAAGGAAAGTCCCTAAAAGAATGGAGATGGTAAGGGAAAACTCTAGACAACTAGAGAGAAAATGTCTCTAGAGAGAAACTAGAGAGAAAAAGAGAAACTCATGCTTCTATTTCATGTAATACAATATTGTAAATCGAGTATGAGATAGATCTTAAACGTGTTTATATGAAAGATATCTAATTTCATAGGTTTTAGTAAACGTAATAGAATATAGTAAATTAGTAATATTACCATAATTACAAGACAACACAATTAATTATGATGTGGACTCTTGCTGCCTGTATAATAACCTCACGTATAACGACAAGAGTCTCCATAATAGGAAAAATAATCAATTATATACTCTTTTATCATACAATCAATTATTTACTCTTTTGTATATTGTGCTTCCATTATGAAATTAATTATTTATTCTTTTATCGTACAACAACTAAGTGATTTTATTCGATCAATTGCATATTTTCCCACTTTCAATTCTCTTATCCGCCTACCTACCACCATCCACTTATTCCAATAACTAGCACATCCCAACCTTACCGTTTCATCTCACTACCCTTCTTCTTCATTTCTCAGTTTCATCTCCATTTTTTTATTACATCAATATAACAAAGATGGCACAAGCTCTAGGAGATGTTAAGTGTATAGAATGGGATGCTCCTAATGTCATCAATCGAGAATACGTTAGGGTACATGTTTAAGTCCCCCTTTCCGAGCCACTCCTATCTAGTACGTTTATTCATACTTGAGAGGGTAAACCCCATTGGATCATGTTTAGATATGGAAAGATTTTTAAGAGTCGTTATTATTAAGATGCACATCCCACATCAGAAGTCGATGTCCTTCCGTGCCAATATATAAGATCTTGGGCTACTCCCCCTATTGCCAATTGGTTTTAGAGTGGAACCAGGGCTAAACTCTTAACATGGTATCAGAGCCAAGCCCGAGTTATTGAGGCACGTGTAACCCGCTGATGTTGTTCCGACAATTAATACCGGCGAGGAAAATTCGGCCAACGATTGAGTTACACATGAGGGGGAGTGTTAAGATGCACCTCCCACATTAGAAGTCGATGTCCTTCCGAGTCAATATATAAGATCTTGGGCTACTCCCCTATTGCAAATTGGTTTTATAGTGGAACCCCATAGACTCTTAACATGGTATCAGAGCCAAGCCCAAGTTATTGAGGCACGTGTAACACACAGATGTTGTTCCGACAATTAATACCGGCGAGGAAAATTCCGCTGACGATTAGGTTACACCTGAGAGTGAGTGTTAAGATGCATCTCCCACATCAGAAGTCTATGTCCTTCCGGGTCAATATATAAGATCTTGGGCTACTCCTTTATTGCCAATTGGTTTTAGAGTGGAACCCCATAGACTTAACATGGTATCATGAGCCAAACCCAAGTTATTGAGGCACGTATAACCCGCCGATGTTATTCCGGCAATTAATACCAGCGAGGAAAAATTCCGCCGACGATTAGGTTACAAAGTGAGGGGCAGTGTTAAGATGCACATCCCGCATCAGAAGTCGATTTCCTTCCGGGTGAATATATAAGATTTTGGGCTACTCTCCATATTGCTAATAGGTTTTAGAGTGGAACTCCATAGACTCTTAACAGTTATAGATGTGGTTACATAAGACACACTCATGATCACTCTTGAAGCTCAAAACATGATGCTTATCAGCTTGAAACTTTAATTTATCACGCCAACTCAACCGTAGCTTTCTGTAATTTCAACCCACTTAACACCTTATGAGTTAGAACCCTAAGCAACACTAATACCAATCGAAACACCATAATCTTGGGCTCTCCCGAAACCTCAGGCCAGTCTAGCTCTCATAATACTCCCACTAGCTCACAAAGCCCTTCACCTGAGGTCCATACATCAACCGCCTTTATAGAAGATCACCTTGAAGTTTCTACTAGAACTCCTCATTGTCAACCTCCCAATTAAAATCCCCCTATCCCTTTGCTCCTACCAAGAATCTTTTAAAAATGTAAATATTTAGATGATGCAGCATCCGGGAAAAAACAGATGATTGCCAATTGAAAAGATGCAAATTCATGAAAGCTGAGTACACATGCCATGTAAGAGTGCTCCCCCTTGTAGCTCTTTAGGTAACAACTGTATAGCTCTCCTTAATTTATATATTTGACAGACTTTTTTCCAAATAAAAGGGTTTCCGTGGTCTCAAAACCCCCAAACCACTCTTAATGTCATAAGTTGATGTGCACAACCATAACACTTACCCTTGTAAATTTTTTTATCACCATTCATAAATTCCACCTTTGTTTTTTATCAGAAACAATATGCATTAAAAGTAAAGTAGAGTCTGTTTTAGCATCTCTCATGTTAGTGCACCGCACGCTGTAACTAGTGCAGATTAATAAAATCACCAACTGTTCTTCCACTTGTTATAACCTTTGGTTCTAACCGTACGACAATCGAAAACAGTATAGTAAAAGCAGCAGCAACGTAAACAAAATAGTAAAAACACACAAGGTTTGTTAACCCAGTTCAGTGTTCAGCACCTACGTCTGGGGGGCATCCAACCCAAGGGAAATCCACTATATGAAAAGTTGTTACAAGGAGCCCATATGAAAACCATGTGATATGTCTTTTAATTTATCTTTTTTTTTTCTAATAAATTAGCAATAAGAGTATAAATATAATGTTACTACAACATGATTTGAACTCAAGACGAAAGCTTGGATAGATCTCGTCATGCTATAGAGTCATCAACAATGTCTTTTAATTTATTTTATATACTAATATAACCTACAATTTTATTTACTACTCCCTCTGTCCCTAAATGATTGATACATTTGATTTTCATGGTCAACAAAACACAATTTAAAACGTAAATATCTCTTATTCTACATGCGAAACAATTATAAGAAGTCGATATTTCAAAAATATATATTGAGACGAATCTAACAAGGTCACACATGACTATATTATTTCTTATCGTTTAATAAGAATTCTTGATCAAATTTTTTAAAGTTTGACCACAAAAGTCAAATGTATCAATCATTTAGGGACGGAGGGAGTATAAATTAATGAGTGTAATTACAATTAAATTATGGTCTTAACTCTAATTATTTCTCAAGTTTTTTTGTTTACTCTTACTATTTATTATAAAATTATTTTTTATTATCACAATTATCAACTATAGTACAATCATTGAAAATAAATATAGGATAGAAACTATAGTACAATCATTATTTTCTCCACTGTGATTATTGATGATTTTAATAAATAATTTTCTTAAAATTTAATTGTCATATTTGAGTTTTTCTTAACTTTTAATGGTCCTAGGGTGAAACGGAATAAAAATATATTCTAGGAGCGAAAAACTCAAATTTGACAATTTTTAGGGATTGGAAGGAATATATACTGACATTAACATGCATACTTGAGAATATAAATATTGGTACTAATTTGCTACTATATATAAAACCCGAATGGCTATTATTAAATAATTTTTTTTGGTATAGAGAGACTATTCGTGTTCAAAATTATGTAATATTTACTTAAATTGATTTTAAGCGTATATTTGTAATTTAGTTATATTATGATTATTATTACATCATAGTAAAATAAGGAATGTAATGGTTAATAAGAACTGAATTACATTACTATGTTCATACAAAAAAAAAACAATAAGAATCATTTGTTCATTCTTTTACCTTACGCGTTTCTTTTCTAAAATTAGTCCATTTGTACATCTTTCCATTCCTGATTATCAAACGCAAATAATCAATCTATTGGTTGACTGTTGTCAACCTTTGCCGCAAACATTGTAACCAACGAATCATTGTCTCTAGCAACCAAGATCATCATTAATATCTCCGCTTGAATTGGACAAAAAGACCGAAAATTTGGACCCACAAGCAACCTTCAAATCTAATCTTTCTTATATTACAACAAATCAAGGGACAATGTAATGAACAACCTGGAAAAAAACACATACAACCACTTGATGTCTGTAAGTACCAACAACTTCACTTCGTTAAGAATGCATGAGTCCATACTAAAATCGATTGGTAACAGATGCATAAATCTGAGGATCGTATAAATCTGCTTGTATGTTTTGACATATTCAATGTGGGACGCGTACTGTTATAGTACAGTTTCTTGAAAAAGTTTTCTTAATTTTAGTCTTTTTTCTGTTATGTCATCTCGTATATTTTGACATATTCAATGTGGGACGTTACAGTACAGTTTCTTGAAAACGTTCTTAATTTTAACCTTTTTTTTGCGATGTTTGCAGCAACAAGGATCTCATATTCCTAAATTTGGAAACTGGGACAATGATAATGTCCCTTACACAGCCTACTTTGAGAATGCTAGATCTGAGAAAAGTATTATTGCACCAGGTTTCAATCCAAATGATCCTCAGGACAATCCAGAGGCCTTTATGCAGGATCAATCGCGACCAGGACGAGGAAATAGACATCCTGTTTCGGGTTCAGCCAGTTCGAGAGCTCATCGTCGTGATCTGTCAACAGAAAAGAACCATTTGAATCATAGGAAGGTGACTTCTGATTTTAGTGTGGATATGAGCACTTCCAATGAGTCTCTTACAGATTCGAGCCGCGCCACGAGAGTCCCCGAGAGGAGGAAGAATCCATCTCGAGGACTCTCACTCAAAAGCAGACACAATCCTTCTGATGATTTTGTAAGTGCATTATTCCTTCGTCATAAATCTTTTCATTGTGAACATATAACGAATGAATTCGTCAATCTACACCATTAGTACGATTATTACATGTGGGATGTTGAGAAAATTTAAGTAGTGGAGACTGGAGAACTAGTATTAGTATTTGTTAAAAGGTACTTGTCGAAATGGTTATAGTAAGTGGGTCATTACTGTTGCACTTTGATCCTCGTAATTGATAACGATGTATAAATAGTCCTTGTAAGTGTGTAGCTGATACGTAATAGTCCCTAAATTAATGTTTATGTTAGTTGTTGACGGAGAAAGAAAGTTCAAGTCTATTTTGGGCCAAAATTACAAATTTAAATAATATTTTGAGGCAAAAACATACATGCAAGCCCCCTATTCTAAAAGTGTAGTATTTGGGTAGTTTCAGAAGTGGAGGAGAGAAAGGTTGGGAAGATGACATATAGTTCAAAATCTAATTATTTGTCTCAAATATATTTATCAAAATGCTAAGAATGCCCTAAGATTAAGTTTAACCGTGAACAATTAACGGAACTATTAATTTCGGAACCATTTCTACACCAGCTACACACTTACAAGGACCATTTATGCATTCGTGCCATTTACGGGGACCAAAGTGCAACTGTAACTCATTTACTGGGACAATTTCCACAATTGCCTCTTATTTCAAACATATATCAATATCAAATTAATGTTAAATGATGCACGTGGGGGCCGTTAGGATGTCGGTTTCATGTATATATTTTTTTTTAGTACATGAGAAAGAACATTGTATTGAATGAGTAAACATTTTTGGGCAGTCATACACATCTGCATCAGTGCCAAAATTTGGGGAATGGGATGAAAAGGATCCAAGATCAGGGGAAGGATTTACTGTAATTTTCAGCAAATTGAAGGAAGAAAAACACAGTGCAGCATCAAGATTTCCCACAGTGCATCCACAAAACACCAATTTCCACACTAACAAACAGAAGAAGGACAACAAGTGGAAATCAAAGGTATTCGATCATTCGAATTTCATAATGTTGCAATGATTTTGTATGTTTTAAAATGACCTTTTCGATCATACATGTTTTAAATTGACTTTTTCGATCATACATGTTTCAAAAAGTCTCTCACCTGTTACTTCTGATATATTAGCAGTTCAGTTTGATTTTTATTGACAAATTGACATGGGCAAAATTGTTTAAAAGTAACTCATTTTTTTGCTTGTATTATTTTTGTTTGTCATTTCTTTAATTATATATTATACCAAATGTGTCCAAATATAAAGATTTGTCCAAATAGTTTTGTTAAAATTGAAAAAATTACCTCAAAGGATGAGTTTTTCATAAATTTACTCCCTTAAATTTGTCAAAAATGTCAAACCCAAACGTCAATATAACAGAAGTATTAAGCGGGATATTTTTTGAAACTTGTGTGGTCGAAAAGATGATTTTGAAATATATGTGATCCAATGTTTAATACTTTGAAACATGTCATTTAACTCGTTTTTTATTTGAATGAATGTCTATAGATAACAGATGTCATTTAAGAAAAATTCAAATTTTTCTCACAAATTTATTTTTCCTCCAATTTCTTGTTATTTAATTGGGTAAATGGGAACAAAAAAAGAGACTTCTATGTTAGGAAAAAGGTTGAAAGACACACCATATAATCCGTGATATTGGTCTAGTGGTTATCGACCCAGCCTCCACAATTATAAGTCCTGAGTTCAAGTCCTAGCAAGCCATCCTAATAAAATCCGATGCCTATACCCCTGTTATAGTATAAATTTTCCCCTCCCAAATAATGTAGGATTTACTTTCAGTATCGTTTGATAAAAAAAAAATGTTAGGAAACTGGGTGACGAAGGGAGTAATTAAAATATAAATATGCGGAAGCTTACTTTTATTTGTTCTTGTTTATATTATTAATCGAAGTTCTGATTTGTATAATATGTTTCTCAGATTTGTTGCTGCTTTCCAAGGGGTGGAAGACGAAATGATCTTGTTATTTAGAGACGTGAATTGTGCCCTCCACCAGCCACCATACCTATTAAGTTGAAAGATACACCATAATACTCACTACCACAAAAAGCCTTTTAGATTACACCTATTTGAACTACACTTCAGAAAAGGCGTAGTCCAAGTAGTGGCATTTGGACGACACTCCCGCATGGTGTCCAAGTGACTTTTTGTAGTAGTAACTACATTTTTATTTTCTTGTTCTTACAACCTGTTGGTTTATTTTCTCATCATGGTACAAGAATGATTTATATGCAGTTTGTTTTAAAATGGACAATATCTCTTTTCATTAGAAGACCACCACATTTTTGCATGAAAATTATTAATTGTTTATTATACTAGTCATTAAATATCACACATCTCTTTGATTTCTTTTTCATTTTTTACTTTCTATCTCAGTAATCTTTACGGCCAAAAAATCTCGAATGATCAAGTGATTAGAAAATTTTTAGTAACTTAAATGTTCTGGATTCGATTTTCATTGTAAGTGCTTGATGGGTGCATAGTTTAAAAAAAAAACTGATCACCACAACTACCACTTAATACCAGTATACCACCATCACCATAAAAACTCCCCCTATTTTTTAACCCATCAATTTTGACACAACCATTAGTACTTCTCAAAAATCGTAGACACCACCACCATCACCACATACGTCTTTTTCAAAACCCACCGATGCCACCACCATAACCATGATCACACTCCTTCAAAAGCTACCACCACCAATATCACTGCACACCAATCCTCTCAAATAGGTTTCAAAACAGGTTTTTAAAGAAGAAGAAGAAGAAGAAGAAAAGAAGAGGTGTACGTGATGCGGTGGTGGTGGCTAGGGTTTTTGGAGGGAGGAAGGTGATAGCTAAATTATTAGGTTGAATACAAGTTAACACGACTCAACTTCAGAAACAGGTTTCGAAACCTTGAGAATTCTTCTCAAGCATCAGAAAACTAAATATTTGTTAAACTAATGAGTTCTTAAAAACTAATTGAGAGTTCAACTAACAGCTGCACATGCATGTTTAAGAGAAGGTGAAGAAGCGCAGCATAATGAAGATTCATTGCTTATTGAATAGCATTCTGACTATCACAATACAATGTATTTTTACCATGCTCCAATCAACTCATCCAAGAATGCTTTCAACCACATTATCCCTTTCCCTTCTTCAGACATAACAACATATTTTACCTCACAACTAAACAGAGTTAATCTAACTGTAAATTAGATCTCTCGCTTATCACAGTACCTCCATATGTAAACACATACCTATTGGTGAATTTCATACTATTAATATCAATCTATTGTCAGCATCAACATAGCCGATCAAACCCAATTCACATCTCTGAAAGCACAATTCCAATTTAAGTTTCCCTTTAGATATCTAAAGACTCATTTGATAGCTTCCCAATGTTCACTACAAGGGTTAGACATATACATGCTAACTACTCCCACGCAATGTTAGGTCTACTGCATACCATTGCATATATAAGACTACCTACTATAGAAGCATAAGGTACTTTATCAACAACAGGAAAGCTAAGAGAAGAGGGCTGATGTCTATTAAATTGGACATGGTTAAAGCCTATGACATGATTGAATAGTCTTTTCTCAAGGCCATGATGAAATTACTTGGATTTAGCTCAAAGTGGGTTATGATGATAATGACTTATGTCGAATCAGTGACCTATTCTCTGATTATTAATGATGAGCAAGTTGGTTATATCAAGCTAGGTCGCGGTTTGAGGCAAGATGACCCTCTATCACCCTACCTTTTCATCATATGTGTTGAGGGCTTGATTGCCTTAATAAGAAGGGCAGTTCAACAAGGAGAACTAGCAGGGATCTCCCTGGGACCAGGCATAACCCCCCTCTCACATTTGATGTTTGCAGACGATACCTTTCTTTTGGGAAGGGCTTCTACTGGAGAAGCTACTACAATCAAGGGTATTCTCCGAAAGTATCAAGACTGGTCTGGACAACTAGTGAGTGTCCAGAAGTCTAGCGTTCAATTTAGTCAGAACGTGGACAAAAGTACCAGGACTGCAATCTCTAACATCTTGCGGATGCCTGAGGTTGCCTCACACGGTACTTACCTTGGTCTCCCGACTACCCTTGGCTCTTCCAAAAAGGAAGTATTCAATACTGTCTTTAACAGAGTGAAAGCCAAGATAGCTAGTTGGAAGACAAGGTTATTATCTAAAGAAGGTAAAGAAGTCTTCCTTAAGTTCGTATTACAATCCGTCCCCACGTAAATCATGCAATGCTTTAAATTGCCTAAAAGTACATGTGCATTATTAAATTCTACAATGGCTAAGTTCTGGTGGGGAACGGATGAAAATAAAAGGAAAATACATTGGAGTTCATGGTCCTCGTTATGCAAATCCAAGGAAGCTAGTGGCTTGGGTTTCAAAGATGCTAAGGATTCTAACAATGCCTTGTCGTGTAAGCAGGCCTGGCGACTCATCACGAACCCGGACAGTCCTATTGCGAGGATCTACAAGGCTCGATACTATCCCGAAGGTGACTGCTAGTCGGCACAGCTGGGTAGAAATCCAAGATACACCTGACACATCATCTTGTTTGTAAGGGACACAATTAGGGAAGGCATCAGGTGGTCCGTGGGGAATGGCAGGGCCATCCCAATCTGGGACCATCATTGGATCAAAGAAGGCAACATCAGAAAATTACACACACCACTAGATCCAAACATGCAAAATCTCAGTCAAATATATAATTGATTGAGATGTTGAGACATGGAAGGCAGATTTAATGGATAATATATTCATTTCAAGCGATATGGAGGCCACAATTGGAATGCATCTACCAGATCTAACCACTCCGGATCAACCACACTGGACGTTTGATAAAAAAGGATTGTTCTCAGTCAAGGGGGCATACGAGTGTATGAGACATAACAAATGCGCACGCAGGCAACAAAGCTAAAGTATAACAGCTGACACAACTATTTTCAGACAAATGTGGAAGATAGATTTACCACCGAAAATAAAGCATTTCTACACAGGGCTATTCAGGACAAATTACCTACCACATCTAATCTGGCGAAAAACACATTCAAGTAGCAAATCCATGTTGTTTTGTGATGCCTAAGATGAGGATACATTACATGTGTTTTTTAATTGCAGATTCATACAGGTAGCAACCATGCAATTAGGAATCAGAAGAGACCGCACACAGTATACCAATTTTAGAGAAGTTTTTGAAGATTTCAAGCACAAACTTCATTTAACCATGTTCAAGAAGTGGATTATTTGTCTTTGGGACACGTGGTACCAGCGAAATCGGAAAATTCAAGGGGAAACACATAGAATTCCAACTGAAGTTGCAAGTTTTGGAACATTTTACCTGGAAGCACACGTTTTTGCCCTGAATCAGGTGCGAAACCTTCAACCCCTGAGACTGTAGCATCCAAATCGCCATCTTCTACTTCCCGTCTCTTCATATCTGGAGGGTACAAGGGGTCTACGCTCTGGATAACATCACGAGAGATAGTGGTAGGAGGGATTTGCGCGTTTTGGAGACGGAAGGAGCTGATTTTGCTCTAGGAATGGCAGAGGTTTTCGAGGTGGGTTATTTGAATATGAGAGAAAAGCTCTTCATATTCTCGACTTTTGGCCTCCTCAGATACAAGGAGTTTTAATGGAACTAGGGCAACTAGGGCATTATTGCCTCAAGTCGAATGTATTTTTAGGGAGGGAGCTTCATTCAATTAGGTCGGCCTTGCGCCAATTTTAGATGAAGGATAGCTGATGGGCTGCGTCCCAATGACTTTTAGTTTTAAGCCAGGCTTAGGTTTCGGGCCTAGGAATATTTTTGGGCTTTGCTCCTATGTACATATTATTTCTTTCTGTTTTATTAAAATAATCATCGCTAATTAGCAAAAAAAACAACTTATTTCATATATAAATATCGTTTCAATATCATGTATCATGAAAAATATGATGCCTTCACACAAATCACCAAATAGGCTCAACCATGCAACAATACCAATCAACACATACAACTACAACATAACATTCATATAGCAAACTACTCAACCATTATCATTCACATCAATATACATACACACCAATATAGCAAATTATCATTTGTGAGATAGGTTACTCACCTCTTGTTAGAGCAACTAGCTTAGCGTACACCTAATCAAACAATTAACTCCCCACCACGCTTGGTTACTCTCAACATGCATAGCTTTAATTTACTTTCCTAATCTCCTATTTTATTCGTTTAATTCCAAATAATTTCAATTCAACTCCTACACCTCCAATATAATTATTCTAGCTCAATATATGTTTAAGGAGTCCAACTATTCTGCCCAAAATTATTCATGCACCTAAAATCATTTTGATCTATATTTAAATGCATTTCTACTCTATTTAACATCCTTAAATCAAAATAAATATCAAATCAACTTTAAAAATTACCGTATTTGAAAAACAGCTCAATAAGACCCTCAATGTTACTGGAACAATTCTATATATAAGTTTCAAGCTCAGATATACTTCGGTTTTCTTCAAAATCTCGTTTTAGTAATTAAATAGCTAAAAATAGTAAAAAAAATTCAAAACATTTCAATTTTTCATGTACATACTCACATTACAGTAATAAATCTCTAAATAAAATATCTTTAATTTTCTCCATTTTTTGATATTTATTTCGTATTTTAAACACTTTTCAGCCATTTAACTTCCAAAAATCATATTAAATTCAAGACATATCAAAATCGCATTTTGCTTTCCGGCGTGTGTTCTACATCTTAAGGGCTACTTACAAACAAAATTTCATAATTTTTGAAACATGTTTACTATTTATTTCGAATTCTCACTAAAAATCAACATAGTCAAAATCGTTTAAAACCACACTATTTCATGAATATATTGTTATCAAATGGTCTTAATAACATTATGTGAGTTTAGATTGTACATGCATGTTGATGAATCATAAAATTTTCATCTTTAAATAATAAGTCAACTCATAAGAAAAAAGTTTCAAAGTTTAAAAATTATACCTTTACTTGTTGTAGAGATGGAAATAAGCATCTAGTACTTGTTTGAGCAAGATTTCCTCAACAAAATGGAAGAAAAACTTTGAGAGGTGAGGGAAGGGGGTTCGACCAAAAATTCGAGAGGAGGAGGAAACGGTTTATTCTTTGTTTCATGAAATTTGTAAAGCTTTTTAGATGAAAATAAGTAGAGTATGAAAGAAGCTTTGCACATTCTTAGGTAGCAAGTGGTTTCATGAAAATAATCAAATGGTTTCTAGTTTGTGTTTAAATTTTCAAATCAAATGATACTCGTTTATTTTCTCGACTCGGCTCACCAACTACATTCCGAAGTTATTTTCAATTATACTACTCTTCATGACTCATAAAAATCTAAAATTAATGCATCTTGAAAATCTAGTACCACCATCAACCGTTACAGGCTTAACAAATGTCAAGTTCAACCTAGGGCTCCCACTTGCCTCCTCCGCATACCTTACTCTTTTGCTCACCATTGCTTCAATATCACGTACCCTTTCTTGCACCTCCTCAGCTAGTGCCTTACCAGCGAAGCCGTCATCACCACTTCACATACCTCGATTTTCCTTGTCGATTGAGTTTGTTAGGTTTCCAGTGATATCAGAGATAACATTCGCGAAGGACGCTATCTAGAGAGCATTTTCTCTCTATCAATTAGATGCTTATTTAAAATAAAAACTACACACTATAAACTAATTGAAAAAATTAAATCGAAATAAAATAAGAAATAAAATAAAATAAAATAGAGTATATGCATTCGTACATAGAAGGACTAAAGTGAGGAAGATAATGTAATATTTACAATGAAAATGGTTAAAATAGAGTGGGAATTCACGGTTTTGTTGGATAATGGAGGGAATGATTTTGGAATGAAATTAAAATTGATTATATATAATGTGTTAAAAAATCGATTTTGGCCCAAATTGTGGTGTGAGTTCACATTTCCGTGTAAATTTAATGGCAATGTCAAAGTAAGGACTTAAGTTCACTTTTTACAAGGACGAAAGTGAAACTTGTGCATCTTATCAAAGACTATTTTGACAATTTCTTTTAACAAATCTAATAATCAAGATATGTTTTACGATATATATTAAAAGATATTTTGTATAAACAAAGATTTTATTTTTTAAAAATATAGAAATTAACTAAATTATGAAACAATATACAAAAGGTTTGAAATAAAATTAAATAGTTAAACTTGTATATAAAATATTGGCATCATTAGTATTATTTGTAAGATATCTAAAAGTTGAATCGATATAGAAATAGACAATTGTAATTATCTATTTCGTAGAACTGTGAGGTACATGCTATATATATGTATATTGCAAAAGGTTATAGAGTAGATATATTAAATCATTAGATAAAGTTATATTTCTTTAACTCAAATATATAATTTCAAGAAAAATAGTGAAACAATATATTTGATGTGAGTGAACGGATAAAATGTCAAAAATAAATAATAGTGAAAGAATATATTTGATGAAAGTGAACCGATAAAATGTCGAAAATAAATATATTAGTTACAAATGTCAAAAACAAAATAAATTTGATGTTGGTCCCGGCGGGGCTCGAACCCGCGACCTTCGGCTCATAAGACCAACGCTCTAACCAACTGAGCTACGGGACCCAATGATATTAGACGTTTAAAATGTTTTTGTTATGACGAATAAAAACAATTACGTTTCTAACATTATATATTAATTACACTACCTAAAACATTTGTACCAATTGAAATTTTCCTCTTCATCAATTTTATGTTACCCCACCCCCACCCTTAGGGCTGTGAATGAGCCCGAAAGCTCGAAAAGCTTGGTTGTATTCGATTCGAAAAGCTCGGCTCATAGCTCGATTCGAGAAATCAAACATAGAATAGAGCCTTAGTTTTTGGTATTTGGTCAAAAGAGCCGAATAGCTCGAAT
This sequence comes from Echium plantagineum, assembly GCA_003412495.2. NCBI lineage: Eukaryota > Viridiplantae > Streptophyta > Magnoliopsida > Boraginales > Boraginaceae > Echium > Echium plantagineum. The sequence continues at coordinate 24,409,128 of CM016564.1, forward strand.
AGCTCGATTCGATTGGTAAAATATTAATATAAATATATAATAATAATTAATATATTAATATGAATATATGATAAATATTTATAGTAATAATTAATATAAATATGGACCAGTCCATTAGCCCATCAGCCCATCTGGCTCACTCACACTATCGAGCAAAGTCTCTCAAAATCTCTGAAAATCTCTCAAAATCTCTCACGTTTCTACTTCCCTCAGCCATCTCGAATTCTCGATGTCATATCAGGCCTTAATGTCACTAGTTCAAGGTGAAATTTGACTGACGATCTGGTTTGACTTTTTTGTTTGACTTCGAAATATAATGTCGATTTTGTATTGCATGTCTTATGTTATGTAAATTAATTGTTTTAAGGTTCGATTTGTGATTGAATCCATGTTTTTTTGGCTATTAATGTTCCGATTTATGTTGACTTTTTTGTTTGAGTTTTGTATCTTGTGTCGATTTGTGATTGAATCCATGTTTTTTTGTTTAATTTAAGAGTATCTTGTGTCTATTAGGTTGTATGAGTTGTCAATTTTGACCATGTTTGACAAAAGTTAGGGTTTGACCGTTTGACTTTTTTGTTTGAATTTTGTATCTTGTGTAGATTCTGTTGTATCATAATCATGTATGAGTTGTATACTTGTATCATGTATGTGACTGTAATTAAGAGTATCTTGTGTATATTAGGTTGTATGAGTTGTCGATTTTGACCATGTTTGACCAAAGTTAGGGTTTGACCGTTTGACTTTTTTGTTTTTAACTATAATAAAGAGTGTTTGGCTTCGATTGAAACAAATAATTGTCGATTGGGACTAATAATTTTCGATTTTGACTTCTAATTAATTTTGACTTTAGGGTTTTGACTTTTTATGTTGCCTATTTAGAAACGATTTAAGGTGTGGGGTTTTGATTATAAATTAGTTAAATTGATTTCATTAATCGTTTATTTGAGTGTGTAAACTGTTTGTTGTAAACTGTTTGTAAATTAAATTGTTGTAAACTGTTTGTTGTAAACTGTTTATTAGTTAAACTGCTATAAGCCTATACTATACTATATTCAATTATTCAGTATTGTAATTTGCATGTTGTAAACTGTTTGTAATAATAATACAGTCTTTTAGTCTTCCTTTATCATGGGTGTTTCTGTTGTTGATTCCTCTAACACCCCCTCTCTGAATTCAGATAAACGTAGTCTGAATGATGATGTGGAGGTTGTGGGTGATCAATTTGATGATGATGTGTGTGATGAATTTGATGAAGACATGGGTGATGATATGGAGGATGAATTTGATGCAGACTTGGCTGAGTTGGAGGTGGAAACTGAAACTGTAAACCTTATTGAGAGTAATGAGGGAGGGGCTAATGAGGCTGGTGCTAATGAGGCTGGTGCTAGTGCTACTCTTGAAACCACCAAGGCAGCAGCTACCAAAAAAAATTCCAGGGCTTTTGTCTGGGAATATATGGAGCGAGTTATGTTACCTGGTGATGTAAAGAAAAACAAGTGTAAGCATTGTTCCAGAATAATGTCAAATCAACCCGGTGGAACCACCACCCATCTAATGAGACACTTGAAACTTGCTTGCCCTGCTAGACATAAGTTGTTTCCTAAAGATTTTGCACCCAAATCTGTACAATCCCAATTACATGGGGTTGTAGTTTCCGAGGGTGAAAGTTCTGTTCAACCTTTTATATTTGATTGGGAAAAGGTTAAGAAATTAGCAGCACATATGATATTAGCTCATGAATATCCTTTCATGATAGTTGAACATCAGATTTTTAATGAATTCTTGAGGGCATACACTCCTTATTACAAAAAACTCAGTAGGTTTGTTGTTAGGAAAGAATGTTTTATGGTTTTTGAGAAGGAAAGGGAGAAAATTAAGGGTTTCCCAGAACTATCGATAGGGTTAGGTTGACCACAGACTGTTGGTGGTCTGGTGTTCAAAGAATAGGCTACATGGTCATCACTTGCCATTTTATTGATAGGTATGTTTTGATTCTGTTTTCTGTTTTTTCTTCATTGTTTTCTGTTTTCTGTTTTATCTAATGAGTTCTAATGGTGTTTTTTTAACTGTCAGGAATTGGCAATTGCAGAAGCGAGTACTTAGCTTTGTAAATGTGCCACCACCACACAATGGGGTTGCTTTAGCTAAAGAGGTACATAGGGTTAGTAACTCTTATGGTATTAGTGATAAAGTGGCTTCTGTTACAGTAGATAATGCTAGTGCCAACGATACGTGTATTGAGATTTTGAGAACTGATTACAAAGCTAAGTCCAATCTTGTCTTAAATGGTAAACTGTTTCATGTCCGTTGTTGCGCCCATATTATAAATCTGTTGGTAAGGGATGGGTTGAAAGAAATAGAGGATGTGACAACTGTTGTTAGGGATGGTGTTAAATATTTGTTTGGATCTGAGAATAGGTTGAACTCTTTCAATGACCATAGGTTAAATTTACAATTGCCCGCAAATAAGTTAGTATTGGATAACAATACAAGGTGAAACTCCACATATGTGATGTTAAGCACTGCCTATAAATATAGGCAATGTTTTATGAAATTTGCCGTGGAAGATGATAACTTTGAAAAATTCTGTCCTTCTACTTTACAATGGGCACAAGTGCATGAGGTGTGTGAATTTCTGGAAATATTCCTAGATGTTACTAATTTGATCAGTGGCAGTAACTATCCAACAGTTAACTTATTTTTGCTTGAGTTAAGTAGAATTAAGGAATTAATAAATGGACAGTTGGCAAATGAACACACTAAACACATGCAAAGTATGGTTGTAAGAATGGCATTGAAGTTTGATAAGTATTGGGGAGAATCTAACCTATTGATTTGTTTTGGCTCTATTTTGGATCCGAGATATAAGATGGGATTGGTTAGTTTTACATTTCAATCAATGTACCCTAGTGATTTTGGTTCCAGAATTAATACTATTCAAAAAGCTTTCCGGGATCTATATGACCAGTATGCTGCAGTGTTTAGTGATTCACATGATCAAGAGCTTGAGTCTTTCATATCTGCCCCTATGCAGCCTCCTTCCTCTAAAGTTGCCACAGAAAAGTTTGATGCATTTATGATTAGAAACAAGTTTAGAGGAAAGGAAAAATCTGACTTAGAATGTTATTTCGATGAAGCTTGTTATGATAATGTTCCTACTTTAGATGTGCTTACTTGGTGGAAAGTTAATGAGGCTAAGTATAGAATTTTGTCCAAGATGGCAAGGGACATTTTAAGTATTCCTATTACAACGGTTTCATCCGAGTCAACTTTTAGTGCCGGTGGTAGGGTGATTGATAAGAAGAGAGCCTCAATGAGAAGAGACACCATTGAGGTTCTACTTTGTGCCGGAGATTGGATGAAGGAAGCATATGGGATAAGAAGTCCAAAACTTGTAAGTGTAACATATTTTATTTGTTCATCTTTCTATATATTTTGCCTTCATATTTTTAATACAATGTTTGTTTTGCTAGGAGAATGCTGATCCCATTGAGTTGGAATTTGAGAAGGAATTTGAGATGGTTGATCCTAACATTGCCGGTAAGTTACCTTTGTTAATCGTTAATTTGTTTTTCATCTTTTCATCTTATATTATACTAATATTTTATGTTTTTAGCTGCTGCTCCTATTGGAAACAATCAACCTCAGGTTGATAAGTGCCCAAACACAGCTCCAAACCCCACAAGAAAGGGCAGCAGTGGCAAGCCTCCAACTAAGAAGTTGAAGCGCACAAGAAGAACATAAATTCTGTTGCCTCTTTTCTGTTATTTTCACTGTCTTTGGGATGTTGGTTGGATTTTGAACTATGTTATGTTGCCTTGTTTCTTTGGAGGACTACTGGTTGGATTTTGAACTCTGTTTAGTTGCCTTAGTTGTTGACTAGTTGCCTTCGTTGTTGCCCGTTAGAATTGGCGATGATGATATTTTTATTGCTTAACATACAATTGGTCCTTCTCGTATATAGGTATGGCAACTACTGGGTGTTTGCAGCCATGGCATGTTTGAAAATTCAATCGACATGTATCTTGGCATGGCATTTCCTTGGTTGTTGCAACCATGGCGTGTCGGACAGTTGAATGTTGAAAAGCATTATTCCTGAGCCAAATTAGTGTGTTATGCTTTTCCTTCACTTGTAAATTGTAATTGTAAAAAGTTTGTTAGTTTTAACCTTGTGTATTTATTAATTATTATTATGTTGTAAATTGAGTTTCAATTCAGATTTTTAGAATGATCGAATTCGAATACAAATCGAACAGTTCGAATTTTCAACCGAATAAGAATCGAATCTATTTTAATATATTTATTTCGAATACGAATTCGAACAGTGATTTTAGAGATTTGCTCAATTCGAATCGAATCGAATAAAGTTTGAATATTTTCGAATAGAATACAAATATTACAGTGTTCGGTAGTATTCGCTTCGTTCACAGCCCTACCCACCGTACAAAAATCTGGCAGTATCATAAGAAATTTACAAATTGAAAGTACTATTCAAAAGGCTATTACATAGATATAGATAGATATAAATAGATAAATTATAGATAAACAGATTATGATGATTCTCTAGTCAACTATTAATCCATTTTATTTGAGGCAACAATATAGATAGATGTAAATAGATATAGATAAACAATATAATAGGATTCTAATGCTTTAAAGAATGTCACGTGACTTGGTGTGACTTTTCAGGGGCTTCTTCGCTACTATGTTTGTTATCCATTCCATCAGCTCACTTATGTTTGCTAAATGTTTCCAGTCAATTACTTGTGTTTTAAACTGTTCCATTTTATGATCTATGATTCAAAATAAATCTCACTTGGTCACGAATGTATATAATTGAAGAAGGCGTTTGAGTCATCTGTGGTGGTGAAACTGGGCAACGCTTTGGTTTCTTTGGGGGTAAGTTTTGAGAGATAATTTTCTTCTCTTGTGTACTTCATTTTAATCCCCTACAACATTTACTATATACTAGATGTTTGTATACATACAGTCAAGCCTGTGCAAATTTGTTTAATCATATTTATGACATATATTTTTGATTAATTTTTATATGAAATTATGATGATAAAATATCTTTATGAACTATTGAAATGATTGTGCATAAATATATTATCCATATATAATTCTATTTAATTCATCTCAATCAAGTTAAATTTAATGAACAAAATATCATTTCTAAGTAAAATTATTTTTAAAATAATAAAAGTAACTAATATATTAATCTTTCGATAAAGATTTAATTGAACTAATCATACTTATCTTATTAAGATAATGAAATGAAGTCCAACTCTCAATTAAGTTGTTATAGAATTTTCCTAAGATTCATTTGAAAGGATGACCTAGTTAGTGTTGTAAATATGAACGGAAAATAGTTGTGTAAAGGAAGACTAAGTAAGTTTAATGAAAAAAAATTAAATTTTGGGCTACATGTAAGGCTTGCTTTATATATGTTCACAATTGATATAGTTAGACACAGTAACATTGTGTAAATTGTAACACACTCTGCCAGAGTAGAAGACAGTGCAAATTGAGGACGAATGAATTGATATAGTAAGTCTAGGAGCATCAACCTTTTCAAAAACCGTAACTGTCATGCACTTCGTCAGACAGTTACTTAGGGGTTATGATTATATTAACTAATTGCATAGTTAATACAATTATTGCAGGAGTTCTGGGGTGACTGATCATCACTCCCCAATTTCAGCTATAAGACATATGCAATTCCACTTCAGAAAACACGACAAGAAAAACAAAAATACATTTTAAACGATTATCTCGTGATAAACAATTCTCTAGTGATAGTTGTTACTTCAATCAAATTGTTATACACTGCTTAGATTGTTTTTAAGGATGTGTTGGTTTAGCCACTGTATCCTGGGAAACAAATCCTTTCGGATTACCCTAGCACCTTTGAGTAGAGACAAAATTTGTTTTGAGAAAATTGTGGTCGCACAAGCCTTGGCGAGTTGATGTTTAGTGTAATAAACTTTCTGCTAAAAGTTCTCTGTTACAGTTCTGTTTTCAGTGTTTCGTCCTTACAGTTGGTAGAGTAGGTGAATTTATGACAACAATCCCATGAGTTCGATTCTCATTACCAATATTCTCTCGATCGAGCTTGTCACACAAGTTTACCTAATGTAGTTTACCTAACTAACGTAGTTTGCAAGCTATTGCATTAGCCAATGCTCCGCTTGTTCGAGAACTTTCTATGTTGAAACAATGATTAGAAAAACGATTTAATCATTAGAAAATAATTTTGACATTGAATGCAAAATTGAAATCGTGATTGGTTTCTAACGTAAAGTTGTTTGATTTATGCATGCAACTAAAAAGTTTGACTTTAACCACATGGTTTGCTTTGATGGTTATCGGTCTATGCCTTCACAATGGAGGTCATGGGTTCGACACCTGGTGAGGGTCCAAATAATTATGAATGCCTTATCTCGTCGTACCAGTATGTTATCGTTGAACAAAAAAAAAACTAAATAGTTCGAATTTACAAAAGAATACTCCAATAATCAAGTAGTAGACTTGTAGAGTAGACAAAAAAAGTGCTTATTTTAGAACAAATTCGTTCAAACAAGAAGGTTTTCTCTTGTCTCTACGTGGATTATTGATAAACACACATCAAACTTCCATTGGTCCGGGAGATGAGGGTGACAACTAATGGCAAGCTTCCTTTGTCTCCAAGTTTTCACGTTTTCAATTTTGCCCTTACATATATAAGAAAAAATGGGCTCGTGACTTGTGATGAAAATGCCAACAGTTAGATTTTATGTTTTCAAGACATGATAAAAGGAGAAATTGGGTTAAATGACATCATTTAACCTTCTTATTAAGTTAAAATCACAGATTTAACTTTTTTAGCAAAATGGCCTTAAAGGGTGATGAAATAACTAAATTACCCCTTATAAACTTAGAGAATTTCGATTTTTATATTTTTTTTCTATTTCTTTTATTTGTTTTTTGATTTTTCTTTTTGATTTTCTTTTCCGCTTTTGATTTTTTTTTATTCTAAGTAAAAAGAATTCGATTTTTTGATAGTTATTTTAGCTAAAAGTGTCGGTTTTGCAAAAAAGATTTGGTTTTTAAAATTATTTTTTTTGGCAAAAGGTCCGATTTTGATAGTTGTTATGGCAAAAATATGTTGGAATTATGAGGTGTCTGACACGTCATAATTAGTGTCCGTTGAACAATTCGATTGTTCGTAGTGATTACTTATTTAAAGTTAAGTTCATACGTATATTATGTCTGACAATAATATACGCGTTAGGAATGAATTCGAAATGCATTAGGGGTCATGATGGTTTTACTAGGGTCCGCTCATGATTTATATGTTAGTAAAATACTTGTCGATATTTTATTAACATATGGCTAATGTTATTTCGATCCTAGAAGGCCACACCCAATACAACATCAAAAATCGCCAATAATGTACAAAAAAATTTAAAAATTTGAACTTTTCAAAACCTAGAAACATAAAAACAGGAAAGAACCCAAAATTACACTAAACTACTTCATAAAAATCATCAATTATCTAAATAAATTATACATTTGCAAGACTCACGAACATGAGAACAAGAAGAAGACCCTAAAAACATTCAAAATCTCAAATTTTGAAGACCCTAACAACATTCAAGACCAAAAAACCCGAAAAACACAGATTTAACAACATTTAATACGAAAACATGCATCAATTGTTGAACATGCAACCAAGTTTTAACAAAAAATAAAAATAAAAAACAACCACCACACTCACAATTACATTACTTATATCGTTCCATGTTTGTTAATAGAGGGGGCTAGTTTACCCAATTTCTCCTCTCATTTTCAGACAAGGAGGAGAGAAAATGGAGTAGATAGGAGATGAGAGAGTAGAAAATAGAAAGTGTGGGAAATTGTAAATACCGAAGGGCGAAAGGCGAAAGCTAAGACTTCAAAAATAATATACTAGTTCAAGTTAGTTGAACAAGTGATAATATATTTGGTGAAAGAAAAATATCTTCTTTCTAAAATTTCACAATAATAATAATCTACAACATTACATTGACTAGACTAGTAATTATACATAATTGTAAAAAACCCTAATATAAGTTGGCTTCTCAAACAAACCTAATACGAGTGAGCTCGTTTAATAGTTATCATATAATAATTCGGCAAATGGCCGGGATGACCACCTAAGTTTACGCCAGGGACTCTATTGATCACCCAACTTTCAAAAGGTCTTAGTTGATCACCTAACTTCTTAAATCATTCCCCTTCAACACATTGATCAATCAATGATAAAAGTATTGGTTTAATTTTAGTAATTCATTCCCTCTCATTTCAACCAAGTTACATTAACAATGAATGCCTCTAATATAGAAAAAAGAAAAGATTGAGGTGATGTAAATTGAATCATATATAGTAAGTTGTCTTTCTCCTAAAACAATATGTTACTCCATTCGTTTTTAGCTTTCATTTTAGTACACAATTGTTTGAAAACACTTGTCACTTTAGTATTATTTCAAGCCCCAAATAGCTTGCATAATGAAAATTGCTATGATGACACCCAAAAAACGGATGGAGTACTGATCCATATCATTTTGAAAAGAATAACAATATACTTTCTATAATTGTTGTGTTATTCGACTATCAGAGTCATCCTTTACTTGTTCATTAACTGTTCAAAACATCCACCTCGATTCTCCACCCAAAAAATCCAATTCGTACCAAATCTCGACCCTCAAAACCCGATTCTTACCAAATCCCAATACACCCACCCAAATCAGCTCAATTCTCGACTTACAAATTTCATTTCGCATCAAATCTCCACAAAAAATCCGACTCATATCAAATCCCAATACACCCCTCCCCCAAATCTAGTTCAACTCTCAACCTAAAAAACTTATTGCATCAAATCTCCACAAAAAAAATCCGACTCATACCAAATCTCAATACACCCCTCCCCAGGTCTAGTTCAATTCTAGACCTAAAAAATTTATTTCGCATCTAATCTCCACAAAAAATCCAACTCATACCGAATCTCAATACACCCCTACCCTTGTCTAGTTCAATTCTCGACAAAAAAAAAAATTATTTCTCATCAAATCTCCACAATAAAATTCGACTCATACCAAATCTCAATGCACCCCTCCCCTGTCTAGTTCAATTCTCGATCAAACTAAATTCAAATCTCCAACAAAAAATCCGACACATACCAAATCCATATACACCCCTCCCCAAGTCTACTTCAATTCTCGACCAAGAAAAGTTATTTCACATCAAATCTCCACAAATAAATCCGACTCATACCAAACCCCAATACACCCCACCCCTCATTTTCTTCACCTAAATTAAAACGACATGACGAAACCAGGTAAAAAAACACAAAAAACGCCTACCCAACGTGTTCAGTTTGTACCCTCACAATGCCTCATAAACCACCACTCACAAATCTCCTCAATTCTCTTCCTCACCACTTCTTCCCCCTCCCCCCCTCCCCCTCACCCATCCCACACCTATACATAAACACACAAATATTCATATTCATATTTATTCATTTATACTACTAAATTAAACTGATTAAATTTAATTATATACATATATTTGGAGATCGAGATGGGGGAGAGTTCAACGATCGGAGGAGCGGTGGTGCCGTCGGTGAAGTCCAGCTCGGAGGAGGCGCTGACAGTCGGGAATCAGCTTGGGGTGGGGGTAGGGGTAGGGGTAGGGGGGGTGGGGGTGGAGGAGGCGGTTATGGATAAGGATATGCTGTGTCCGATATGCATACAGGTGATAAAGGATGCGTTTCTGACGGCGTGTGGACATAGCTTCTGTTATATGTGTATCGTCACGCATCTCAAGAACAAGAGTGATTGTCCTTGTTGCTCTAATTATCTTACTACTAGCCATATTTACCCCAATTTTTTACTCAATAAGGTTGGTTTTTTTGTGTTTTTTTAATGTTGATTTGAGTATTTATTTGTTTGAATTGAGTTGATTTTTTTTTTACGAGGATTGAATTATTGCGTGTGAAATGTGAAATGATGGAGGAATGGAATAAATTTAGATAATTAATTTGTGTTTCTTCAATGTTGATTAGGTATTTATATCCATATATATGTGTGTGGTTTAGTGTTTTGTGTATGCATGAGGTTGTGAGGATGTGAGTTGTGAAATACTACATGCAGTTCTATTCAACTGGAGGATTTGAATTAACAATTAAGGATAGTCAATTTTGGTCTTCGATTAATCGAATTTAACGATTTTGTTGATAAGGTATATCATGAAAGTGTGTGTTGTGTGATGTCTAATTTTACTGCTATTTTGATACATACTCGGTATTACATTAGCATGTCTCAATGCCTTTGAAAATGTTTGGTCTACGCGGGGTAATAACACTGAAATATCGAAAAGTACACAACCTTACCTTACGATAGCAAAGACACTGTATCCGAATTGACCCGAACACTATCTACAACTTCACAATAGATAAGAAGTCTAGGTTTTGCAATGAGCCATTTGATATTTGTCATTAAATCTAAGAGTTAGGGAACACAAGATACTTGACATCGTAGGACATAGAAATTACTAAGCTTGTGATATAGTTATAAATTTATATGAATAAATCATTTCGTTAAACTTAATTTGGATTTTTGTTGAATAAAAATCTTTCAGTTAAATGGAGATGAAGGCACTAATGAAGAGGTTTCATTGGAGTTCAATAAATTGTTTGAAAAATTGATTTAGAGAACCATTATCATATTTAACCAATTTTTTTAGTTTTTCTAATCTTGATATTGGTATATATGTGTGTATATGTGTGAGTGGATTGGAAGTGTTGTAGATTTCAAACTTAGGTATTCATTTCATCATTCAAAATACAAAAATTCACCCCATTAAGGATGTTTTGATGTTTTTCAGTTCGATGTAAGTGTTGATATGCATATATGTCTGTATGCTGTGTGCAATTTATTTTGGATAAATTCAGGAACAGGCTTCATGTTAGTAATATGCTGAGGGTGCGACTCTCTTGCACTTTCTGGGTGGGGGACTCTTTTGAGGCATTGGGTCATGTTGTATATCTGTGTATATAACAATGTTTGGTATACATGTGGCTATGTGGATGGATGTGAATTATAAAATAAAGGGAGTGAATTAACTGGAGTTGAATAGGTTGTTTAAAATCTCATTTGTTAGTTTAGAGGGTTTTTTGTTTGTTTTTCATCGAAATATTCATTTTCTAACTTCTGAAAAATGTTCTCTTTGAGGTCGGTTTTTCTTATTTTGTGGCAGAGAGGAAATATGCATAAAAAAATGAAAAGTCTTGTTCAATTGGTTCAGTGTTCAAATGAATGGTTAGAATTGGAATATGAGGTATAAAGTTCTTTGCCAAAGGAACTTGGATCTCTTCTAGACATAGAATTGGTATAAAACAAAAGGATTTGGAAAGAATCAAGACTATTCTTTGTAGATAATTCTTGATTGTTGGCATGGTTGTAGTTATGTGGGTATCAAAGGAGGAGTGCGTTGGTTTTTCTAAATCAAAGGAATAGTTTGCAACAAAGCACGTTATAGATAATTGTACTCCATGCATTTTGTTGATTTGCTGCTCATTGCTTGTAACATGAGATCTTTCCTGTGGTCCAAGTATCCTATCTAGTGGTGTGAAAATTGGAACTAGTGCTAATGTGAGGTTCTGTCATTTGCAGTTACTAACAAAGACTACTGCATCCCAAATATCTAAATCTGCAACTCCCTTGGAACAGCTGCGTCAAGCACTGAAACAGGTCTGTTTTCCTCTGGATTTACATATATATCCCTGTGAATAAATATTCACCTTATCTTTCGATGATATTGTTGAGTGTTGAATATCTGTTGTCATAAGTGGCCATAAATCTCTAATCACTTCGTTCCATTTCTGCTCGTCACTTTTGGCATTTAATAAAGTTAAGAATTGCTTTCGAACTTCTAAGCTTGTCTAACTTAGGCGTTAGATTGTGATTTGTCTACATTTAAACATGTAATGAGCGAAGTAATAAAGACGTGGCTGCTCAGACTTTCAAAATCTTGATGATTGAGAAGTTAGTAATGTGTTCGTCCACTTGTGTTGGGGAGATATATTTTCTAATAGATCTATATTTTGGGTCTAATTTACGAAGTGGTATATATTCAATATATTTTCAGCTAACCCCCTCTACCAGTTTATATCTTTATTGAATTATTCTAGCATTCCTTATCGATCAACATAACTGCACATTAGAGGCATTGCATATTGTTCTTCTTAATATGGTCTAAAGGAACCTTGTGAACTAATCTATTAAATTTTCCATCCACATATACCATGAGCATTCTTTCTCAATATCTCGTGGTGATTGTAATCGAGCTGCTTCCTGAATTGGTTTATGCAGTCAACGTTATAGCGTTCGGCATATTTCAACTATACGAACACTACAAATAATATGTACATTAGGACTTGACGGAAATTTATTGCGTCTTTTGCAAGTAACCCTTCTATTGTAGCTTTTACAATTTTTTTGTTGACGCTTATGATCCTGATCTGGTTCGTAGACAGGGATGTGAGGTCTCAGTCAAGGAGCTTGACAGCCTCCTTTCTCTTCTTTCTGAGAAGAAAAGGAAAATGGAGCAAGAAGAAGCTGAAACAAATCTGCAAATCTTGCATGATTTCCTCAATTGTTTGCGAAAGCAGAAGCTTCATGAGCTTAATGAGGTTTTATCTTAAATTTGTTTAGAATTCAGTCATGAAGTCCTTGTTTAATAATATATGTTTTGTTTTCGTTCAACGATGTACAATTTTTTCTTCATCGTTGAACGAAACAAAACATAGATGTACAACTTTTTGTTCTATAAGAAAAAAAAACGATGTACATTTCTTTGTACAATGTTCTATTAGCAGTGAGGCACCTCACGTGTTCATTAATTACAACTAGAAGGAGTATAAATCCCAATGGTGTTAAGTGAAATAATCGAATGAGAAGAAGAGCAAAGAAAAGGAAGATACAATGATACACTCTAAGATGTTGCATCTCCAAAAAATAAGATTATGATATCTTGAATCACTCTATAGCATATGTGTTGTTGTTAGCACATACATTCTTGTTGTACTTGGATGATGATCGAAATTTTGTTATTGTACAGATTCAAACTGACCTTCAGTACATTAAAGAAGACATAAGTGTTGTTGAAAGACGTAGAGTAGAGTTATATCGAGCTAGGGATAAATATTTTGCGAACTTGCGAATGCGTGGTGATGATGCTGCAGCTAAAATGTGGCCTTCTTTAATGGAGAAACGTAGTAGAGGCATTACCGCCAGTGGTCCAAGCGCCCTACGCCAGCCTATAATCGGTTCTAGTGCTTCACAGAGCATAAAAGCTGAGGCAAAAACTTCTCTTACAGGTCAAGTAATGCAAAGAAAGGATTTGAATAGTGGTTCTGATGTTCAACATGTTAATCAATCGGGGCTTGCAGTGGCAAGAAAAAGACGGGTCCATGCTCAGGTTTGTTTTTTATTTCTTCTGGTGTCATATATGTTTGTTGTCATGGTATAACAGTATATGATTTTAAGTATATCTATATAATTGAAACTATTTCCTATACTTCTGAGTCATACATGTACTTGTCATAAATTATTATACTTATGAAAATATGTAAAATATAATATTTATTGCTTAGTGGATTACAATTTTTGTCTCTCTTACCTTGCAAACATAACCTACAGATTGATATGTTGCATCATGGTTTAGTGTACTTCTGTGGCTCTTAGTGTTGTAGTGATGCATGACTAATTGAAGAAAATTATGTATATTGTCAACTCAATCTGGTTTTTCTAATGCATTGTGGCAGTTCAATGATCTGCAAGAGTGTTACTTGCAAAAGCGACGTCATTGGACCAGGCAGTCAAGTGCACAGGACGAAAAAAATGTCAAATCCCAGAGTAGAGAAGGTTACCATGGGGGGCTCGATGATTTTCAGTCTGTGTTGTCCACATTCACACGTTACAGGTAGTGTATAGTTACGATGTACTTCTTTATAGTATATATATATTGGTACTTAGCTAATTAATACATCTAAATTCTACTCTTTTTCCTTTCCTTTCTTCAATAGTCGACTGCGGGTTGTTGCTGAAATTAGACATGGGGATCTTTTTCACTCAGCCAACATTGTGTCAAGGTAAGCTGACTTCAGTCCACTGGAACCCAATTAGAGTGTTAAATGTGATCTCCCCCCTGCATGTTGAGTAACACGATGTATATTAGGTATTAGAGTAAGCTGCTATTGATAATTACTCAAAGTTTAACATTTCTTCTGAAAAGCGTTTGTTTAACATTTCTCTGGTAAGACGCAAAATACTATTTTCAATGTATTCATTTAATCAAAGTGGCTCATTACACTATCTAAGCTTCTTATCTATTCAGAAGTAGTAGATAGTGTTTGTCGAAACATCCGCTCTTTTATGACAAGAGTGAGGCTGCATATTCCCTAACCTTGCCCCCTTTAACCCGCTTAGGCAGGACTGCGGGAGCCTCTTCAGAGGCAGTGCGGCATGTTGATCTTGATGTAATCATTAATTTTAAAATCTAGTTATTTGATCAGTTCTTGAACAACGTAGCGAACAGCATCTCTTATGTGATGCAACCAACTCTGGTTTTCTCTGTTTGTAGAGTTGAAGGCTGGTATTGCTGCTCTCTTTCTTTTTTTGTTATGTTCTTGATGTCTAAATTCTTTGTTGCAGTATTGAATTTGATAGAGATGATGAGTTGTTTGCTACAGCTGGAGTGTCACGGTGTATCAAGGTGTTCGAGTTTTCTTCGGTATGTACTTCTCAAGTTCTCATTGATTATTCTGCTCAACTGTGGTGATAAATGAGAATACCCTAAAGTATCCCTCAAATTTAGATAGCATGCTCATTTTTCTTCTAGTGTGCTTCTTGACCAATGATGTTTACCCAGGTGGTTAATGAACCAGCGGATGTGCAATGCCCTGTTGTGGAGATGTCAACACTGTCCAAACTCAGTTGTCTTAGCTGGAATAAGTACACTAAAAGCCACATTGCCAGTAGTGACTACGATGGCGTTGTAACTGTTTGGGATGTCAATACGCGTCAGGTAAATGTTCAAATTAGTTTGGACCTACTGACTGGATTCATGCAACTAATAAATTTTTTGTAATCTGGTACTTATTTTTGTTCTATTCTTTTCAGAGTCTAATGGAGTATGAAGAACATGAGAAACGAGCATGGAGTGTTGACTTTTCTCGAACAGAACCCTCTATGCTCGTTTCTGGAAGTGATGACTGCAAGGTACATTTTGGCTTCTGATATGTGGGTTTTACTAAATGAGTAGAAAGAAGGGACAACCATTTTGGCTTCTGATCGATGTTTCCATTGCTATATATGTTCTTTTTTCCCCTGATCAATTATAGGATCCATTTGGATGAACTGTTTTACAGAGCAAGTGATTAATTGAATAGGAGGCAGACATAAAGGGAATTGTCGAGTGGGGGGGGGCAGGTGGTTGAACATGATAGTTAAGCACAGAACTTAAGCCAACTATAATTTTCTCTCTGTCCCTCACGCACAGACACCAACACATCTTCTGCATTCAGGAAAAAAGTATCTTCACTTGTCTGAACATTTTTTAACACTTTTTGTAAACAACAGGTCAAAGTGTGGTGCACGAACCAGGAGGCGAGTGTTCTTAACATAGATATGAAAGCAAATATATGTTCTGTGAAGTATAATCCTGGATCTAGCTATCACTTAGCAGTGAGTTATTATATCTCATCTTCTCGGGGCTGTTTATGTATCTGTTTAACTTAGATGATCATAGGATATGTAAGATGAAATTACATGCATCTTCTCGCAGGTGGGCTCTGCAGACCATCATATCCATTATTATGACTTAAGGAATATAAGCCAACCACTGCATGTCTTCAGTGGACATCGTAAAGCTGTTTCTTATGTGAAGTTCTTATCCAACAATGAGCTTGCTTCAGCATCTACTGATAGCACCTTGCGGTTGTGGGATGTCAAGGAAAATGTCCCGGTAAACATTGTTTCTTAGCGCAGTTAATCACGTCAGATTTTGTTTGTGAAGAAATTAATGAAGATAGATCTATGCAAAAATTAATAAACTTATTGGTTGCATCATTATCTTTGGTCATCATAGTCATAGATGGCATTTCCCAGGGTACTAATCATATAGAAATTGATTTCTTCCCAACGTTTTTCAGCTGCGTACATTTAGAGGTCACACAAACGAGAAGAATTTTGTAGGCCTCACAGTAAACAGTGAATACATTGCTTGCGGAAGTGAATCGAATGAAGTGTTCGTGTATCATAAGGTTTAGATCCACCACCCTCTTAACTTCACTTCAGATGGGTCGATTGTTGCTAATATTCGTCTACATTGCAGGCAATTTCAAAGCCTGCAGCCTGGCACAGGTTTAGTTCTGATACGGAGGAGGCCGATGAAGACGTGGGATCATACTTCATAAGTGCTGTATGTTGGAAAAGTGACAGCCCAACTATGGTAGCTGCTAACAGTCAAGGCACAATCAAAGTACTGGTTCTTGCTGCTTGATTTTCGTCAAGCGTTTGTATAATTAACAAAAGCAATTCAAGATGGGAAGTCATTTCAAGTATGGAAAATATTCCCTCTTATTCATAGCAAATGTAAAATAGTGATTCTGTGTTCATCTTATAGGAAAGTTCCATCTTACATACGAGTTCATCTTGAAAGTGAAAACCCTTTCACGGTTTTCGATGTTTTAACATGAAGCAATATCTCAATGAACTGATTTTGTATGATGTGGTTTTCCTCTTTTCTCTCGAGGATGCCTTGAATTGGTCAATTTTTCAATTTGGAAGTCGGTATGAGATCGCAATGTCTTTTCATATTAGTCGTCTTCACTTGGATATTGCATCAATATCGCTACGTTTGAGTTCCAAATTGTAAAATGTAACTACGTTTGTATTATAGTAAACGTAACTACATTTGAGTTCAGATCGCAAGGGTTGGGACCGGCTTAGTTAGCAATGTGAAAATCGCACCAAACACTACATTTTACTTGGTCTAAAATGTGCGAACCGGATTAATTTATTTGCAAATTGTGCGAATAAGTTTAGTTTATTAGTGTATATTTCATATACATACTAGTTATATTATTATTGTATCGGACTTAGCCTACCAAGCATATTGTAAACCTTGTTAGCCATTATGAATATGTAATGTATGTAGAGGACCCATAGCATTGTAATTGACACAAATTAATATTATCTTTCAATTACAACACTATAATCCTCTATATATAATAATTAGGTATACAATAATATACTTGGTGGGCTAAGCCCGATACAATAATAATATAACCTACTACGTGTATGAAATATATATACACTAATGGATTCGGTTCTCAAAAAATTCGATCTAATTTGGTGAAAGAGAGGGAAATGAGTAAGGAGTAGGGAATGAACAGATGTGAAACAGAAGTGATTTTGATTATTTAAGTTATGCTTATTACTTTCAAGCTTAGACCTTAAAGAGTGTAAATAGGGCATAATCAAACTAAATCGAACATTTTGGTTCGACAAATCGAACTTTAAATTTTTACCATAAATCAACAATCAAAATTTTTCAAGCCAAAATAATACAAGTCTAACTAAGCATACTATGCTCATTTCAAATGTATTTAGGTATGGAGCTAGAAATTATTGTGAGATGAGTAAAATATTTAAAAGAACTACATTGATGTAAACTAAGAAAAAATGTTTTAGGTTGCTGATTTTGTTCTAATTCTCTTGCATTATTCTTAAACAAAAATATATTGAAATCTTCTGTAAGTTTTCTTTTCTTAACAATTTTTATATATTTAATGTTCTTTTAGTTGTATAATTCTTTTTAGCATTTCAATTGGTTTAGATTTTTTTACATTCAATCATGATGATCCAACAATTAGGGCTGCGATCGGATCGGTGGTGAGAATTTGAAACCGGTCCAGAAAGTCAGATATCAACATTGAGTGCTACAGCCATTTCTCAATTTATCTTCCACTTTACTAAGCTTTCCCTATTTATTATCTTTTGGCTTTAATTCTTTCTTCTTCGACAATAAGGTTTGCCCTAAACTTTGACTATATAGTCAGTAAAATTGATCTACTTGTCCATGAACTAACAAGGAATTTTCACTTTAAAATTAACAGAATTTAAGTTTCAACGAGGGATAAAATAGGCACTCAACAAAAAATAGACTACAGGGGTTAATTTTAATAAACAATATATATTGGGTCTCTTTTGAAAAAAATAAAATACATTACATCACAGAAAAATTTTCTTTATCCCTTTTCCAATAATTAGTTTTTGTCAAAGTTCAAAAGCTATAAGAATCAATTGTCATTAGCTAATAAGTGATTCTGTTATTTCAATGAGAATTTTAAAATATCAATTTTTTCTAATTTTTAAACATAAAATTACATTTATTTATATTTTAAATCATGTATCAATGATCTTAAAAAAATCAAATACCCCTATCATACGAGGGAGTAATTAGATCTTTATCACTTATTTTCTAAGATCTATAAACATGTATAAGTCTGAAGATATTATTCTTGCAATTTTTCCTCAAATATATTTATAACACTCAAAAATTAAATAAAAATTATAGTTACAAAATTTCGTTATCCAGGTAAATATAAGAATATATCTAAACATTCTCTATTTTAACAAAAAGACTACTAATTACATGTGGACAAGCAACAATCAAATCGTCAATTTAAATAAATAACGACTGAAACGATATCTTGCCATCGTTATTATACCTCCAGCCCTTTAAAACGATGAGACCAATAAATTTGGTACCTCATTTTTCAAAATGAATCGAGCAGAGGAAATTATCAAAAACAATATTTATGTTTTAATAAAATAAAGTACCTAAAATATATAATAAAATAAAGACATTATAAAAGAACTTATATTGATTTAACAAAAATGGAAGAAATCTTTAGACATTGGGTATAAAACGATATTTGAGAAGCTGCAGTTTATACAAAAAGAAGAATCGACGAAGCATATTTATAGGCATGTAGTAGAGCCCTAGATCGATTGGTACCGAAGGCCCATACTAAATGGACTAATCAAATAGTCCCTCCATTAGACGTGTTAAACGAACCACGGCCTTCCGTTAATGAAGGGCACGAACCGCCCAGGAACGAAGACCCCAAAAGCCCATCCATGCCTACAGGGCCGGGCCGGGCCTTTAAGGATTTTCAGCCCTATGGCTATAATTGCTTGTGGATTTGAACTGTAGACCTCTTGCTAGTGGTGGAAACGAGTCGGGTAACTCGTTACCCGCTCGAGCACCCGGCTCGAGTACTCGACTCGATAGATCGCTCGTTAGTTAAGGTGTAGGGTAAAGGTACAAGGTTGTGCTCGTTTGAAATACCCGACTCGCTCGATAATTACCCGGCTCCTTAACAAACTACTAAATTAATTAATTAATCTAATATGTGTGTTCAAATATTATTTATAATTAAGTTTTTGTAAACTTTATTATCAATATTTCAAATAATTAAGGTTTATGTAATTTATTAATGTGCCAAATATAACAATATATTCATTTTTATTAAAAATAAGTTTTTCTTTTTTTCATTTTACCTTAGGGAGCCGGGTAATAAAGGAGTAGAGCCGGATAATTACACTACTCGACTCGTTACTACCCGACTCGTTATCATAAGAAGTCGAGTAGGGGTACTAAAGTTATTCTCGCAAAATTACCCGACTCGTTACTACCCGGCTCGTTATCTTAAGGAGTAGGGTAGGGTACTCCACTACCCGGACCGACTCGACTCGTTTCCAGCACTACCTCTTGCATAAAGAAAGAACAACTTAATCATTGTGTCATGACTTCATTTGTGTGGCTTGTGTATTGGTATTAATAAAATCATTATATTATTCAATATCTATCATTATAGTAGAAGGTCATACGTTCCAATCTCACCTCATCGCTAATTTACAAAAAAAAAAAAAAATCTATCACTATACTACAACTTTAACTATAATTAATTAAGTTTTGGTATTAACAAGGAACTATACTCATCATTATATTACAAATTAGTTAGACAAAAAAAAAATTAATTATATTTTAAAAGTTATTTAATGTTAAAATTTTCTTTACAAGATATTGTTTAATGTTAATTATATTACAAAAGAAAATAAATATGCACTAATGTACATAGTTTAATTTATAATGTGCTCATAAAGTAATACATAGTGTAATTCGATTTAAATCACAAGTATTATTTAGTATTATTTAAGTGTATATAAAATGCATTAGTATATAGTAATACATCTTGTATTTTTAATAATATTTAACATTAAATAATATTTATAAGCATATCAAAAAATAATGTGTTATACTATTAAATAATATGTAATGTAATTTTATTTTAAAGAATAATATATTGATGCATCTTATGATTTTATTTTGATAGTAGATTATATAATTAATTATAACATAAAACATAATAAGTAATCATGTTGGCACAATGGTGAGTGCATATATGTTCTCCTTGGCAACCAAGATTCAATTCCCCTAGCATCACTTTATTTTTAATAAAAACAACTATAATTTATGTTGTACACAGTATACCGCGTAAACCGGGCCGGGCATTCAGGGGCTTTGAAGGGGCGGGTCGAGTCTAAGGGCCTAACCCATAGGCCCGTATTTGGCCCCTTAGATATGTGGGCCTGTAGACGGCCCGGTTCGTTTAACACATCTACCCTCCATCCCAAATTAATTATCCTATTTGAACTTACGCGATCTCCGAGACACAACTAAAAACGTAAATACATATCTAATTTTACAAACGTAAAAATTATAAAAAGTTAATATTTCAAAAGTATACATTGAGAAGAATCTAACAAGATATGACTATATTATCTCTTATAGGCTAACGAGAATTCATGTATAAAATTTTCAGAATTTGACTCCCAAAACAGAAAATGACCGAACAATATGGGATGAAGGGAGTACTTGTTTGGATGGGAACAATAAAAATTAAATGATTTATTAGGGACATCAACTTTCATTATACTTTTAAGCTAAAATATTTATCTTTTCAAGTAGACAGTTGAACCTTAAATTTGGCACATAAACTTTCGTTAGCAATTTGACTTCAAATTAATTTTTAACCCACGACCAAGTTAGTTATTTTATGATTTTTAGAACAAAAATTTCGAAAAAAAAGTTCAATTACCAACCAAAAACTTTATAACAATCAATTTTAATTATCTACATTTCTATATCTACACTATATGTAATATGGGAAGATGGCAATTAGAGATTTTCTCTTGAAGCCCCATGATCTTTTGTCACTAATAAAAAAATGACACTTGTATCAAGAATAACCTCCCCTTTTTATCCAACTTCTCATATTTTATTTTTAAATAGGGTTAATGGCATGAAAGATCAGTGAACTTTGCTAAATTTTCCACTTCGATCACCCTCTTTTCAAAGTGAGTGTTTTGGATCACTTAATTACATTTTTTCGCTAAAATTTGGTCACTGTGCAGTTTTGAAAGATTTTGGGTGCATTTTATAAGTTTTTAACGAGGGTAATTTTGTCCATTTACATTTATAGACATTTAATCACTTAATTACATTTTTTCTTTAAAATTTGGTCACTGGTAATCTGGTCCATTCACATTTATAGATATTCAAGTAGCCATAGCGTTCGCCCATAAGCCCGCAATGTATTAGAGTTACATTAATATTACCTATAAATATAAGTATCTATAATGTATTGAACAACAACAACTATCATCAATAAATATCTTCCTCTATATTTCTACATGGTATAAGAATGTAGAGGGAGATATTTTATTGATGATAGTTGTTGTTGTTCAATACATCATAGATACCTATATTTATAGGTAATATTAATGTAACCCTAATACATTGCAGGCTTAAGGGGTAAAGTTAGGGCTACTTGCCCATTCGCCTAACAAGAGAGTAGTATTAATAAAAATTGAAAAGTAATGCGAGATCTGAAGGAGCCTTGAGAACTCCCAAAAGTAACTAGGCATGTCTTGACACAATAACACATTATCTTCTAGACCACCTTATATAGTACTCCATCTTTCAAAGTATTTGATTGTTTAGCCAAAAAAAATTTATTGAGGAGTTAGAAAAATTTATTATTATACTCTACATAATACTCTCAAAATAAAAAGTAACTTCTAAAGCAAGTGTCAAAAAGTAAAACATGAGTACAAAAATACATTGAATTCCGTAAACAATCAAATATTATAAAAAGAGAAATTTTTTTCTAAATAAACAATTATTTTGAAATGGAGAGTGTAATACTCCACATCAATTTTTTTTACCATCGCATAAATTGAACAAATGTTTCGACTAAATGAGCTGTTACGACTAGTTTCCAAAAGAGGTATATTGATCATTGAATTAAAAAGTCACCTGTAACAGTATTCCTGAGTGTTTGAAGGCATCTGGCACTAGTAGGCTATCAAAAAATGTTGCAACACTTCCTAGTATCACTGCTTAGCAAAAGGTGAAACTCTTTGTCTTGTTGGAAGATGTGAAAGAACCTAAACCAAACTTGCGTAATAGGAGATGTGAGGGGACCTTTGTCTCTTTTCCGACAACTTCTTAGGTAGTTGTTGCTGAAAATGATGGTGTTGTCTTTAAAGGAGATGTGAGGGGAACTTTTAATGAGGGGACCTTTTAATCTTCAACCAATCCCACAGTTGTGGGTTGTTGGATTGTTTACGATTATCTTTGATCAAGTATCCTTCGTGCCACTCTTTTACTAGAGAGTGGACGAGTCCGAAACTCTTGGAGGGGTCGGGATGAACACCGTTGAAGAGGCAGTCATGCCTTGTATGCCAGATGACCCAAAAAATACTTCTAAATTTAAGAATGTCTTTAATGTTAGCTTTGGTCCATTTGCTCAATAACCAACGAGAAATCGTAAGGTCAATGGGTCAGTGGTAGAAATGAAAATATTAAAAGAGCTAAAAATAGTTTTAGAGAAAGGGCATTCGGACCAAGAGATAATGAGAGTTCTTAATTGCATGATTACAAAAGGGGCCGTCCAGGCAGTTAAGATTTTTGGTTTTGGAGGAGATAAGGTCTTTCGCGGGAAGTCTGTTAAGTAAAAGTCTCCAGAGAAAGTGAAGAATCTTTTTAGGGAAAGGGGTTTTGTAGAGTTTCTTCCATACTCCACTAAGGATGAGATGACGATTGGAAGGGAAGAGAATCTTCTTGGAATGATCCGATCTGATTTTGGATTAGATCTTTGGTATAAAAGTGTTCATTAGGCCAAATATTTAAGTCATTTTTGAAAGAAGGGATGAGGAGGAGAATATCTTTAGCTAGGTTCAGTGGGAATAGGCGATTGATGAGAGGTTGGTTCTAGTGGTTGTCATTGATAATCAAGTCAGAGACGTTGTTAAGATGACAATTACCAAAGGAAGAATATTCAGGGAGGTAAGGGATGGGTGGAAAGTTCTTTTGGAATTTTGGATAGGAATCCAGGGCTCATTCCAAAGGTTGATAGAAGCTCCATTACCTACTTTCCAAGAGGAGTATTTGTCAATAGAAGAGATGCCTGAGGCCATACCTATCCAGTCCAAGAGGAGTTGTGTTTAAGGGCAATGGAGAAAGGTTCTGAGTTAGGGAAATATTTAGATTTGAGAAGTTTAGGAACAGGGAAGTTAGGTTTGTTGATGAGCCACCACTGTTTTTAGCAAGAAGGGAGAGGTTAAAGTGGTGAAGGTGTTTGAATCCGAGTCCATCTTTGAATTTTTCTAAGTGCAAAAACTCCTAGTTAATCCAGTCAATCTTGTGTCCTTGCGTACCACTCCATAAGAAGTTTGCCAGGATCTTATCAATTTCATGGAGGATGTTGAGAGGGAATTTATAGATACCCATTAAATAGACTAAGGTAGCAAGAAGGACAGATTTGATAAGCGTGGCTCTTCCGGAGAAGTTAAGGAATTTACAGTTTCAAGAGGAGATCTTTCTTTTGATTTTATCAATGATGTCAAGGAAGATTTGTTTCTTGTTCGTGGAAATGTTCAAAGGGATACCCAAATAACTCCCAAAGGAGGCAGATGCTTTGATTCCAAGAAGAGTGAGGGTTGAGTTTTGGATGGTTAGAAGAGTTTTTGGGCTGAAGGTAATGATGGATTTATTAAAGTTGATGATTTGGTCCGAGTCAGTGCAGAATTTATTGAGAGCTTTGAAAATTCCGAAGTAGATTTTGGGGAGAGGTGCAAGAAGTAGTAGCAATCATCAGCAAAGCGGATGTGGGAGATTTGACGTCCAATTTTTTGCAATAGAGATGAAAAGATGAAAGAATATATTGATTGAGTGATTTACAATGTAACATTACATGAGCATATATAGAATAAATTAGGTTAAGTGAGGTGAACCTAATGGGCCTATACAATAGTGGCCTTGTACACTAGACAACTAATAATAATATCTAACACACCCCCGTACTGAGCGGGAGGAGGACGAACGCTAAGACTATCTCGAAATCAGTAAATAGTATTTGTGGTAGGCCCTTGGTGAAAATGTCTGTAATCTGATATCGGGAAGGGACATGAAGCACTTTGACGTGGCCTATACCAACTTTTTCTCTGACAAAATGGATATCAATTTCAATGTGTTTGGTGAGCTGATGCTGAACTGGATTTTCAGAGAGATATATGGCACTAATATTGTCGCAATAGACAATGGTGGCTGATGACAAAGGATGATGCAATTGAAGAAGCAAATTTCGGATCCAACATGTCTCAGATACAACATTTGCAACGCCGCGGTATTCAGCTTCAGCACTAGACCGAGAAATTGTAGCCTGTCGTTTGGATGACCAAGAGAGAAGATTATCACCCAAAAAGACACAATAACCGGAGGTAGATCTACGTGTATCTGGACACCCGGCTCAGTCTGCATCTGTATAGGAAACCAAGGATGATGAGGAAGTTTTTTATTTAATTCTAAACCATATTCCAGAGTTCCTCGTAAGTAACGTAGCACTCTTTTGAGAGCTAGCATATGAGTGTCCATAGGGGAATGCATATGAAGACAGAGTTGTTGAACTGCATAAGAAATGTCTGGTCTAGTTAATGTGAGATATTGTAACGCTCCGGCCAGGCTACGGAATAGAGTCGGATCATCACATGGGGAGCCTGAATTGCCACTCAGTTTGGACTTTGTGTCAATGGGGGTAGCTGAAGCATTACTGGAAGCCATGCCTTCTCTGTGGATGATAGATTCAGCATATTTCTTCTGAGAAAGAAACAAGCCACTTGCATGATGAGAAACAACAATGCCTAAAAAATAACTGAGACGACCTAGATCCTTCATGGAAAATTCATCCCTGAGAAGGGAAATGAGGGATCGGCGAAGTGTCTCAGATGAGGCAGTAAGTATGATATCATCAACATAGAGTAATAAATAAGCAATATCAGGGCCCTTCTTATAAACAAACATAGAATGATCAGATGCACTATGAACAAAGCCTATGGTTGAAACGTAATCAGCAAATCGTTGATACCAAGCTCGAGGGGCCTGCTTCAGGCCATACAAGGATTTGCGCAGTCGACAAACATGATTAGGATAAGTAGAATCCCGAAAACCCATTGGTTGGTACATATATACCGTCTCATGTAAGTCAGCATGAAGAAAGGCATTCTTCATATCTAGCTGATGAATGGACCAGTCCTTGGACATAGCTAAACTCAATACAATGCGAATAGTGGCGAGTTTCACCACTGGACTAACAGTGTCACCACAATCAATGCCAACCTGTTGTGTCTTCCCATCCCCGACAAGACGAGCTTTGTAACGCTCAAAAGAGCCATCAGAATTTAAATTATGACGGAAAATCCACATAGACCGAATAATATTAACACCCGAAGTACGAGGTACTAACTCCCATGTATAATTTTTTTTAAAGCATCATGTTCGTTAATCATGGCCGTTTTCCAGTTATGATCATTTAAGGCCTGGAGGGGATTGGTGGGGATAGGAGAGACGGAAGAAGTTGTGAGTGCATATTTGGGATTAGGTTTGAAGATTCCATGAGTGCTTCGAGTGACTGGCCGATGAGGTGGGGAGGTGGGGTGGGTCGTGGGTGGAGTGAGGTCATGAGAGTTGTTAAGGGGCGGTGGGCTCGAGGTAGGAGAGGGTTGGAAGGGTGGTGAGGGGGGCGGTGACACATCCCTTGAGGTGGGGGAATGGAGGTCACGAGTGTCGGGGATGGATGGGTAGGTAAATTGTTCGTGAAATACGCTTGGGTGCGGAGGATCAAGAAATTGATAGGAGTGGGTAGTAGTGGATGCAACTTGGGCAAAAGGAAATTGATCTTCAACGAAATAGACATGACGACTTATGAGAATTTTACAGGTAACCGTACTATAACATAGATACCCCCGATGATTAAAGGGATAACCTAGAAAAATGCAAGGAACGGAGCGGGGTTGAAGTTTGTGAATAGTGGTAGAAAGAAATAATAGGTAACACAAGCAGCCAAACACACGAAGATGGTCGTATGTAGCTTGTTTGCAATAAAGGTAATGAGTTGGGGTGAGGTAATGGATAATTTTGTGGGGTATGATGTTAATGAGATGAGTGGCTTTTGGAGAGCATAGTGCCAAAATGATGGCGGGACGGAAGCATGGATGAGTATGGTGCGGATGATATTGTTTATGGTGCGTAAGGTGCGTTCGACTTTGCCGTTTTAGGGAGATGTGTAGGGGCAGGATAGACGCATTTGAATACCATGAGTATGACAGAATTGAGTAAAGGTGGTGTTTGTGAACTATGTGCCATTGTCACACTGAACACACTTAATGTTCATATTAAATTGAGTATGTATTATGGCACGAAACATGATGAAAATTGAGCAGACTTGGGATTTATGAGCTAGTGGAAAGGTCCAGATGATATTTGTATAGTCATCTAAGAATATTAAATAGTAACGATGGCCAGTGGTACTAGGTACCGGGGAAGTCCATAAATCACTATGAATAATATCAAACGGCATAGAAGTAGTAGATAAAGATGGAGTAAATGGTAGTTTGATATGATTTCCAAGGACACAAGATTGACATACCCGAGAAGTGCAACATGTACATTTTATTAAATTATTATTTTGAAGGGTAGCAAAAACAGGTGATCCTGGATGACCTAAACGTTGATGCCATAAACTAGATGACAATGTGGAAAGATGACATTGAGAAGATGGGCTAAGAATCCTAGTACCCGTATTAATATCTTTCACAGAGAAACCAAATGGGTCAAATTCAATAGTTATAGAGTTGTCGGTTGTAAATTTACGAACAGATATAAGGTTCTTGATTATGTGAGGGACGTGGAGGACGTTATATAAGTGGAGGGGGGATGTGGTGCTGATAAAGTGGTATGACCATGACAATGAATCGGAACCGAATGACCATTCCCAACGACGATGATTAAGTAATAAATTAACCTCGCAAGTGCACGAATCGTACAGTAGTATAGCGAGGGTCGAACCACAGAGAGTTGATTATTAAATCTGATTACTAGTTAACTATACTAGGATAGCAAGTAAATCAAAATTAAATTTTATGATTAACTAAGAAACTAATGCAAATAATTGAAGGATTAAAAATATATATTTTTGGTTTGTTAGGATAAGATTTCATCAATACAATATGTGTTAAACATCTACTACCTAAATTATCAGTTATATCTCGGGTTCGATTTCTCGTTAATTCGATTTACAATTCGAATCGCGGACTCACCGAGTGCCTCTAAATTAACTAAAACCCTATGGTGTGTAGGCAAATGAGTTAAATTAGAAACCTAAAGCGCAATAAAATCTATTATGAACCAATTAAGTTATTGCTTACTTCCGCATCACAACTCCCTAATCAATTATTCAAGAAATCTGTTATGTCCCTCCATTCGGATGGTGACTTAAACATAACACTAAACATAACACTCACATATAATTGTGAACAATGAATAATACAAGAATTAAAGTAACTGAAAATAAAGATAAATAAATATAAAACATTCAAAAGTATATGACTATATCAAATCCCAACAAGGTTTTTGAATTAAAACATAAACCTTCATGCCTCAACAAACTCAACAAGCTTCTCAGTTGAGTAGTCCACCCGATTCATACAATTTAAACCACATGAAACAAATACTTTGTAAATAAATGATTGTTCTTGTTCCAAAATATAAATATAATTGGTAGGTGTCAACGGTATTCGAACACCTACCAATTAGCTAACTTCTTTGTTTCGAGGTGACCCTATGCATAACTGCATACCGTAACTATTCTGGATCCGCCCCTGATTTTGCCTATATTTAGATTTTACATTTATACAATATGTACCTGATCTCATACGATATGATACGTACGAGCATCATAATTGATGATCATAACTACAATAAATGATGAGTATCAAGTCACATTCACAAGACCCCAATTAGCCCCACAACATGATTCTTGCTTGCATGCTTCACAACTCTTTACTCTTTCACAGAAAAGAAGGAAACATAAAGAATGTATGAGCCGTGAGAATACAATATTCCTTGAATACAAGATTCCTTTCGTCCATAAAAAAAATTGTTACTGACATTGTGAATCGATCTTTAGATAATACAAATAGTCCAACTGTTATATTAGTTGATATGACAAGATAACCAAAATAAACAATGAACAATACACAATGTGATAATGCAGTTCAGTATCAACTTAATACTTATGTCTGGGGGACAACTTGCCCAGAAAAGAATTAATTATGAAAAGATTGTTTACAAGAAGAGACTTATAACAATCGCCCTTGACTAGACCCTCCAACTATTATTGAATTCTAATCCTAAGTCAACATCATCACGATGTGACTGACTTTTATGTGTACATGGAATGAAAACATAGGATTGTTAACTCAATGTGAATTAACAATCTAACAACGAGCCTAAGAGTGGAAAACTTTTAGGACACAATTCAGCCTACGAGAAACTTACTTTTAGTTGCTAGAGAACGAATAAGCTTCTTCTTCGTGTATTGATACTCTTTTATTCGATGCTCTTCAATGTCGTTCTTCCAAGATATTTATATGCACATCACCGAGTGGTTTGGTATGCTCCTTGTTTTCAATTAGATCAATTCAAATTTCTTCAGCAAGGAATAATTTGATCTTTTTTAAGATGCTTTCCACTTCGGTGCACCGTGCATGAGTCGATTTAGTTTCCTTCTTTGGTTGATCTCATAATCATGATTGTTTTCAAAACAAACCTTCAACCGACATGCTCTTAGTTAGAATCAATCATAATATTCTATCACAATCTTCTTTCAATCAAGCCTTCCACAAAACACGGCTTGACACAATCATAATTCTTCCTTGGTTGTCTTGCACAACAAGCAACGGATTCTGTTCCAATTGGTCTTTCAATCTATACCTCGTATAGATACATGGATAATGAAGCCTTTTCTTGATCCTTGCCTTTATGGCTTACTAGTATCACGTTACGTGCGTTGCATGTGGTAACAATTTCAATTAATTGTTAATGTTATATAATACATGGCATCAGAGGCGGATGTATATAAGTTCAAGCCCGTTCTGTCGCACAGGCATTTCTTTTAATTTTTTTAATATATAATTAAAGAAAAAATGAATGTAAAAATTAGCATTTAAATTTATATTTGAATATATTTAAGTATTTTGAACAATACTTTGCAAATTATGTCAATTTCGAACCATCACTTTGATATTCCTGAATCCGCCACTGCATGGCATGATGCATCCCAATTTATATGAAGGTATGCTTTTTATATTGTGCTTCCAGAAATAAAACATTAAAAAGGAAAAACTATACCATCATACATGATTGATTGATTCCTAGTAATAAAAAAACACAATGGCCAACCATTATAAATATTTTACCATACAAAATTTAATTTAAAAGGGACTTTTACTTATGCATAGAGTAATATAGTATTGATATACTTAATTAAAGCTACTTATGCATAGAGTAATATAATACTAATATATTTAATTAAAGCTATCCACATAGGGATAATTTATAAATTACATAACAAAAGAAAATATATGTTACAGCTTATCATTAAAATTCTTCATATGTTGATAATTTATAGACGACGATTTAATGAACGAAAATTAAAATGATCTCACATGATACACACTTCAAATGTTATAAGAAATATTAAATTTTATTACAACTGGATCACTATTGAAAAAAATAGATAAAGTTAAACATATACTTCTAATATAAAAATATAATAAATAATCGTTGACATAAATACTCCCTCCTTCCCATAATGTTATTCCAGTTTGAAAATATATATCGAAACAAATCTAACAATATCCAATTTAGCTATATTATTTCTTATCGGCTATTAAAAATTAATGGTTAAATTTTTTAAATTATACTCCAAAAATAAAAGGTGAAATAAGATTATGGGATGGAGGGATTAAATATAAGAAATAATCATTAACATAAAAACCTCTAATTAGAAGTGAGTTTGTTACTAACTAAAATAATTAATATTTTCCAACTCTATCTCTCTATTAGTAATATATATATATACATGATGATTCAAAATCAAATAATATTTTCTATAGAAGGTTAAGATAATATGACATTTTTCAATTTAATTCATATTTTATACTAAGAATACACAGATGATAGTGAATCATTCTACTAAGTGTATTTTCTAAGTAATATTAAATAACTACATTATATTAATACATGCGATAGTAAATATATACAATATATAAAAATAGCAATTAAATGCAATTTGGATGAGCCATACAAAAGATCAAACCAAAGGTTGAGCAATTCGTCTTTGAAAAAGGATTAAGAGATTAAGAGACACTACAAAATTAAATACATTTTTACAATTTGAAATTATTTCCATTCATATGTTTACCATATATGTATATACAACAATAAATATATTTCATATAAGTCATATATACATACATACAAATATATATTTTTCCAATCCTATTTGCGGATCAACCGTGTGGTTGAGAAATCTTAAAAAGAAACTATAAATATAACAAGTTGCAATGAAAAATTAGTATATATTGATTCAAAAGAAACGAAAGAGATATATATAATTTCACAAGTTGACCCAAACATTTAACTTATATTAAACTGATATGAATTTAAGTATTTTAGTAATAATATTGAGTTTTTGCATTTGACCTTTTATCATTATAATTCCATAATGTATATATATATATATATATATATATATAAATAGTCTTAACATGTAATAAAAACACTCTAATAATAATTAATTCTAAAATATTATATGTAAATCGATCTTACAATAAAATTGAAGAAATATTTTTACAATTTACTTATTGAGTATTATTTATCTATAAAACTCATATTATTATTATTTCTCACAGATAAATAAATTTATACAAAAAGAAAACAAATAATCATAACTAAAAATATATAAATAAATTTATATGTCATCCAAGTTCTACATTTAAATTATATTTCTATGGATGTATTTTTTTATTTTATATATTGATATATTTACCTTAATATATTGATCACATTTCTAGTTTTTTTGTGTCATAAACAATTTTGGGTTGAACATTAAATCTCAACCTTCTCTACTTTAGTTTCTATTGTGAATGAACTAAGGAGAATTCATAAAAATAAGAAAAGAACCATATAATTAAGTGAAACTTTCATTAAGAAGAGTCAACAACAAATCAACATTATTGATGATTGTTCAATTGTAGAATGTCTTGCTTAACCTGTAAATTAAGGATAAAAAATGATGTTAGTTGATAGACAATGGAGAATTTGTGCAAATGTGATTTTCTTTCTTAAACATCAAGATGTTAATAAAAAGAATTTATTTATGAAAGACAATAAAAAATGATAATGGTTTTAAAATATAGAAATGGATATTAAAGGTAAAGTAACTCCAAGAGATAGTGTTGAAACACATTTATGAGTGTCATTATTTCTCAAAAATTATTTACTCTCATTATCTTTAAAATTAGTTTTTAAATTATTGTTATCATCAACTATTAGTGTAGTTTTAAAAACTAAATGTTATTTTCAATAATTATTGAATCTTTTTAAAGATCTCTCTACTTATTCTTAACTCGTAACTTTTGTTAAATGTTTTATAATTGTTGCAAATTTTATATATAAATATTGTTTTTGTTCTCATACTTTTTATATTTTTCATTATTTAACCTTCAAGATTAATTGATGTTCAGTAATTAGAATCATTCAAAAAATAATCATCCATATTAACTATTTTAAAACTATTTTTACCTATTTTTAAACTCTCATAGAATATTAAAAGGCCTCTCATAGAATATTAAAAGTCATGTAATTCCATGACGTGATCTCAACTCTCATTATTTGACGTTAATTATTTCTTAAGTTTTTTGCTTGCTTGTACTATTATAAAATTATTATTAGGCATCATTACTAAGAGCTATGTTGATTAAGTTTCAATTTAATAATCACTGGATCAACCTTATTATGCATCATGTGAAATCAGTTACCTTATTCATTGATTCTTAATGGAGAGCAGACTGGCTATATTAGACCAGGTAAAGGACTCCGGCAAGGAGATCCCCTGTCACCGTATCTCTACATCATCTACACGGAGGGTCTAATTTCTCTTCTTAAAGGGGCATGTTCTAGAGGCGAGCTACAGGGGATTCCGTATCCGAATGTAGCACCAATATCTCATCTTATGTTTGCAGACAGTACACTCTTAGTGGGGAGGGCCTCGGTTGAGGAGGCTTTATGTTTTAAGCAAATTCTGGGAACCTGTGAGGCTATGTCGGGCCAACTTATCAGTCCACAAAAATCTATAGTTATATTTAGCCCGAATGTCAAGGCTGATGTTAGGCGAACCATCTCGGATATGTTAGGCATTCCCGAAGCAAGTTCGCATGGGAATTACCTAGGTCTCCCAACCTCTGTTGGCGCCTCCAAAAAGGAGGTTTTCACTTATATTTGTGAAAGTGAAGGCCAAGGTTGCTGATTGGAAAACCAGGCTCCTATCTACAGGGGGTAAGGAGGTTTTTATTAATTCAGTTTTACAAGCGATTCATGTTTTTACAATGAGTTGTTTCAAACTACCTCAACAGATATATAATAAAATAAGTACTATTCTATCTAACTTCTGGTGGGGATCAGATCCAGAAAACAAAAAGATACATTGGATTGCTTGGAAAACTTTATGTAAATCTAAAAGTGATGGTGGTCTTGGCTTCCGGGACACTTCGAGCTTCAATCAGGCACTTCTGTGTAACCAGGCTTGGAGAATTATTTAGAATCCGTAAAATCAATTCTTGTCAGGGTATATAGAGCAAGGTGCTTCCCTCAGTCAGATTTTTGGAATGCTTCACTAGAAGTCAGCCCTAGCTACACCTGGTGCAACATACTGTCCGTCCGAGACCTCGTCAAAACAGGAATACAGTGGGAATTAGCAAATGGTAACGATATCAGTATATGGCAAACCAGATGGGTAACTCATACCCATTCACATATTGTTATTACTCCCACGAATCAAGCATGCAAAGACTATAAAGTTGCAGATTTGATAGACGAGGAAATAGGCATCTGGAAAGTGGACCTAGTAAACTCCCTGTTTTATCCAATTGATGCAGAAGCAATACTACAGATTCCTTTAAGAAGACTGCATTTAAAAGACAAGCCAACATGGAATTGTGGGAAGAATGGTGTTTTTTCAGTCAAGTCACCGTACATGTAAGATTATATTTCTGAATGAATTATAGAATAGCCTTTGGCGCATATTTATACATTACAAGTTAACCTAATGTCACCTATGGGCCTAGCCCGATACACAATACAACTAGGGTAAATATATACACTCTAATACACCCCCGCAGCCGTAGCGGGAGGAGGATGAACGCTAAGACTGTCCCGAAAATCAGTGAACAAGATGTGCGGAAGTCCCTCAGTGAATAAGTCCGCAATTTGATAGCGAGAGGGCACATGGAGGACTCGTACTTGTCCGCGGGCAACTCTATGGCGAACAAAATGGATGTCAATCTCGACGTGCTTTGTCCTCTGATGGTGAACTGGATTTTCAGATAAATAGATAGCGCTGACATTGTCACAGTAGACAATAGTAGCAGATGTAAGAGGGTGATGTAGTTCCAACAGCAGATTGCGAAGCCAACATGTTTTGGCAACAACGTTAGCAACGCCTCGATACTCAGCTTCTGCACTAGACCTGGAAACAGTAGCTTTCCTTTTAGATGACCAGGATATAATGTTGTCGCCAAAAAAGACACAGTACCCAGAAGTAGACCGTCTAGTGTCAGGACATCCGGCCCAATCTGCATCCGTATAAGAGACCAAAGAGTGAGATGAAGATTTAGACAAATGTAAGCCAAAGTCCAATGTTCCCTGTAAGTATCGCAACACTTGTTTGAGTGCGAGCATGTGGTCGGTCATGGGAGCATGCATGTGTAGACAAATCTATTGAACAACATAGGAGATATCTGGTCTGGTAAAGGTGAGATACTGCAAGGCACCAGCTAGACTACGAAACAGGGTTGGATCATCACATGCAAATCCAAAGGTAGTTGAGTTTGGACTTTGTGTCAACTGGGGTGGCAGAGGCGTTGCAGGAGGACATACCGGCTATGCTGATAATAGATTCGGCATACTTTTTCTGCGAGAGAAATAGATCACCTGTATGATGTGTGACAGCAATGCCCAAAAAATAACTAAGACGCCCCAAATCTTTCATGGGAAACTCGGCACTGAGCAGGGAGATAAGATAGCTGCATAAAGTCTCAGAGGAAGCAGTGAGAATAATATCATCAACATATAGCAAAAGATAAACAATATCGGGCCCTTTCTTGTACACAAACAGAGAATGATCAGAAGCACTATGAATAAATCCAACGGTAGACACATAATCAGCAAAACACTAGTACCATGCCCGAGGAGTCTGCTTAAGGCCATATAAGGATTTGCGTAGACGGCAGACATGATCAGGAAATGCGGGATCGCGAAAACCTGCTGGTTGGTACATATATACAGTGTCATGTAACTCACCATGAAGGAAGGCATTTTTGAAAATCGAGCTGGTGAATGGACCAAGAGTTGGTCAAGGCCAATGTCAAAACTATACGAATAGTAGCCAGTTTAACCACCGGGCTAAAGGTGTCCCCACAATCAATACCAACCTGTTGTGTCCTGCCATCACCTACAAGACGAGCTTTGTAACGCTCAAAAGAACCATCAGACTGCAATTTGTGACGAAAAATCCACATAGACCGGATCACATTAACATTCGAAGGACGAGGAACTAACTGCCATGTACTATTTTTAATTAAAGCATCATACTCGTCGCACATGGCCATTTTCCAGTTAGGGTCTTTTAACGCCTCGACGGGATTTTTAGGAAGAGGAGATATAGTGGAGGTGGTATGAAGCATGTATTTGGGGTTAGGCTTGACGATACCATGAGTATTACGGGTGACGGGACGGTGTGGAGGGGAAGGTATTGGTGGGTTCGGTGAGGCAGGGGTATCGCACACAAAACTTAGAGATGTCCAGAATCAGACCAGTACTAGTACCATCAGAACCTCAATTTTTGACAAAGTGTGGTCAATAAAAGTGCCAAGCAAGATTAGACACTTTATTCATAGAGCTTGCCACAGCAAACTACCAAACAAAGTCAACCTTTTATGGAAACATGTGGATATATGTGTCAAGTGCCTATTTTGCAAATCATAGGAGGAATCGGACATACATCTATTCCAGGATTGTATATTTTCAAGAGAAACCAGAGCCTAGTTACATATCAAAGATCTACAAGGCTCAAATATGCAGTTCACAGATTTATTCATGGAATACAAAAAACATCTACCACAAGATAGGTTCAGAATATGGATCATTTGCATGTGGGAAATGTGGCATCAAAGGAACACACTCTTATGGGACAACAAATGTAAAAATCCAAAAGAGATTGTTCAAAACAAGCCTGGTCAACAACCCCAAAGCTCCCTGCATCCGGTGAGGAATGAAAGTAATGAAGCCTAGGATTCTAAGGTATGATTATTTAGGGGATGGTTTTGGGCTCAGGTTGACCATGGGCCGCCATTACCCTTATCTTATGGGCTGAGTCGAGCTGATGCTCTTGTAGACTTGGCCCAATATTAGTAGTTTAGTGTTCAGGTTGGTTTGTGTAATAGTTTGGATTTTTTCCTTCTCAGGATTTTAATATATCGCTCGTTATAAAAAAAGCTATTTCTTATTATTTTTAACTCTCAACTTATGTTATAACCAAATTAGAGTTATTTCTATTTATAGAGTAAATAGTCTATTATACTAATCAATCGAGCAACTTATAACACTGCTTGAAAATAGTATAACATAATATAATTATGGAGAAACTATAATACAATATATTTCCCAAATGAAAAATAATTATTCACTATTTATGCCAAATTTTATAAGGAGCTCATATTAAATCATGCGAAGTATCTTTTAGTTATCTTAAATATTAATGTAACCTAAAATTTCATTCACCATAATTTAGTAAGTGTAATTTACTTCTCTTGAAATATTAAAAGCCATGTAACTCCATGAGGCGGTGTTAAGTCTAATTATTGCTAAAGTTTTTTGTTTACTCTTATGGTTTATAAAACTATTTCTAATTATCATTATTATCAATTATTAGTACAATTTTTAGCAACTTACAAAACTGATTGAAAATTTTTCGAATAATATGGCTTTGGAGAAATTGTAGTACTATATATCTCTCAAATGATAAAAAATATTCGTTGTTTATGCCAAATTTTGTAAGAGTTCATAGTAAAATCATGTGCAATGTCTTTTAATTAATCTTAAATACTAATGTAACCTAAAATTTCATTTACTATATTTTAATGAGTGCAACTTACATTTTCCTTTACTTTTACTTCAAAAGTAAATAGGGTGGATCATCTTTTTTTAACAATGATATGGTTCTAATGAATGATTAAAATAGTAATTGTATTTATCTATTAAATTTATTAGAATTTTAATTCATAATTAAACTAATGGAAGTTACATGACTCTCACTATTCAATCAATAGGGAGTTACATCACTTTATTTTATTTGGTATTAAGATCAATTTACCCATATTTCTCAATAACTAAGCATTGATTATTTATATTTTTAATTAAGTTTTAAACTTTGGATAATTTTATATAATTTGTGTTTATTTTTAGTTATTTTTCAAACCTTGGATAAGTTTTATTATATAGTATATTTTCAAGTTAAATATTATTTTTAGGAGTCGTTGTTTTCTTGTTAATTATTACTTTTCATGATTAATAGATATTTATTTTTCAACAATCACTATTTTTTAAAATTATTTATTAATTGTGAATAGCATAAAGTATATCATAATATGGATCACTTTTTCTCTATTAATTATTCAATGATGGATCACAATAATAAGGCTCACACTAAACATAACTTTATAGAAAACTATTTCATTTTGTAAGCAAAAAAATTTAAAAAATAATGAGAGTCAAATAATTAGAGTTTAGACCTAGAGTTACATGACTTAATATTCCATGAGAGGTAAATTACAATTATCAGTTTATATTAAATGAAATTTTAGGATACATTAGTTTTTAAGATAAATTATATGACATTACACGACATTACACATGTTTGTTGGTTAGTTTCATATTGATGTGTTTATTTTTGAAAATAAATTAAACGCAATATAAATTTGATATATATTTTTGAAATAAACGCAATATAAATTTGATAAAAATTCAAAAAGAAGACACATATTATCAATAAAGATTTCTAACTTCTAACACTATCCAACAGACAACTAAACCAAGAACCATAACCAAATATAACACTATTCAGCAAACAATATGGGAAAAAACATAAATAAACAATTATATAAATAATGTAATAAAAAAATAGCTTACGTGCAACGAGATTTGAGAAGAACTGGTTAAATGTTCAGCTCCACATGAACTTGCAGCGAAATTTGAGAAGCCATCCGATCCGTTAACTATGGAGGAAGCAAAACAAGCAATTGATATAATTGTCGAAGGAAATTTTGACCAGAATTTCAACATATAATCACCTATTTTAACATTCTCAAGTACCCATGATATATAAAACTAATCACCTTGACTATGATATTGCAATTATGATAGATAATGAAAATGAAAGAAAATTTTGATGACATACCTTTAGTTGTTCATAGCTCCCATGAAAGTGTCTATATACCTTTAGTTGCAACAATGGTAGATACTGAAAGTGGGGAAGAAAATTTTATTAATAGCTCCCATGATATTTGTTAGTAGCTCATGTCTCTTCATCTTCCCAATAAAAGATGTATGCAAATTAAAAATTAAATTAATAGTGAAAGTGGGGAAGAAAATTTTGTTAATAGCATCCATGATATTTGTTAGTAGCTCACGTCTTTTCATCTTCATTCTCATTAAAAGATGTATGCAAATTAATAGCAATACATGAAATTAAATTAATAGTGAAAGTGGGGAAGAAAATTTTGTTAATAGCATCCATGATATTTGTTAGTAGCTCACGTCTTTTCATCTTCATTCTCATTAAAAGATGTATGCAAATTAATAGCAATACATGAAGGGAGAGGGGTAAATTAGCCCTCACAAAAAATAGAAGAAACACCTAAAGGTGTTGCCACTTTTATAAGTATTATAGATATAGATTATAGATATAGATTATAGATTATAGATTATAGATAGATAGATTATAGATATAGATAGTCCGAATATCTTTTAGTCAATCTTCCCCCTGAATCTCGGACTTAACAAATAAATGAATATCTCTTAATTGATCTTCATCAATTCTTGACCTATTTGACAAAGGCTTCCTTGTAGATACTTGCCTAATTGAGTATTGACCTTTGTACCATCCAGTTGGTGTAACACTTGACTAATTCAGTTTGCTCTTCAAGTTTCTATGCAAACCACATTCATTGTGAACTATCAATTGGTTCAACACTTTGATCATCTTAGTTTGCTCTTCACATTTTTCATTGCAAACCACACTTATTACGAACCATCCAAGTGGTTCAACACTTGGTTTTGTTATGTCACCCATATGTAAATCATGCCGATTTACCAGTGGTCTTGTTCCAATGTCTCTATATGTAAATCACGCTGATTTACCAATGATTCTAACACTTGAATCACCACTAGATTCTTCTAAGCATATGCGCATTTGTTTATGAGAAAACTTTTCCCAACTGCTATGCATCAACAGTTACATCTACTAAAATTTTATATCCCTAACCCCATCACATTTGGTTAATTTTTAATAATATTTTCCCAACATACCTCAATAAGAAAACAGTAGTTATTTCATCTAAGAATATAGGAATATAATACGTTTTGACCCGGTAACATATGTTTGACCTGTTTGGACCTCTGACCATATTTTTGGTCCGTTTGGACCGCGAACCATTTTCGGCTCCTTTCAATGGTGGACCATCTTTTCGGGCTCTTTCCGCCCCATAGCATATTTTCGGCCCATTTTGCCCTAGAGACCAGATTCTCGGCCCGTTTTGCCCCGGACCACTGGCCGAAAATATGGTTAAGGGTCGAAAGTATGCTAACGGTTAAAATGGGACAAAAAATGGCCCAGGGTCGAAACTAACAGAAAATATGGCCCGGGTCGAAAATGGCCGAAAAAAGTTACGGGGGCGAAATGTACGAAAAATATGGTCCCGGGGGCCGAAAATATATTTACGGATCGAAACGAGCCGCTGGATCGAAACGGGCAGAAAATGTCGTCCCGAGTCGAAAGGGGCTGCACATATATATGGTGCATGGTCGAAAGAGCCAAAAACATTATTTGGGGTCGGAAACATGGCCGAAAGAGAAGGAGGGAGTAATTCTTTATAACTTTTATATTTATAGTCCATAAAAAGATAAAATAGGAAGTTTAAGTGATAAAAAAAAAAAAATCATTAAATTTTAAGATATACTCTGTGACCATCTTTTCAGAGGGAGACAGTATTTAGAAACAAGCGTGAGAAAAGTTGAAGAAAAGAGTGCTACTCGCATCAGCTTTAGCTTTCTTCACCAGAACTCATCATCATCAAACATCTACCATTGAGTTTCTCTATATATACTACAATAGTACTCCTATGGTTCATCTCAACTATCATCTGTTCTGTCCGGTATCCACTGAAACACAACCACCAAATCATTAAATGGAGCAACCACCAATCGCATTGTCGGCTGAGAATGAGATTCAGATATATTATCCCCAGGCGCCATCATCTGGGAACAATCCTAGTTTGTTTGGTCTAGACATGATTGATTATTTAAACGAGGACCAGAGGAACTCTCCCCTGGCCCCATCATCGGGGAGTAACCATAGTTTGATTGATCCATTCATGAAAGGTGACTGGGACAAAGTTCTTGAGTTATATGGCGAACACCAATCAGCGCGAACAGAAATGCTATCAATGTCTCAGCAGACAGCTTTACATATTGCTATTACTTTCAACGACCAAGAAAGTAGAGGCAGACAATTCCATTTAAATATGCATATTGGCGCGCTGTTAAATGCAATCCCAGATAAATGGTCTTACATTGTTCTAGGGTCAAAGGATATTGACGGAAATACACCTCTCCATTTAGCTGCAGCCCAGGGGAATGATCAATTATGCAATCAAATACTTACCAAGTGTCGTGAGGTTAGTGATATTAAGAATAATGATAACGCAACTCCATTGTATTTGGCAGTTCATCATGGAAGGCTGAAAGCATATAGATGTCTACGTGAATGTGATAAAAAATGGAAAAGAACAGTTGAACAGGAAGTTTGGTTGGCGAAAGATGGGAATACGATTCTGCATTCTGCAATTAAAGGAGGGAATTTCAGTGAGTATCAATGACCCTTTTGAACTAGTAATATATTTCATGTTCTGATTTCTTGCTGTTTGCATTTACTAGTATACGGATTCCCGGATACTGATAGTACCAAGTTCCCAGTACTGTTTTATGGACACCAGTATACCATATAATTAAATTATTATAACAGAAGTGCACAATTTCGTGAGGCGAAGTTTTTGCTATAGTTTTATATATAACCACTTAACCAGCATGAACATCAATTTAGGTTAAACTGCATTTCTGTTCAGCAAGTTGATATTTAATACAAGACAAAAATACATTGGAAGATAATTTTATAACGCTCTTGTGTACAGTAGTAATTGTGTACAGAATCAATTTTCAGCTTTGATTGGACAGTGATTTAGCTTATATAATTTTGTGATCAGGGTTGGCTTTTGAGATAATAGATGATTACAAAGAAACTGTGGATCGAGTCAATGGGGATGGCGAAAGTCCTCTCCATGTTCTTGCAAAAAGGCCTCATTTCTTCTTCAGCAGTTGCCAATTGGGATTCTATGCTTCCATAGTTTATCACAGTGAGCTTCTCCCTCATAATGGTTTATAACTCCTTAGTACTCCATTATCACGACATTTTAGGTCTTTCGTACTTTTTTCTCCATATTATTCACAAAAAGAGAACTAACACAAGTTTTGTGCATTAAGTTGTTCATGTTCGAAAGCTGAAAAGCAAGGAGAATGAAGTCGAAAGGCCAACTTCTAAACCCATGTCCGTAAGCTACCCAAGAAACTACCAGACTTGTGTTGACATTGTTGACAAAGTTATACGCAGGCTTTTTGGTGCGTTAATGGAGTAAATGTAACTAAGCTGTTCATATTAAACAAGATTATTAATTTTCTAACATGTCATATACATTCTGCAGATTTTACAGCAAAAATCTTCTGGAAAAGGCGGAGCTGTGGAGATGATGGCAATAGTGTACATAAAGATGAAGAAAACCAACAATGTAGTAAATCTCTCTTTATCATAATTATGCTCACTACATCATTTCCCGAAAGTCCCGTCCCTCCTTCCATTCCTATTTTTTCCTGTATCTTTCCACTGCAGATAATGTGGCTAAAGATGATAGATTTCCTCCCAATTACGCTACATGTTATCTATGTTTGCAAACTGCGGCCATGTTCTTGCTTGTTATCTTTGGGATGAGTAAGTTTTCCTACACTTGAACCATAAATCATCATTCTCAAACGGATTGATTTTCACCTTTTTAAATGTTTTTACTAGCTCCTTTCCAATTTAACTCGGAGGTTTGATAAATCAATTAAAGATAACATGTGTTTGATCCCGTGTGCTCGAAACTTGACAATTATCATATATACAGGGCGTCAAAAGATAAAGAAAGTAAGAGAAAGGAAGGAGAGACACACCTGGGCAACTCAGATCATGCACAAACTTCTTAATCTCGAACCCACGAGTTACAAGTATAATGATGGACAAGCTCCCATAGCGATAACTGGGTCCTTCTGTATTAATAGACCACCTTATAGTCCTCCACTACTTAGTGATTACGAAGAAAGTGAAGACGAACTTTTAAATAGACTTTTGCGCTCGCCTGGAAATCCTCTACTTGGTGATGATAGACAATATCACTTGCACTATAGCCCGCCTGGAAATCCTCTACTTGGTGATGATAGACAATATCACAAACATTCAGGTAAAAAAAGATTTACTATTCAATTTCTATTAATACATGGTACATGCTGACTATAAGGATAGTTTATCCTGAGACAATTTTTTAGTGAGATCAACTTGAACGTTGAAACATAGGACGATTCTGTTACAAATATCAATCATCCAAACGATAAGTATATCTTGGTTAACAGTTCACTAATTTGAGGCATTTTTTTGTGTGCTTATCAGAAACCCCGTTTCTTATAGCAGCAAAAACGGGTATTCTTGAGATGGTGGAGGCAATCCTGAAAAAGTTTCAAGTGGCAATTAATGATTTGGATAAAAATAAGAAGAATGCTTTACTATTGGCAATTGAGCACAGACAACCCAGGGTATTTGATTTCCTTATAGCTCTAAAGTTCCCTGAGTTTGTGCGAGATCAAGTAGACGATCAAGGAAATGGTGCTCGCCACCTTTCTGCATTATCGTTGAGGGACGAGAACAACCCGTGGCACCTTCCTGGATCGGCACTGCAGATGCACGGTGAGGTCACCTGGTACAAGGTTTGTTCTTCAAACTTATATTATTACCATAATCTATTTGGAGATGCCATTAACCTATTCAGAGTATTCAACACATAACTACAATTTCCACATCCCCTTATTACTCAAGCGTAAATGTCCGCTTTGCCAGACTTCCGCATGACAATAATGGGATTTTGGCACATTAGCGCTATTTGGAGATCTTTTTTAACTTAGAACACCCAAGTCTTTTTTTTGTAAAGTACTAGCACCCTCCCCTATGAAAATACTATTTTGCCCTTACTTCATAAACCAACATCCTCTTCTTCACCATTCCACCACCACCAAAACCTTCTCTTTACTAACCACCACCTCCATCACCACCTTTACAAACTCGCCACCACCAACAACCCCAAATTCAAAACCTTTGCTTCCTTTTTCTTCATAAACCCACCATCATCTTCTTCCCATCTCTTCTTCTTCTTCACAAACCCACCAACTATCACACCCTTTCCACCAACTATCACACCTTTGTTGGTGGCGATGAGTTTGTGACGGTGGTGGTAATGATTGGTGAAGAAGAAGAAGAAGAAGAGATGATGAGAAGAAGATGAAGTGTGGAGGAGAAGAGTAGAAAGAAAATGGTATAGATGTAGTTTGTTTTAAATTTAAGGGCAAAATAGTCTTTTTATGGGGAAAGGTCCTAGTCTTTTGCCAAAAAAAGAGAGGTGGGTGCTCTAAGTTAAAAAAGATCTCTAAATAGTGTTAATCTGCCAAAATTCCCTAACAATAATATAGCCAAAATTTTCGTAAGAGATCGATAACATTATATTTCTGAATATTCCAACCTCTGCTATGCATTGAGATATATGTAATAAATTTTTGAACTTCAAAAGTAGCGGCAATCCTAGACATATGAACTGATATTACATTCTGGGATTATCTGCAGCATGTAAAGAAATTTTTCCCTTTGGAA
Organism: Echium plantagineum; assembly: GCA_003412495.2. Classification (NCBI taxonomy): domain Eukaryota; kingdom Viridiplantae; phylum Streptophyta; class Magnoliopsida; order Boraginales; family Boraginaceae; genus Echium; species Echium plantagineum. Next base: position 24,453,244 of record CM016564.1, read on the forward strand.
CATTTTGCCTACCCTAACTACAAAGGCCAGACACCAAAAGACATTTTTAAAATAACTCATGAAGCTCTAGCTAAAGAAGGCACGGAGTGGCTAATCAAGACCTCCGAGTCATGCTCCGTTATTGCGGCCCTAATTGCCACCGTAGCATTCTCTACATCTACAACAGTCCCTGGAGGCGTTTCAGATGACACAGGGCTGCCTACATTGAGTCATCATGTTGTCTTCACCATCTTCGCCATTGCATCCGTGTCTGCCCTATACTTCTCTTTAACCGCGCTAGTGTCCTTCTTATCCATCGTCATCATTGCATCAAGGGGACAAGTTTGGGATTACAAGAAAGATTTGCCTCACAAACTTCTCACCGGATTGACTTCTCTGTTCTCTTCTATAGTTGCTATATTGGTGTCATTTAACGCAGGAGCTTTCTTCGTTTTAACTAAAAGTTTGAGATTTGCAGCATTTCCTACATACATTATGACATCAGTACCATTAATCACTTATTTCGCACTCGCTCAACTTCCACTCTACGCCAAGCTTTTACGGATAGTTGTTACTAAGAGGCCTGCGCGTAGTTACAAGCTTTCTTACCGTTAAGGTTCTTACATAACTCCTTTTTGAACACTTTTGATTAATTTCTACAAAGAGTGATTGTATTAAACAATGGTGTGTAATTGTGTATTAATCATGTTTCCTTCATTTATTTCAATTATGAAAACTCCAGGTTGAGATGTAAATGTATTATTTTCAAGGAAATCTTTTGCACGAACTCTCTCTTTGAAACACCTTTTGATAATAGAATAAGAACATATTAACAATGATGTAATTATACGGTATATATATACCTATACAAATACCCTAGCGGGCATTATACATCCATATTAATACGGGAAGTTTGGCACATTGGCACTTTTTAAAGTCTTTTTTTAACTTGGAGCACACCTCCTTTTTTTTGCATAGCAGTAGCACACATCCTATGAAAAGACCTTTCTATCCTTACCTCAAAAACCAACATTCTTCCCCCCCCCCCCCAATCTTTTGTTACTGCTTTACCTGTTCCGCCCCACCCCACCAACCCCTCGGGCGCCCATTCACAATCTCACAGTGTCATCCTTCCCTCCCCCATCCTCCCAATTCTCTCTAAAAAAAGGTTTTACTATAACGTTTCTATAAATAATATTTACTATAAAGTTTGAATTTTTAATAGTTTTTAGAAAAAGATTGAACTTTTTCAAAATTTCTAATACACGTTTTTTTTTTCTAGATACCCTTTATTAGTTTAATTTTGCATCTTGTATATGATAAAAGTTTCGATTTTGCATTCTATATTTTGTAAGAAGTTGAATTTTTGGTAGTTTTCTATAACAAGATTGGATTTTTTAGTAGTTTTTTTGCACAAAGTTAGTTTATTTGGTATAATGTGGTAACTTTAGTAGTTTTTTTAGCACAAAGTTAATATTTTGGTAGATTATTTGGGATATATTCCTAACCTGTAAAATTGATGTTATTTGTGTAGTATAATGTTATATGCACTAGTATATACACTCATATACACTTATAGAAAGTTAGAGTATAATATGAGACAAATATGTCTCCAACAAGGTTCGAACCCATGACCTCTTACATGAAAGGTTGGGCCGGATGCCACTAGGCTATTGAGCCATCGGCATACACTCATATACACTTATATGCAGTGATATACACATGTATACACATATGTGCCAATTTACACTTAAATGCTCACATCTTGACTAATATGCTCATTGATTTTCTTTGGTTGGCATATGTATCACCAATGAATCATATTCCACATCAAAGACAACTTTTAACACACGAAACAGAACAGATGCAACCAATATATGTCTAACAATTTGTACCAAAATCACAAAAATCTTATCTTTTTCTTAAAATCTACCAAAAAAACAAGGCTTTTTTTCATCTAGGCCCCTGAACTAATGAATAAATCCCAAATCAGCCCTTGTCACTTTTTTTTTTCCCAAATAGGCCCCTGGACCCCAAAAATGGCACCTGAACTTTCGTTTTTTCCATTTTTGCTGACTTTTTCAGATTTTTGACTTTTTAAAATCCTTATCCCAAGGGCAAGTTAGTCATATTGAAAATATGAGTTTTTGGAGGGAAATATTCGAGAAAAGTTCAGGTGCCATTCCGAAAAAAAAACATTTAAGCGCCAAAATTGAAGAAAAAGTTCAGGTGCCAGACAAAAAAAAAAATTTTGACATTCTCGTATCCAAAACTCGAATTCATGGTTGTATTTAAATTGTATATTCGAGTTGTATTCGATATTCGGGTTCGATTTTCTAGATTAGAAATATATTGAAACTTTTTAAAAATAAATATAATTATTAATAATAACTTAAAAAATTAAAAAAAACTCGATTTGTATGTGTGTTTGACTCTCGTATTTAAAACTCGAATTCATGTTTGTATTTAAATTTTATACTCGATTTGTATTCGATATTCGGATTCGATTTTTTAGATTACAAATATATATTGAAACTTTTTAAAAATAAATTTAATTATTAACAATAACTTAAAAAATTAAAAAAAAAGACCTACCGCCCCCGCACCCATCCCCCCTCCCTCTGCAATAACGAACACCCCCCTACCCCCCCACCCCGCACCCATGCCCCCCCTCTGCAACAACGAACAACAACCACCCCCCCACCCCCCTCCTCACCCACCTGCGACCCCCCCTCCTCTCCTCACCCACTTGCGACCCCCCCCCCCAACTCACCTGCGACCACCCCCGCACCCATGCCCCCCCCTCTGCAACAACGAACAACCACCCCCCCCACCCCCCTCCTCACCCACCTGCGACCCCCCCAACTCACCTGCGACCACCCCCCGCACCCATGCCCCCCCCCTGCAACAACGAACAACAACCACCCCCCCCCCCACCCCCCCTCCTCACCCACCTGCGACCCCCCCCTCCCCTCATCACCCGCCTGCGACCCCCCCCCCCCAACTCACCTGCGACCACCCCCCCTAACCCACCTGCGATATGAAGCAAATCCTCAGCTCGATCAAGAAACCCAACAAATTGTCTATCACCAGCCAAAGGAGTCCAATCACGTGTTACTGCTATGGCCTTCTCTTCACCATTTTCCGCCATTTTAGATTTGCGATATGGGTTGCGTTCAAGATTCGATTTTTAGCACCAAAAAATTAATTTTGGTAATATGTATAGGAGGAAAATTAAGGGTTTGGTTCAATATTTCATTTTTGAAAATAAGCTTGATTTAGACTTCAATTTTGGTGAATTTAGAGAGGAAGATGGATGATTTGGTTGGGCGTTGAGGGGGTGGGGGTGGGGTGGGGGTGGGGTGAAAGGTTGAAGATATGTTTTTAATTAGGTTGGTTAAATATTTGAGGTTGGGTTAGTTTATATTTAGGTTGAGTTAGTTTTATATGTGGTTAGACTAATTTGCCCTCTATCTAAAGTTTAAAATCAGAGAATTTTTTTTTAAAAAAAAGTCCAGGTGCCATTTTTTGGGTCCAAGGGCTTATTTGGGAAAAAAAAGGTGACAAGGGCTGATTTGGGATTTATTAATTAGTTCAGGGGCCTAGATGAAAAAAAGCCAAAAAACAACCATTCAACCAAACAAACACTCAAAATCTTAATTTTGTGTTGAAAAACTATCAAAATTACAACATTACACCAAATAAACGAGATTACAAAATTCTCCCAAATAATATACCAAAATCTTAACTCTGTGCTAAGAAAAACTACTAAAATTACCACATTATACCAAATAAACTAACTTTGTGCAAAAAAATTACCAAAGAGTTCCAATCTTGTTATAGAAAACTACAAAAAATTCAACTTTTAAAAAAAGTACACAATGCAAAATTGAAACTTTTATCAAATACAAGATGCAAAATTAAACTAATAAAGGGGTTCTAGATAAAAAAAATGTGTATGAGAAATTTTGGAAAAATTTAATCTTTTTCTAAAATTTACAAAAAATTTAATCTTTACAGTATATATTAATTATAGAAACGTTATAGTAGTTACTTTGATGAACTACAACAATTTTAAAGGTAAGAAGCTTCCAAATTGTAGAGATACAGACATTTTTTTTAGAGAGAATCGGGAGGAGGGGTAAGGGAGGGATGAAACTTGAGATTATGAATGGGGGGTGGAAGATAGGGGTTCGATCGGTCTCGGTTTTTATTCGGTTTTTAACCGATCCGATCTGAACCGGCGGCTTTTTTTCGGTTAAAAAACCGGGCGGTTCGGTTTCGGTTTTTTTCTAACTATAAATTTATCGGATCGGATCGGTTTCGGTATTTTCGAGACCACACTTTGAGACCCCTTCGACGGTTGTTTTTATCGAGATGATTTCTAGATACTTTCTAAGCTTTGTTCGAGACCACGTTGTCTCGATATGGGGCTCGTAAATAGTACATTCGACCGTTTGAGTACTATTTTCGAGACCATGTTCGAGACCAGTGATCTTGAACTGATCTCGAACATTGCTTGCTATATATATACTTCTACTATTTTCTGAAATTAAACTTTGCCAATTCAAAAAGATCCTTCAATTTTCTTCATCAATCAAAAGCAACGTCAACTAGCTCTCATATTTAATCTTCACATGTTTGAGTTAGAGAGTTTCATTTTATCGTTTTATTATAAACATCTCATTGAAATCCTAATTAGTTGTAAGTAGGTTCTAATTTTATCTGGAGTTTGAAATAGACATAGGTTTAGGTTACTTTTCTTGCATAGATTAGTTGTGAAATCCTTGTGGTAGTTAGACCATTGAGGTGGTAGCTTAGAATTAGAGTTGCTTGTGTATATACAGATCTTCTCAAGTTCAAGTTAGTCTTTCCAAATCTCAAGGTGGGAAAGCCGAGGGTCGAACACGTAGGGAAATCGAAGCTCGTTATAATCATATTTGCATCCATCTTCCCTTACTCTTTATTATTATTGTTTATTATTTTATGTTTTAGTTAAGGCTAATGATAATGCCATGGCAATTTTCATATCGTGAGAGCAAAATCATGCTTAATTCCTTTTATACCTTTTTCATCAAACTTTATAGTCATCTTAATCTCAATTATTAACTATAAAATGTATTCATGTTTTCATTCAAATAGAAATAGAAAGTATTATGGCCTTAACAATCAATATTATAATTATAAGTCATAGAATCAAAGGGCATACAAGGAATTAATTATAGTTTTGCTCTGGCATTATAATTTGCCTTTAGTTAATCCTCATCATATCTTGTTTTGTTAGCATAAAATGTTTGATATATTTCTTAAGTGAACTATATAGATTTATTCGATCTAATTCCGCATTATTCACTTATATATCAAACTATATAAAAAAAACAAAAAGAACTATATCTTTTTAAATCGAAAAAGTTGTCAATGTATATCGATAAACTTTATTCACCCCCTTCTTTGGTTAATAGTATTTTATTTTCCTTGGGAATTTGAAGTTGAATATGAGGAGACTTTAGCATATATGTTAGAATGACTCTAAGAATTGATTCACGCAAACGATTGCTCAAATCTGTTGTTGTGTTATACAAGAGCATTTCTATGTGTATAAGGAATGAGAATTAGAGAAGAAAATCACTACTTCCTTCTCCCAATGTTTCTGGCAAGAGAGGGTGATGGATAAATTTTTATCTCAACTCTTCTCTAAAAGATGAGAATGAAAAAATTGAGGAAAAATCTAATGCATTAACACTACAATTCAATATTTATTGTGTTAGGTTATTTGCAGAAAAGTCCTCCACCTTTTTCCTAAATGGAGTATTATTTATGTCTATGGACTTTCATCAATAGCATGTTGACCCCAAATGTTTCTTTTATGTATTACACATAACAAATCATATTTATAATTCGATTTCTTTGTTTGTGTGTGACCTCTTAGACCGATTGACAACAACAATGTATTATATAATACTCCCTCCAGTTTTTTACTTGCCGTTTTACTTATAGAAATTTACTTTATCACCACCTCAGACGGGTGATAAAGACATTGTGTTTGACCCGTTTGAATATTTGTTAAAGCATTCAGACGGGTGCTAGGATCTTACGATGCAATAGTACCGGTGACCTCTACCCATTCACTGAGCCAGCTTTCTCCTTCCCGAGTCCGCATCCTAACTCATGTTAGTGTTTTGTTTCCAGTTGCCCTTCTAGTTTATGGCATAGTCGCTTAGGTCATCCTGGTTCACCTGTCTTTGATGGCCTTCGCAAGTCTGATTTGACCAAGCGTAATCCTTGTTGTCCTTTTTGTCAATCTTGCGTTCTCGGCAAACAAATAAAATTACCTTTTATTCCATCTAAGTCTGCAACTTTTATGCCATCTGATATAAATCATAATGATATATGGACTTCCCCTATCACTAGCGTTTCTGGTCATCGCTACTATTTAATCTTCCTCGATGATTTTACCAATTTCTTTTATCCAATCTGAATTGCATCCGGAATCGCAAATTCAATAGTTGTCAAACTGGAAGATAAAATTTTCAAGTCTCTAACTTGGTCTAGTAGTCCAACCTTTACGCTAAATTTATGTTGAAAGTATTTTTTTTTACAGCGAGAAATATATCCGTACCAACCTTAACATGCGTAAATTTATCATTAAGAGCAGTTCATAGTATTAAGACAATAACCTTTACACAAAGTCTTTTCCGCATCCCTTTTCTATTTCGTAAGCCTTCATTCTTCTTTGTTCTTCTGAGTGAGTGTAGGATCCAACGGTGGAATTGGTGGTAAATCATCAGAAAGAATGTAAAACACATTCAATGATGTGACTAGCCACTTAATCCTATTTTCCTATCTAAGATAGTTTGATCCATCAAACTTGTCAAGCGTTTCCTCAATGTTGAAGACATTTGATTCCGACATTGTCAAAGTCCAAGGACCTCTTCATCATTGCATTCATAACTATTGTATTTGGATTGTTGGAATTTATCTTTATTTCACATTTAACAACTATTACAATAGATGATCAATATATACTAACTTTACAATGAAAATGAATAACAACCATAACTTCAATCACTAATAAAAGCTTTTCTAAATACAATACTTTGGAGTATACAAAGTTGTATTAGCGGATAAAATAAGGCTTTAGATGTATAGTATGGAGAGAAAATAATTTCTCGTATTCTTGTGAGGATGAAAATGAAAATGCTCTATTTTCTAAATTTTCAGAGTATTAAAATGATGTTTCAACTTCTCATTTAATCACATTAAGCATTCCAACTCTTATAAGAATCAATGTGCCTCTTGAATTGTGTCCTTTTCATTATTTGTATTGTCAACACCAAATAATATCACACAATCGAACCAATAGTTGGAAGAACGAAAAGACTTCAATGATGCCTTCTCAAACAAAGGAAAAACGCTCATAAATGTCACCAATCGGACTCCAGGTCAGGATAAAACACCCGACCTACACCTGACATGAAAACAGGAAGTTTCTTGACAGAATATAAAAGGTATATATTATTGATAATAATTGTTGTTGTAAATACATTGAAAACATGACCGATATTTATAGGTAAATATTTAACGTAACCCTAATCCAGGTCCGTTGTTGTGGGCTATTTGCCCACCTAAACATTTCTCATGTTCAATCGGGTCCTTGATGGGGTGTTAAGTCCCGACTCGGCACCCGAGTGCAACACAACTTTCACCTTTTTTTCATTTATCATATTCATGATATGGGGGAAGTAAATTGTACTCCCTCCGTCCCTAAATGATTGGTACATTTTGACTTTTAGTGGTCAACAAAACACAATTTTAAACATAAATATCTCCTATTCTACATATGAAACATTATAAAAAGTTGATAGTTCATAAATATATATTGAGACGAATCTAATAAGATATCATATGACTATACTATTTCTTATTGGTTAATGAAAATTATTGATCAAAGTTTTTGAAGTTCGACCATGTAAAATAAAATGTGCCAATCAATTAGGGACGGAGGGAGTATTATATATTAGTTTTCCTTTCCAAGTTTATATTAGATCTGGCATGTTGGGTTTGCAATCTCATCCCCACCACATATGCATCTCGACATATACACAACAAAAAAGCACTATTATATTATTTCTCCTACATTATTATGAACATGTAAAGCATAACATGGCACCAACAATTGACAAGTGACTATTAATAAGAGCTTTGAAGCCAAACAAGTCATATTACATGTGTGAAAGGTTCCTACTTTGTCTAATTGGATAATATTGAATTATTGATAGTGCATGATCACCTAAAAGTATACTACTTCGACACATTGTCCTTTCCTATTTATATTCATACGTGCCGTTTTCATATATCTCTTTTTTATTTTGAGTTTTAAGTTATGATTATACATTTTGATTAGATGATAAGAAGTAATATGAGCATGTGTAATCTTGTTAGCTTAGTTTCAACATATATTTTTGAAATTTCGAATTTTTATAGCTACGTGTGTATAATTAGAGATATATATTAACGTTTTAAATCGTGTCTCGAATTCATAAAAAGTCAAACGAAACAAGAGTATTTGTTTGATGATTATTATAAGTGTTATGAAGTCAATTAACTGTAACAAGTTAAAATTATCACGTACAATATAATAAAGGGAAAATCGCATGGATAATTACCTAAGTTTTATCCTAGATAATTTTTGCTCACTCATGTTTTAAATATCCTCATTCACTCACCCATAAATAAATAAAATAGATCTTTTGCTACAATAATATATTCGTCGATATTGTTGGGGGAAGGTGCCTGATGAGGTGTGGTCCGGAAAGGATGTATCCTACAAGCACTTAAGGATGTTTGGTTGTAGGGCATTTATGCATGTTCCTAAAGATGAGAGGGCTAAGTTAGACAATAAATCAAAGGAGTGCATATATCTCAGTTTTGGTGATGAAAAATTTGGCTACAAATTATACTATCCCATTGATAAGAAAATATATATGAGCAGGGATGTTAAGTTCTTTGAGGATCAAGGCATCAATGACATCTAGAAATCATTTAACACAAATAACTCAAGTAATGACCTGGTTGAATGGGAATCAGATGATGATCTAGAAGAAGCCAATAATAATCAACCTAGAATCAATGACCTTCAACAACCAGAGACAGAACCTATAGATAATAACCCAGAAAAAATTAGGAATGATGTTCCCAAAAAAAAAGACATTCTAGATGAACCAACTAACACTGATAGCACACAGAATACTAGAACCTAATCAACGATCTGGATTCCATCTACTAGATATCCTGCTAATGATTATATATTAATGTCAGATGGAGATGAACCTATGTATTATCACGAAGCTATGGAGTGTGAAGACAAGGAACAATGTATACAGACAATGCAAGATGAAATGAAATCACTATATAAGAATAACACTTATGTATTGGTTAAGAGGATACCTGATAATGGATCTTAAAGAAAAAATTTGAGTAGGGAAGTATCAAACCTAGATACAAAAAAAGGTTAGTGGTGAAGGGCTTTGAACAGAAATTTGAAGTAGACTATGAAGAGATCTTCTCTCCAGTAGTCAAGATGACATCAATCAGATTAATACTTTCTTTAACTGCCAATTTGAATCTTGAATTACAACAACTAAATGTTAAAACTGCATTCCTCCATGGTGAATTGGAAGAAGTCATACTTATGGAACAACCAGAGGGTTTTAGAGTAAAAGGGAAGGGAACACTTGTCTGCAGGTTGAAGAAGAGCCTCTATGGACTAAAAGAGGCACCAGGACAATGGTACCTGAAGTTTCACTCCTTTGTGATTGAACAAGGCTACAAAAAGATCCTGGTGGATCAATGTGTTTGCTGAAGAGTATTTAAGGATAAAAACTTTGTAATACTGTTACTATATGTAGATGATATGCTGCTAGTTGGAGCAGATATTCAGAAAATAGAGGCACTTGAGAACAATCTGAGTAAAATATTTGAAATGAAGGATTTAGGTGGTGCTACTCACATCCTTGGAATGCAGATCAAAAGGAATATGACAAAAGAAAGATTGTGGCTATCTCAAGAAGACTACATTCTTAAAGTATCAAAGAGATTCAATATGGACAATGCTAAATCAGTATGTTGCCCACTGAATGCTTAAGTAAAATTAAGTACTAACACAGCCCCAAGTCACAGACTGAGAAAGAGTATATGCAAAAAACTTCATATGCATCTACAGTGGGGAGTTTAATGTATGCCATATTCTGTATTAGATCAGACATTGGTTATGCATTAGATATGGTTAGTAGATTTCTCTCCAATCAGGAAAGGAACATTGGAGAGTGTTAAATGGATACTAAAATATTTTAAAGGAACAACTGACTTGTGCATATGAAACAAAAGAAAGGAGACAAGATTGGAGGCATTCATAGATGCTGACCTAGCTGGTGATTATGACTCAAAGGAATCAACCTCATGTTATTTGTTTACATATACAGATGGAGCTATTTCATGTAAGTTAAAGTTTCAGAAATGTGTGGCCCTTTCAACTACTGAAGCTGAGTATATTGTCATTACGGAGATCGTCGTGCAACCGACATTCTGAATTTGATGGTTAAGTAAGTTATCCCACCAATTTATGATATCAAAAATACTTTAGCATCATTAGTTCTCCGCACTTCTCCGCATACAGAGTGCTGCAAGGAAGTGCTCTGGATGAAAAGGATTTTTCTGGAATTGAATCTGAAGTAGGGGAAGTTTGTAGTGCATGTGATTCCCAAAGTGCTATAAAATTGAGCAAAAATCTGACTTTTCATTCAAAATCCAAGCACATTGAAGTTATGTATCATTGGATCAGGAAAGTGTTCGAGAAGAAGCTGTTGTACATAGAGAACGTACACACTAGTGGAGAGGTGGCGTGGAATCAGGGAAAGGTGGCGTGGAATGAGGCTGATAAGGTGAAGAATTGGGAAGAAGGAGCTTGACAATGGCGTCGACAATGGGGTCGAGTGGAGAGGTTCACCTGAAGAAGTAGCAGCATCGATAGGAATCGAGACCGAACTGGAAAAACCATCTGATACCATATTGAATCTGAACACAACTGATGACAACTAACAATGATCAAATGGCCTCTCTTCCTGATGTAAGAGGTGGCTCGGTATATATATTACATGAAATAGATGATGTTACATTTGTACAAGGACTCGTAATTATGGCCAATAACTACCTAAATTATTGTATAGCGGTTATCAGTCGAACTACATTTAGTACAACAGTTGTCAGTCAAACTACCTAAATTATGGTCCAACCGTTATCAATCAAACTACATAAATTATAGTCCAACGGTTATCAGTCAAACTACCTAAATTATAGTACAACGGTTATCAGTAGCTAATCTAATATAACCTATATCCACCAACCGTTTTCGATCTACATAGGAGGCTCTGATTCTATTATGACTTTTTCTGGGTATGCCCCTCTTATTGTTGTATTCTTTTTTTATTATTCTGTTTGTGTTCTCGGATATTTCTCTAATGTTGTGTCGCTTAGGGTGTTGGGTTGGGGACTTTTTTTTCTAGCTTTCTTCCTTGCCTTATCCATATTGTTGATTTGTGAAAGTTGAAGAATGATCTTGTTATAGTTATTTGGTTTGCTAGTCCGGTCCGGACGTTTATGGTAATTTGGTTATGAATTCTTATGTTTCTCTAATGTTGTGTGTCTTAGGGTGCTGGGTTGGGGTACCTTTTTTCTAGCTTTCTTCTTTGCATTATCCATGTTGTTGATTTGCGTAGGTTGTGGAATGCTTGTGGTATTTAAGTAATTTATGGCTTCATATGTACTAGTCTAATTTACTGTGAGAAGATAATGTGTTGTTCGGTCGTTAGATGGAGTCGGTTTCTTAGAGATCCTTACCCGAGCTTGTATTATACAACTTGTTTATGGTTGTGAAGATAACCTACGAAAATTGACTTTCCACTCTGACAAGTGGATAGAAAATGAATTATTGCCGCTTCTCTTTTGCTAGGATTCGAGGACTCTTTGACTTGGTTGTAGGGGTGGTGGATACGGATCAAATAGTTTTCCGAATATTCGAATTCGAATGTTGTCGAACAAAAATCGAACTTGAATACGATTATCTTATTCGAATGATGAACGAATACCAATACGAATATGCATGACTAATTACATTCGAAACTTTCGAATATGATCATTTCGAACTGAATATACCATTCGAGTTCGAACATATATATATACATATATATATTTTATTGATTTATACGAAAATATGTATATTCACATATGAATTCAAGTTCGAATATCAAATATGTCGCATATCGAACCGAATTCGAATATTGGTAGAATAGTTTCGAATCGAATTCAAACTCGATTTTTGTATGCGAATAGAAAAGTAATATGAACTCGAATAGTGCTATAAAAATTGAAATTCGATGATATTCAAGTCGAATTCAATTGGGTTCGGTTAGTATCCACCCCTATTCAGGTGATTAAGTTTGAGGGGTACTTGTTACCTGGTACCTAAGGCCTTCATGGTCTGGGATCTACCGACCCGAAGCTTCATACATGAGTGAGGAGAAAATCCTAAAAGAGCGAGCATTGTATCATATTATTTATGACTTGTAGTTGGGAGCGATGATTTTTTGTCGCCTCAATCGTCTTGGGTTAACGTCATGGAATTATTTACTCAGTCATTAAGTTTGAGGGGTACTAAGTACTTGCTAACTAAGACATGTATGATATGGGACCTACCGGCCTAAAGCTCACTAAATGATTGGGGAGAAAATCCTAAGGAAGTTGATATTGCGCTACCATAACTACTACCTATGCAAATATAACTTAAGCCTTGCGCGAGGGTTCCTCCCTCTTAAATCAACAATTGTTTGATGTTTGGAGGGACTATAGATACTGAACCCCAAAACCTAAAAGTGGTGAATGTAAAATTGTTGAGCCTCAATTATCGGCACCTAACTTTTCTTGATATGATGAAGTTTTCACGTTTTTCTTTGCTACTAGTTACTAGTTAGGTACCATTTTTATTTCGATTATGATTTGTGAAATTAACTTATTCTGTGAAGTCTCATTCAGCCAATGAGGATTGGAGTTTTTTTTTTTTTTTGATAGTTAAAGAGTTATAACAAGCCAATATAACATTCATAACATATACGAAAAGTCAAAAGAAAAGAAAAAACAAGCCAAAACATAAAGGCTTCAGTCAGCCTTGCTCCGTCCGATGTAATATGGGGATGTGTAAGTAGAAACTTCTTCAAGATTTGCTAAACATCCAACTCTTGTTGGAATCCACAGACAACAGCAACAATTGCGAGTTTCCTCCTCCAAAATTGATCCCCACTCCTTAAGCTTGCTAATCCTCCTGAATTCTTTTGCCCAAATCTGAAAGAAAAAGATATCAGTAATAATAAAGATGCAATGGTAGCTATTTGTGGCTGCCATGATGAGAGCCGCCAATAGTGCTTCAATGAGGATTGGAGTTTCTACACTGAAGGGGGCCCTCTAATATCTCACAATTTCAATAATTTGCGAACTATTTATGTCACATTGACGGATGTAATTAATGTACTGGCAACTAGCAATTATGTTGTCATCGATTGGATTGTATTTTCGACGAAAAGTCAGGGAAATATCTCATAAGAAAACAAAAAATGAAATTGTTGTCTTATTTGAGCTAATCGAATAGTTTAATGAAAAATGATTTTGCTAGTAGGTTCTAGGTTCGAAATTCACCTCATCGCTAATTTACAAAAAAAAGAAAAAAAAAAACAAAAAATGAAATTGTTGTCCTAATAAAGATGATACGCTCATTTTAAGCGCTCCTGCTTGATTAGTCCATCGCCCAACAGAGAAGGTAAATTTGGGGTGTATCTCTAGCGATCCGGTACTTCACCTCAACAGTGCCCAGACTCTGGGTAACCAGCCACAAGCAGGTCCTCCCTTGAACAAATACAGAGTTACTCATGCACCTGCTGTGGATCGAATCTACAACACTTATGGAGAAGCACACTCTAATAAATAAACCCGTGAACATTCGAGCTATGGCCCGTGGGCAATTGTTGTCGTCGAATGGATTGTGTTCTCGACGAAAAATCAGGGAAATATATGAGAAGAAAATTCAGGGAAATATTTATGTCAAATTGTTGTCCTAATGTCTCCATGCACCCTTGTTCTATAATACATGAGGAATGTAAATTCTTGGATGTACTTTAATTAATCAAGTATTAGAGTTTCCATTTTTACTACTTAAACACAAAGTTAGGTTACTAGGGAGTCGACTCCATGTTGCGTGAATGGCCGAGCATATTGGTTCTTAACGCACTAGCTCTTTATTAGTTGAGCTTCCCTAAGACGGTAACTATAAATAGTTAATTTTTTATTTTTTTTGTAAATTAGTGATGAGATGAAGAATACAATGATATTATAAATAATACCCTCGGGTCACAGGTCAAGTGGTAATGGGCTTGGGTGAGTAGCATCACGCCTTGTTTCTTCTGCATCACGTGACTTCGAGTCTCCTCTGAGAGAGAATTTGTTATCAAAGTGGTTATCAACCAACCTTAAGTCCCCTGACCATCTGAGCACATCCCGCAATTTACCTCCTCGCGACTCCCTAGAGCAGGGGGCGATAGGCCATTAAGATTGCGGTTCAACCTTTTATAAATAATAAATATAATTCTTTCTAACTCATAGAGAGCAAATTGCTGAAATGGGCCCCGATAGTGAGATCGAATTGCAATTTGGTCCCCAATAATTACACGGTTGCACGTTAGTCCCCGAAAGTGGCCAAGAAGTTAGTTTCACTTTAGTCCCTACGTCAAGTTTTTTGTTAACATTTCAGGTTTAGGCGTCAAAATTGGGGTAAGAATATAACTTTTAATACTTAAAGTTGTTTTTTTGCCCCAATTGGCGTCAAAATGAAACTCCACAACCCCAATTGGGATGATGAAGAAAGGGAGTTTTGGCGGAGGGGGTTGGAGCGTTTTATTTTGACACCAATTGGGGCAAAAAGTCAAATTTAAGTCTTAAAAATTATATTTTCACCCCTATTTTACTGCCTAAACCTGAAATGTTAATGAAAAACTAGAAATGGGGACTAAAGTGAAACTTTTTTGCCATTTCGGGGACTAATGTGCAACCGTCTAACTACTAGGGAGCAAAGTACAATCCGGTCTCACTATCGAGGACCATTTCAGCAATTATCTAACTAATAGATAATTAGATCAAATATAAGACAAATTCTGTCCAATAAGAGTTGAATTCAAATTTTTTTTGCTTTTATATTCGAGTTAGATGTTATCAGATTATTCAGTTATTGACAAATTAACGAACGATTGCATCGGACCATTTTTATTTGATGTTTGAAATATTATTATACCGCCAGATCTTATGTCCTCGACATCAAAATCTGGTGACCTGAGAAATAGCAAGGGAAGATCTTCTGGCCGTGAGAACACCAACATGAAACAGTGAAATAATATTGTTAATTAAGTCACCGTCAAATCTGTTGCATGTTAGACATGTTAGTTTTTAATGATTAGTCACTTCTGGTAAGTAAGGAGTAGTTTATTTTTGTCTTCTTTTCATTTTGCTCCAAACTATTTTTATCTTTTCAATCTATTTTTTAATATTTTTACTTTTGCAAGTTGACTTGTGAATATTTTTTTATCATTTCAATGATTAACTTAAATTGAGGTAGGGTTAATGGAAACCTAATAGTTCGATTGCATAAATTACTCTTCTAATTTTCCATGTAATCTCCATTTCAATCTAAAAAAAACTAATGAGACAACATAAAAAAATAAAAATATTAAGGGCAAATTGAAAAGATAAAAATAGTGTAGGGGCAAAATGAAATGAAGCATTTATTTTCAGAACTTCTCTTTTTAAAGGAAGTTAGAATCTACGATTCCTATGTGTTAGATGTTTTTTGATAAGACGGGTTCTAAATCGAGGGACGTGTCCTAATTGCAGCTCTATAAGGGAGAGAGCTAAAAAGACAACAAACCAGAAACAACCCCAACAATAATTCATCAAAGTATTATTCCCTCCATATCGATTCGAACTACCTATATACTTTTTCTCACAAACAATAAAAAAATTACAATGAAGCATTCTAAACTAAGCATAGTGAAAGTCTAAACTTCAAATAAATAGTTTGGTCTTCCTTAACTACTATTTGAATGAACTTTCACAATCACGTAATGTGTTAAATTTGCTTCCTAGATATGACTCTGATCCACACAGTTGTCTTGAAATGCCAAAAATTCCAAATAATGGGTGCTATAAATCCCTGGAACGCCCCAAAATCCCACAAACTAGGTGTTAAAAAGCTGAAAAGGCAACCTCCAAATCAAAGGAAGTATATTTTAAATATACTCCTCTACAATAACTGAAGAAGCTCAGACCTAATAACTCTAAACTAAGAACCTTAGTGTTAAGATACACCTCATACATCGGAAGTCGGTGTCTCCCGGGTCAATATAAGATCTTGGACTACTCCCTCTATTATCAGTTTGTTTTAGAGTGGACCTTATAGACTATTAACAATTGTATCAGAACCAACCCCGAGTTAATGAGACACGTGTAACTCAAGTTAATGATGTTTGTGGATTTCTCCCTACAGAATGTAGAGCGTAAGAAAGGGACTTCACCATACATTAGACTTCATGGATAAACAAGATGAAATTTGGACTGATGAAATTGAGAGTATACCTTTGACAACTGAAATTCAGACTGATGAGATTGAGAAGTTCCCTTTGGTTTCTACAAAAGAATTCCGAACTAGGCATTTGGATGAATCTTCCGATCCTCCTCCTCCGGTATACAACTATGCGGGAATTGAATGTGGGGAAATCTTGGTGGGGCATTTGACAACAATGTTTTCTGTTGAGTCACGAATCGACGATCGGGTTACACGTGAGGTGGTGTGTTAAGATATATCTCCCATATCTGAAGTTAGTGTCCTAATGAGTCAATATATAAGATTTTGAGCTATACTCTCTATTACCAATTGATTTTAGATTGAAACCCTATAAACTATTAATTTTTTGATAACTAACTATGTTAATTTAAAGTTAATTATTATTAGAGATAATGGGAACAAGGCAAATTAAAAACTGGGGCCAGCCTCACCAATTCAATGATAGTTGGCAAATATCGTGGACTGATTTGCAATTAGAGATAATGAACTACAATTGTCGTTGTGCGTTAAAAATTAACGCCTTAACTAAATTTTGGACCAATCTGTAACAGTTGGCCAATATCATGGACTAATTTGCAACTTTTGTACTTTCGGGGACCAAAAGGCAACCTGAATTTACTTTCGGGGACCATTTCAGCAATTTGCTCTTAAATTTATTGTGGTCGTCAAAAAACAATGTGGCACCAATGGGCGACCTCATAGTCAAGATACAGTCAATATGCATGGACAGACTCTCAAGTCTCAACTAGCTAGCCAATTTAAAATTGGTCGTCTTTATTTAATTGCTAAAGCAACATATATAATTTAGGAGATCTTGCCATGTATTACTCCGAATTATTTAAACTTAACTTTTAGATTACTTAATTGAGAAATCATGAATTAAAATTTTAATTAGTTTCAATGTAAATCATTGCATATTTAAAAATACTAGATGAACTAAAATTGGTTGTTTAATTAGTTCTTATAATTTGTAGATTTTCTTCCAAATACCACCATAAAATACGCATTTTAAAAGTATAATATCGTGTTAGTGCAGTGATTGACCGAAGCTTTTCATACCAGACCAACTGTTATAACATCTTGTTATAAATAATACACAAAGATAAATGACGAAGTGGTGGTCAAAGTACAAACAAGCGTTAAAGAGAAGGAAGTTTCACTCCACATTTGTCTTAAGAAGTTGAAGATCTTTCAATCAATAATGCGATTAAAGACAATGAGAAGCTTGCTAGGTTGATGCATTATAACTTCCAATTTATTGAAACAAACACTAGTGGGACACCAATTTTAGTTGAATAGACAACACCCAAAAGTGGAGAATCCCATACTAAATTCTTGTAGTAATACAAACTTCACCCAATAATCTATATACCAAGTAGCAAAACATTGAGCACCCACTTAACCTCACAACTACATTAACTTAATTTTATTATAAACTTATTAATAATAAACATACATATATATATAATATATATATTTTCTTTCAAAGACTTAAACAGTTGGAATTGGGACAACACTTTCTAATGCTTTCATGGCTTCAAATCTTGGTTCTTTAGCTTGAAACTTGAGTCCAGCATAAAGCTTCATGTAATCATCAAACACAAATTTCAAACCAGAGTACAACCCTTTCTCCTCTGCCTCTTTCTCTAGCAAAGCTGGTGCTGGGTAGATAACAGCATCACTTGCTGGATTGTAGAATGAGGCAAGTGACATTCTTGCCCCATCTGTCTGAGCAATCACTCTATGCATCACACTCTTGTATTTCCCATTGGTGATAATCTGTCAACGGTTAGACGAGTCAAGATACTCTGTTACGCTTTCTGTTATATTCCGTAGCATCAGGCCACGTGTTATATCTTTTTATGTTTAATAATAACTTTTAAAAGCAATTGAGACACATGTCACGATCTGTTAATGCATTGTTACCTGATCTGTTATACACACATACCATAATAGTAATATTTTAGTGTGAAATGACTATTTTGTCCTTCACTATTTGCAAGTGTAGTAAGGGAGATAGTTAAGTTGGTGGCAAAATCGTCATTTCACACTCAAGAAAAATACTATTCTGGTGTATAGTGTTGTTCGATTGTTTAAAAAATGTCACATTAAGTATAGCGAACGATATATTTCCCAGAAACGGACTACGTACCTCAAGTTGGTCACCAATGTTGACGACGATGGAGTGGCGCATGGGAGGGACATCCACCCATTTGTCATCTTTGAGGAGCTGGAGGCCGCTGACCTTGTCATCCTGGAAGAGGAGGATAATGCCACCGGCGTCGGTGTGTGCCCGGAGGCCCTTGATCAGATCCGGTTTAGGACATTCAGGGTAGTTGCTAACCTTGGTGCCAAAGTTAGGACCCTTTGAGCCATAGAAAGCATTCTTAAGATACCCTTTTTCTAATCCAAGATTCTCACAAAGTAAGTCCAAAAGGTTCTCAGCCAATTTTTCAAGCTCCTTAGCAAATTCCCTCATTGTCTCTCTGTTTCCACCAAAAGTAAATCCAGTTAATAAAAAAAGAAGTAAATCCAATTAAGATAAGAAAACAATCTAGTCAAAACTGGATTTATTAAAAAGGTCCGGACTCTCTAATCCCTGACCAGTAAAGCATATCTCACGATTTATCTTGTTTATGTATTTCTAGACATGAATATGTATAGATTATTAGTGTGACGGTTTTACAATTGTTTTTTAAAGACACGAGTTTTTCCTATTTGTTTTTTGGGTTATTCTCCACTACAAATGTGGTCCCAAAATGTCTCAACAAGTATACAACTGGCCATATATTCATATTTTTCACTTTCAGGAGTTTTTTCAGAACGATTAAGAGTCAATATATCCAGAATTTCCATAATAATCTTTGAAAACAGTACTATATAGAAATTTAATTTTGTCGTTATAGTTTAGTTTTCAAAAGATCGAAGGGCAACTTTCATCAACATGCCTCCCCTAGTTCGACGACTGAATATACCTGTATTCGTCGTCGAGATCAGGGACTTCTGAGATGTTGGAAACAGGGCGATGGCGCAAGAAGAATGTGCTCTCCCAATCTAAGTCGTCGATTTCGGCTTGGACAGCGTCCAAGCCCTTGGCTGCAACCATTTCCTTGAACCTCTGCTCCATGCTTTTCTTGTAATGCCCTTTTGTTAGCTTCTCAACTTTGTCCATAAGATCATGAGAAATCCCATGGTTCACCAACTGAGAATCATCACAAATCAAACAATTATTAGTGTTGATGGTAAGATAAATCATGGTTATTAGATCTATAATAGAGTACTACATGTAAATAAGTTTTGTAATACTCATAATTTAATGAATGACAGCCTTTGTTTGGATATCTAGCAGACTCGTTCTGATCTTAACGAAATATAATATACTCCCGAAACCATTTTGAGCACGCATAAGATGGTTTAGAGAGCTTCAAGACTGTGTTTATAACTTTTAAAGTAATTTTTAAAAAGCTGACGCGTTATGATCTTAACGAAATATAACAGTTTGAGCGCAGATAACATGGTATGGAGAGCTTCGAGGCATACCTCGAAGAAACCCCAGTTTTCACAAGCATCTTTGATCATCTCCATTGTTGCAGCCCTTTCACCTCCATTGAGTTTCTCCAAGTTGATAATTGGGAGAGTCTCCATAGTTTTTTGTATGTTTTTGAAAGAGGGATGTTTTTTGTGAGTTTGTTAAATTTAGGTGGGATATGTTAACTGCTATGTGTTTTTTTATGAATTGTATAGAGAGGCTCGGGTCCTATTTATAGACTTAGGGGAATATAAAATGAAATGAAGAAAAATTGATAACTAATTTTAAAGAATATTAAAATGAAAGTTGCATAATCAAATCTATGTTAGATGTGGAAACAGTAGTCGTGGAACATGTATGGGAACACATTCTCAAGGACCCCTACTAGTTTTGGATGAGCTTCATATGGGACCTATCCACTCTCATTGTTATCTTTTTTTTTCAAGTGAGTTAAACAAGAAAATTGGTGAAGTAGTTCCCGATAGTGTCACCAGATTGTAGTTTGGTCCCTAATAATGGTACGGTTGTAGTTTAGTCTCTGAAAATGGTAAAAGTTGTATGTTAGTCCTCACACTAACTTTTACGTTAATTTTTAGTTCGACACGCTATTACACGTTAATGTTGGAGCAAAAAAAGAATTTTTGAGACTTTGGCTCAACGCTTAGGTCCAACACTTCAATTTATGTTCTAAATTTGGGTCTTAAAAATTATCTTTTGTCCTAAATTTAACCTATGATCTCGTGTTGGTGTTAAAAATCAACGGAAAAACTAATGTGGAGACTAATCTACGACTTTTTTGTTATTTTTGGGGACTAAATTGCAACCGCGCCACTGTTAGATTTCAAATTACACTATGGTAATATTATCAGGTACTATTTCAACAATTTTTTCTGAGTTAAACCTTCCTGGGTCTATGAAAAGTTTCTTGACTAGACTGATGATAAGTTGACAAATTTATTATCCTAATAGTAGTTTTACAAGGAAATGGATCAATGTGACTCAAAATCAAAAGTAATCCTGCTCCAAGCCTCCACTCTTACAAAAAGCAAAGTGTTGGCTTCACAAGAATTTTAACTCACGATGTCTGAATATCCTACAATCGTCTTACCACTTACCACTAAATTGTGCCCTTATACACTCTTATTGTATCATCACTTTACCATAAATATTCTTTTCTTTATCACTTATAATGTTATAATTTCATTTATATTCATAGGTGATTAGTTATCGTCTAATTACCTTGACAAAACCTTCTAGGTTTACTAAATAAAATATTTATATACACGAGAATTACAAAAATCAAGATTGCCATGGGGTCATAAATTTGTGCATAAATCATGCTAGTGACTAAAAGGTTCTGAGTTCGAAACTCACCTCATCACTAATTTACAGGCAAAAAAGAGGCATTTTCTCTTATTCTCCCTCCGCCCTTAAATAATTGATACATTTGATTTTCATGGTCAATAAAACACAATTTAAAACGCAAATATTTCTTATTCTACATGCAAAAAAATTATAAGAAGTTGATATTTCAAAAATACATATTGAGACGAATCTAACAAGGTCCCACATGACTATATTATTTCTTATCGTTTAATAAGAATTCTTGATCAAAGTTTTTAAAATTTGACCACAAAAGTCAAATATATCAATCATTTAGGGACGGGAAAATATTTACTCTAATTGTGTACTAGCACTAATCTTGAGTTAGTTACACTTTAAGCCCATGTGATGAAAAGACCCTTGGTCTATAAAATCTCAAGTAGATTTATGTTGTACATAAGTCTCTCCAGAATTCAAAGAGGCCTAATCAAATATTATTTCTTGTAATTATTTTTTGCCGAACCTAAACACATACTTTTTTGGGGAGGAAATTGCCGAAATGGTCCCCGAAAGTGGCACCAGATTGCACTTTGGCCCCCAATAGTGACACCGGTGCAGATTAGTCCCCGAAAGTGGCCAGAAAGTTGCAGTTTGGTCCCCAAGTTAACTTTTCCGTTATAATTTAACGTTGACACGCGGTTTTGGGGTTAAAATGGGGCAAAAACATAATTTTAAATACTTTAACTTACCTTAAGTTACTTTAACTTAGTTTTGGTGCCAAATTGCAATTTCCAACTCTTTTCCCTCCAAAAATAACTTTATTCCTCAATTTTTCCCTCCTAAATGAAATGTCTATATGAAGACCCAAAACCACAATTTTTTCCTCCATTTTTCCCTCAATTTAACCCCAAAACCGCAATTTAAAATTATGTTTTTGCCCCATTTTAACCCCAAAACCGCGTGTCAACGTTAAATTATAACGGAAAAGTTAACTTGGGGACCAAACTGCAACTTTCTGGCCACTTTCGGGGACTAATCTGCACCGGTGCCACTATTGGGGGCCAAAGTGCAATCTGGTGCCACTTTCGGGGACCATTTCGGCAATTTTCTCTTTCGGTGCAATCATATCTCCAAATTTTGTGCAATTAACTCGTTTTTAATTATTTACACCATGTCAAATTGTCTATTATATACTTCTAATTTAGTTCAACCTCAATGCAGACAAATTCCATCCTTCTCTTTCATTTTTTACGTTCTCGCATTTCTATAGCGATAGAGCTGAATATGAATTGAACAAAAAAAGTGTGATCGATTTCTTTATGCTTGTTCCTGAAGTATAAAACGTTCCGGATCGAGTTTATATCGAATATCATAGAATTTAAATTTTTGTAATATTATTCGAATTCATGTTCCATTCACGTACTAAAGTCGAGTTCGAATTTGATAGGATATTGTTCTTCCAATATTTGAATTCGGTTGATATACTTTGTATCCGAACACGAATTTGAACATACATATTTTCATATAAATTAATAAAATATATATTTAAATGCTCGAATTCGAATCGAACATTCGCTTCGAATTTGAAATGAACATACTCGAATGTAATTAGTAGGCCTTTGTATATTCATATATCATTCGCATATCAAAATCGTATTCGAAATCGATTTGTATTCGACAATATTCGAACTCGAATATCAAATATTCGAATACGAACTTGAACATTCATAAAACTATTCAATTCGTATCCATCCCTAGCATGTGGATGTAAGAAAAGAAAGTTGAGGAAAAAGTTTCAATAATAAATTTTGATTATAAAAACGATATTCTTTTTCTTTTTGTTATTGTTCTTATAAATTAGCAATGAAATTACAAATAAGTAAATAGATGCTTTGAACAATATTACAAATAATGAATACAAAAAAGTCTAACTAACTAATGTACTAGTTAGGGTGTATATATTATAGAACATACTCCTAGCAAGACTCGAACCCAAAACCTTTTAGTAATTTACTAATTATTTCTTTTCTTTTTTTTGAATTCTTTTTACTAATTGCTATACGGAAATTTGTTCAAATTAACTAAAACTTATACTTACTTTAATTAAATCAATAGTCATAAACAACTAATAACCTGTATTTATAGTTGCTTCGCTTACTTGCAACTTCCACAAAAAATAGGAGGATATTTTTATTTAATTCATTAAATAATAAATATGAGATTCGTTAATATAGTCTCTGTTTTATTAGGTTGTTTTTTTATCTAATTTTGGACAAACTGAGTGGCTGCTCATACTTTTCCACATGGTCGAGCCAATTTGTATTTGTTCAATTGTTCTGATTCTTGAAGAAGACATTCATGTAGTTTCCTCTCTATTACCTAGCCACTAACTTTTATTATTATTTCTATTTCAAATTCTCTTCCAATTGAATATGCTCATGCCTTTTAATTTCTTTGTAATAATCACTCACTTTCATGTTTGATACTCCATTAAATAACTAAAGATATATATTTAACTACTGATTATTCTAAAATTAGTTTAAAGGCACTCCACTTGGAATTATTATTCCACTATATATGTGATGAATTGAATGCATGCATATATCTAAATATATATGTGTGGTTATTAGAGAGAGTTGTTGATTTGATCCTAGTAAGTAGGTTAATGTTGCACTTTTGTTCCAGTAAATGATACGGATATGTAATGGTCTCTGTAAGTGGGTAGCAGGTGCGTATTTAGTCTCTAGTTTAACACATGCATTAATTAAGGTGGGTTTTGCGATTCTGACACAATTTAGAGGGTGGTTATGCAATTTTAAGATTTTGGTTGATCCCGTAAGTCTTTTTTCCGAGTTTTTCGAAAGAAAAGTTCAATTTCTTTTTTGTGTTATTTTCGATTTATTTTTTTATTTGTTTTTAGATTTTCTTATCGATTTTTTTCCTACTAAAGAGGGTTCGATTTTGGTAGTTGTTTTAACTAAAAGTTTTCATTTTGGCAAAAGGTTTGATTTTCATTGTCTTTTTGCAAAAAGGTTCGATGTTGATTGCTATTTGTCAAAGAGTTTTCGTAGTTTGCCAAAAAGGTTCGGTTTCGTAATTTTTGGTTACAAAACGGTTCGATTTTGATAGTTGTTTTGAAAAAATATCCAGCTTTGGTTGTTTTATGCAAAAAGATCTTATTTTGATCATTATTGTGTCAAAAAGGTTCGATTTTGGAAAAAAGGGTTCGATTTTTATATTTGTTTTGGCAAAAAAGTCCACTTTTGGTAGCTAGTTTGGCCAAAACTTTCATTTTTGGCAAAAAAAAGTATTATTTTTGTAAAAACTACCAAAATCGAATATTTTCTCCAAAAAAAACTATCAAAATCGAACCGTTTTGTCAAAAAAACTATGAAAACCAAACCTTTTTGGCAAACTACGAAAACGTTTTGGCAAAAAACTATGAAAACCGAACGTTTTTTGCCAAAGTCAAAAGCTTTAGCTAAAACAACAATCAAAATAGAACCCTTTTTAGTAGAAAAAAATAGAAAAGAAAAAATAAAAATATAAAAAGAATTGAAAAAAATAAAAATAAAATAAAAAAATAAAGAGGAAATCGAAAAAAATCAAAGTCTTAAAATTGCATAACCACCCCGAAATTGTCTCAAAATGGCAAACCCCCCCCCCCCCCCCAAATTAACGTAGAGACCAAATGCGCACATGCTATCCACATACATAGACCAAATTGCAACAATGACCTACTTATTGTGACCAAATAAGCAATTCCCTCTGTGGTTATTTTTGGAAATACCGGTCTCAGCCCAACTCGATGAGTATCAAACTCTATCCATATAATTTCAATGCGATTATTATAACTACTTGATCAAATTTTGTGATTTACATTTTTCCAAACCTACATACTCTTTGGATAGTGTTATTATAATTAAAGAATTAACTCTACGGTAGGAATAAAATCAAGATGAAAATTTAGGAGAAAGACACAAATTTAAGCTAAATTCGGATAAGATAGAATACGGAGAATTTGCTATGATGCCCTTCTTCTAACATTGATTTGCTATGATGCCTTTCTCCTAACATTGATTTTTTTTAAATTGGATTGATTTATTCTAAATTGGATTGATACCCCACATGTGTTTGCTTAAAATAACAGTAAATTAATAACCACAAATGGCTAGAGCCATCACCCATGGTTATAAGATGCTTCTAGTCAATCATATGTTAAAAAGTGTTTAGTCCATCACTTATGCATCAAAAGTTTCCAGTCTATCACCCATTCATTTAGCTTACCGTTAAGTGTGTCATATGCCTTGCATAGGACTTTTTGCAACGGTATTTTAGGTATTTCAAGTCAATATTAGGGGGCAATTTTGGAATTTCACTCTACAATATTCACAAAATTTTGGTAGGATATTTCGAAATTTTACATCAATATTTGAGGCTTTTATGGGACATCAATTTTGGAGAGTTATGGGATTTAAACCCACAACCTCTCCTATGCACTATGGAACCTTTACCAATTCACCTACAAGGTTACAAGCTCAAATTATTGCCATGATGCCTAGTTTAGTATTAGTCATTAACATAGGTGATTGACTGGAAACATCCTATAAACATGCATGGGTGGTGGTTCTGGCCATTTGCAATATTTTTTGTTTAGTTTTATATCATTTTGAATATTCATTATTATTTTATTTTTAATTGATTAGTTATAGATTTTTCTATTTCATTTTGAATATTCACACTTTATGTTTAATTGATTACTTATAGTTTTTTTTTTCAATTTGAGTATTTTTTGCTATTTAATTTAATATTGATTCTACTTAATTTTATTTTGATTCTATTTAATTTTATTTCATTTCGATATTTACTATTAATTTACTTTTTATTGGTTAGTTATAAATGAACATAATAAATTCGGACTTAATGTATAAATCTAACTATATATTTAATATATATAATGCTAGTGATATAAATATATAATTATATTAAATATATATAGTTATAGTGAATACATATAATTATATTTAATAATTAAACATTGGAGCATATGAAATTACTAAAACACCCTTCCCTAAATGTCATGTGTGTGTCAAACACGTGATCGATTTAACGGGACTTACAACGGAAATGTTAACGGAGTAACCAAGTGGGATTCATTTTTAAATATAGGTGATAGAATGGAACACTTTAAAATACAGGTGATTAACTGGAATCATCCTATATATAAACATGGGTGATGGTTCCGGCCATTTGCCAATTAAATTAGGTCTCTACTCAAGATCGAAGTGATTCATCATAATATTCAAGAGTTTTCAAGAACTTTTCCAGTATTTGAAAAAGAAATCACCTCCGGACAAATTTTTGGTATGGCTAATCTGCATGTGGGAACTTTGGCATCAAAGAAACAATTTACTATGGGAAAATGATGTCAAAACACCTGAGGAGGTTATCCGATTTGCTCACTACTTCATGGAAGCCGAAAAGTCAGCCAACAAAGAACTTCAACAGTTAAAACCACCGATGGAGGTTTCATAGTGTTCTTCCTACTTGAAGATAGGGAAAAGTCTCAAATATGCATCATCGAGATCTCCTTCTATCGTCAAGCATCTAGAAGTTTGAAGAATTTTGTTGTGAAAGATAAGTTTTTGTTAAAATCCACATAGAGATTATGTGGGTGATTTCGGTAACACCCATTTGTGAGCCACCATGGATTATTTGTAATTATTTATTTTAAGGGGGTAAGTTTGAAATAGATTAAAAAAAATTTCTCTAATATGCTCCATTATACTTCATTTAAAACACGACAATTGGAATATGAAATATTGTGATTTGAACTATTAAGCCATCATCGGGAATGTACTTTTCTCATCTTCAATTAAATAATGATTTGGACTTATTTGACTCAAATTTTCCTAGTTCCGACCGCACAAGATCTACATAGGTCCAAATGTCTAACATAAGAACTTCTAATGATGTCGTACGGAGAAGTAATTAAGCATCTGCCTTATCATTATTTATTTTGCATTAACTTTTTGGGAATTCTTTGATGAGATAATTAAAACTTAAGAAAATCTATAACACGGAAACTGATTTACAAGGCATTTCCATGAGTTTAACATGTAATTAAAACTAAAGAAAATTAAACTAAAGAATATTATTCTTCAACGATGAATATTTATTTAAATAATAATGGAGGGACCTAAATTTATTTAAGGTGATTCAATTACAATGTGTAAAATTGTCACACTAAAGATTTTTAAGCACTTTTTTTCATAATTACACAAAGAAAGTAAATATCAATGTCTCGCCTGATTTTGGGCTCAATTTCAGGTTTGCTCTTTATGAGAGTCTCATTTATACAGTTATACTACGTGAAGAAACAGAATCATTGATATTTAACACTCTAGTTCTTTATAAATTGACTTATCTAATGTCCACTGTAAACCCCAATATCACCATCAAGTTTTAAATCTCTTATCTTTGTTTTGATTGCATTATATGATTAAGTCTTCTTTTGCTATTTTCACAAAAAGGAAATGTAGCCGTGAGTTCAAAAAGAAATAAAAATAATTGAAAATATTCATTAGTATAACTAAGATATTTTTAATGTATATCTAATATCTCGAATAATAGCTTTCAACAAGCTAAGGTCGATCCACACCCTAGCCTTAGCTCTTTTAACAGTGTCAACATTTATGAACAGCACTTTAGAACGACATTCATGAAATAAAAAAGATGTAGCCCCGAAGGTACAGATTTTGGGTTAAACAATACCCTTCTAGACCCAAATTTAATTTAAAACATATATTTACTTTTTTTAGTAGAATAGCACAAAATAGCGATAATGACTAATCCCTTTTAAACTAAGAAAAAGTTAATTTTCTTAGATTTTATTTTTAAAAAAAGAATTGCAATTTAAAAAAAATCAATTTCTTTTCAAAAATTTTCGATTTTTTTCGATTTCATTAAGATTTTTTTCCCGATTTTTTTTTCTATTTTTTCAATTTTCTTTTCAATTTTTTTTTCAATTTCTTTCAATTTTTAGATTTTTTTTTTCAATTTTTCTCGATTTCTTGTTGATTTCTTTTCGATCCTTTTTCCTAGTTAAAAGAATTTGATTTTGATAGTTGTTTTAGCTAAAAGTTTCGGTTTTGTCAAAAAAAATGATTTTTCGTAGTTTTTAGGCAAAAAAGTTCATTTTTGATAGTTGTTTGTAAAAAAGGCCCGGTTTTCATAATTTTTTGACTAAAAAAGTTCGATTTTGATAATTATTTTGGCAAAAATATTTGATATTGGTAGTTAATGTGCACAAAAGTTTTGACTTTGGTAGTTGCTTCGAAAAAAGTCAAATATTAAACATTTTTGTCAAAACAACTATCAAAATTGAACCTTTTTGCCAAAATAACTAACAAAATTGAACATTTTTGTCAAAAAGCAATGCAAACCGAACTTTTTTGACAAACAACTATCAAAATTGAACCTTTTCGCTAAAACTGAAGCGTTTAGCTAAAACAACTTTCAAAATCGAATACATTTTACTAGCCAAAAATTGAAAAAAATCGAAAAGAAATCGAAATAAATAGAAACAAATAATAGAAAATAAATCGAAAAGAAACCGAACAAAAAATCAAAAAAAATTGAAAAGAAATTGAGGAAAAAATCTTTAAAAAATTGAATATATCTAAGCTTGTAAAGAGGGTAGATTAGTCATTTCATCCTCATTTTATACTATTACACTCAAAAAAGTAAATATGCGCTCTAAATTAAATTTGGGTCTAGAAGGATGCCATTTAATCTAAATTCTCCGTGAAGCTAACCATATTTATACGAAGTGTATAAAGGTACTCCATTATATTATGTACTTTGCATACGTTTATGAAGGTTTAAAAAAATCTAACACAAGTTAGCAATAAAACTCGATCTAGACTTGTAACTAGAGTTGTACACAAGCTGAGCCAAGCCCAAACTAAAGAATTTTTCGCTCGGCTCTGTGAAAGTTCGACGAGCCCAGCTATTCTCGAACGAAGTTTCGAGTTAGCTCACTTAGCTCATTTCAAAATTTTAAGTTCAATGGGATAAAGAAAAACCTATTTATTATTTAAATAATTCAATGTAAAGAGTTAATTCAATCATTACATTGCAATAAAAAATAACATAACATAATGTGGAACGAAAATGTTTATTACGTTAATCATTGAACCTTGAAAAATAAAGGTTGATTGAGAATATGAAAGATCAATAATACTAAAATAAAAGTAAAATAAATTTTATATTTGTCATTGTCAAAATAATAATATGTACACTAACAAGCTACCGAACCGAGCTTTGAGCTTACAAGCTAAGAAATAGCTCGCGGCATAGCTCATTTACTTATAATCCGAGCTTCGACTTTCTGCTCTCTTTAACCTAACCGAACGGATAACTCGTTTAGCTCGCTCATACACAACGCCACTTGTAACACGGTCAAACTAATACCAAGATGCAAGGACAGCTTTATTTGGCACACACCCCTCAAGTTTTAAGATAGGCCAATTCATAAATTTGGATCTAAATAAATGCATATGAATTTGACGTGAGATACAAGACGTATCCATCAATTACAAATTACCATAACCGCCCACGAGATGGCTCTATTATTGTATATTTGTATGGCTCTAAATATGAGATCATCATCAATTCATCATATCAACTACACAATATAATATTTACTATCTCTGTTCCTGAAAGATTGATATATTTTGATTTTTGGTGGTTAAAGTTTAATGAATTTGATAAAAAAAATTTATTAAATGATAAAGAATAATATAGTCATGTGTGATCTTGTTAGATTCGTCTCAATATATATTTTTGAAATATCAACTTTTTATAATTTTTTCGAATGGAAATATTTATGTTTTAAATTGTATTTTGTTGACCACCAAAAGTCAAAATGTATCAATCTTTTAGGGACGGAGGCAATATAATATAATAGTAATAAATAATGGACACGACATCTAGAAATTTATTATTGGTTTCTCTCATTTCAAGAAAAAAAAAAAGATTTCATACATTCATGAGTTGGGTTATAATTATATTTATTATTTGGACTAAAAATATTTTATTTTTGTTAACTAATATATAAGGAATGTACTAGAATTTGTTTAATGCTAGTTCATATTTCATAAGGAGTCGTTTTAAGCTAGGTTGCGAAAAATTTCAATAAAATAGCATGGGTTTTTCTTTTTTTGCAAGTATGAAAACATTAAAAAAATATTCAATAAGGATTCATTTTAAGCTTGGTTGCAAAATATTTTATTTGGCTTCCTAATCTGCCTATGCACCCGCTGCACAAGAGACAAGACGTAATATTACTCATTCTAAGCTTTCATTTCAAATAATTATTAATCAAAAAAATCGAAAAAAAAAATTGAAAAAAAAATCAGAAAAAAAATTGAAAACAAAAATAAAAAAAGAAGAAGAAGAAAAGTGTATCAAAATATCGGGGGTAATTTAGTCATTTTGTCCCCCCAGTTTCATTGAGGTAATCAACTTCTCAAAAGTTTCATTTTTGCCCCAAAATATCACTATTCACGCCGAAAACCATCAATATTAACTGATTAGGGATCAAAATGCACCACTATAAGTACTATATATTACCGTGTTTATCAAAGAAAAATGTCTTTGCATTTATTTATTTACACAAATTTAGATGCTGTTTCTTTAAGTCATTTATGCTTTTATTAGCTTTACGTGAACAAAGCTAATAGTTCATAATAAATGCCACGATGAAAATGAATATAATAACATATTCACATTTGCATTACGTAAGTGATGTTTTTACTAGGCAGTATACAAATTATATATAACATGCAATAAATGTAATAATTACTCAAAGAAGGAGCAAATTATAGGACCATGTTTACAAATTATATGGTTTTTCGTGTTAATTGAATAGTCTACTGAAAAAGAAAAAACTCTTGCCAATAAATGTAAGGTTCTTGATTTGAAATTCTCCGCACCGCTAACTATAATAAATATTCCCTCCATTCACTATTACAAAAAATAGTTTAGTCAACAATTAAAAAAGGACTTAGATAGAACACAATAACGTTGTTATCAAAGGTGTTGTGTAAGCAAAAATCACTTAAACAATGCTACTGCGCAATCTAATTGCTTAGACAGTGCTCGTTCAACGTTGTCTAAGTAATACAGCGCTCATTTAGGTGTTGGCTAAAATACTTTTAGACAACGCCTAAATAAGCGTTGTCTAAGAACTTACTTTTAAAAAATGATTTTATAAGCTATATACCTGCTTTTAATATATATAACAAATATAAAATTGTGAAGGTCTCTCGTTCATTTCGAATACGACTCATATTCATTAATTAATCAAATCAAACACAATTATAGTTTTACAGGTTTCATTTTCATTAGCATGCAAGTGACAAGATCGAGTTTAACAAAACAATGAAAACTTCTAACGTGCTCAAGCAGCGTTTAATTGTCTAGTACAATACTACCTACTAGGGAGTTCATTTTGCTGTCTAGTTTTCATTAGAATTTCTTCAATGAAAACATCATTCAAATCATGTTCATAAAGCTCAAGACTTGATTAATATATCCCGAGCAAATTGCTGAAATGGTCCCCGAAAATAAGTCCAGGTTGTCTTTTGGTCACGGAAAGTACAAAAGTTGCAAATCAGTCCACGATATTGACCAACGGTTGCAGATTGATCCAAAACGGCGCTATATAATGTTAACGGTCACGCGCCTCGTGAGTTACATACGTTTTTAATAAATTAGAACGGTAATAGTAGAATTAGTTTAGAAGTGAAATACAATCGTCATTGGAGCGTTAAAAATTAACGCTTTGATTAAATTTTGGACCAATCTGCAACCGTTGGCCAATATCGTGGATCGAGTTACAACTTTAGTACTTTCGAAGACCCGAAGACAATCTGAACCCACTTTCGAGGATCAATTAAGCAATTTCCTCAATATATCCCATTTTCTGGAGATATATAATCTGACAAGAAACTTGTCATTTCAGTCATCAATAATCTGATAAAAAACGATTCATTCAAACATGTTCGTAACTAACTAACTATCAAACTTCGAGAATATGGAGAAAACAAAGAAAAACATATTTTTGTTACGTCAACAAATAAGTAACAAAAGCTCCAAAAATCGTAACGAATAACTTTTTTTATATTTTGTTACAATTTTAAGGGCGTGACAAATTCCGTCATGGTAAATGTAGTCTTTACGTGTAGAAATCATAACAAAACCCTTTCCAATAGCTTAATTAATATCAAACTTTAATATTGATGAAGACAATAAGTCATCATTGAGTTCAAATAAACATTTTTTATGTTTTTTTCATGTATTGTTAAGTTGTGTTGTCTAAATCTATTATTGTGGTAGTAATTATTTTATTTGTCTTTTTAGATTTAATTTTTATTTTAAATAATTATCTTCCTAATATAATTAATTATAAATTTATATTTTTAATATATTTTTTAATTACTTTTTCTTATGATGTTATCAACTAACTCATCACGTTTTAATTGATTGGTATTTTACATTTCTAATATATTTTTAACTATTTTTTTATGTTCCTTAATCTATATGAAAATGACTAAAAATACATAAAAAGAATTGAAGGGACGGATTAGGTGATTTGGATATCATCATAATGAATCTATCATGCAAAATCGTACTTCTTTCGTGTTTTAACAAAATAGATAAATAATACCCCACCCACAAAGAATGTCTATATTCACACATTTTTTTCATTTCCCATACATTTTTGAATTATTTCTTCAAATTTTGTAGAAAAATTCAAAACCAATGTCTATGGAGAGGAGGGAGTATAAAATAAGTTGTCTCAAAAGTGTAATTAAATTGACTATATAATGTTATTATACTGATTTTTGGAAGGGTAAAATAACACTAATCATAAATGGGCACTAATAAAATAATTGCTAGTATAGTATACGATATTTTCCTATTTTGTAGTATGATCGTCCAAATAAATGAAATATAGACAAATGTGTAAAGTTTGTTACTTTCGAGAATTGAAATAATCATATTGTAATATATATTTATGTCACTTTAGAAAATTAATTTGCAATACTACTATTATGTAGTATTACTCTATGGGATCAAAACTACACCCCCACATCTATACTAATAGTAAATAATATGATGCCACGGGCATAGCTCATATGGTAAGGGGCTTCACTATAAGAGTGTGCTTTTCCACAAGTGTGTGAGGTCGATCCACGGCAGATGCATTAGTAACTCTGCATTTGTTCAAGGGAGGATTTGCTTGTTGGTGGTTACCCAGCCTACTCTGGGCACTCTTGAGGTGGAGTACCAAGCCGCTAGAGGCACATCCTGGATTCAACTCCTCTGTTGGGCGATGGGCTAGCCAAACGGGGACGCGTTAAATGAGCGTATCATTTGTAAATAATATGATGATGAATTAATTAGTAATTAAGAAAATTAATTAGTTGGGAGTATATTTCGATGGCTCAATAACTTAATGCCATCTGACCAAAACTATTATGGTATATTTCAATAGCTAATTTACAAATAACAAAGCCCACATAACAATTGGGAATATAAATAATTTGAATTGTACAATAATTAATAGCCATGATTGAGTTGCATTTGATTCATGCACATTGATGAGTATTTGACGTGTTATAACACATTAGTGTCCAAGATCTATACATCATTTTGTCCCAACATGATTTATGTCGATTATTATTATTTCATTTGTTTTTGTATTGTAATGTTCAGAAGCTGAGTTTCTTTTGGCTCCCATACATGCACCACATAATTAATATATAAAAAAAAATGAAGTTTTACCAATTAAATAAAATACATGTTGGTCTAAGAGTGAGAGATCTTATGTTCTCTCAAAATGGTATAACTGATGAACCAACTCTTAAATAATTGTGTCTATGGTAGCTTGTATGATCATCCTTCTCATTCATCATGCTCTTCAATGAAATGTCTTCATCCATGTTTGATAGTGTTTTAATATAACCAATGCCCATTAGTCTGATGTATATGAATGCGATATCTGTTCTCCAAAGTTGACTTCAAACGCCTAGAAATCCTACCGATTGTAGAAATATAGAGGAAGATATTTTATTGATGAGATCGTTGTTCTCAATACATTATAGAGATACCTATATTTATAAGTAAATATTAAATTTAATTCTAACAGTGCGGGCTTATGGGCTAAGGTTACTTGCCCATTAGTCTAATACGAATGAATCCTGAAAATCGTCGAAACGCCTGAAAATTCACTAAGTGGATACTGAAACGATGCAAGTGCAGGTCTAGTACCACTAGGCTATTGGAAGCTTTGGATGCATAATAGTCTATATGACTCCTAAATTTGTTATTCTGTATTGGCTATTTATAATATTTTTTAATCGTTATATTCGAAAATTATAATCATCGTTGCTAATTTATAAAAAATAAATAAAAATAATGTTTTATTATAACCGTAGTATGTATTTGAATTGACTAATTATGTATTTTTTTGATTGTCAATCGAATAATGAATTTATTAGACACCCTTCATCATGTAATAATATGATACCGCTCGAGATAATTCACAAAAAAGTGGAAGATGACATATTATATAATTGTATTGCTTTTAATATTTGGGTATAGTAAATTTTTATTTACAGGTATAATATTATAAAATACCATAATATTATAGAATTGTACTGTTTTCAATGATTACTGTACCCTTGTCACTATTATAAAGTATCAGAAACAATATTAAATTGTTTTATATAACTAAAATAATACCTCACCCCTTCTTCTTCACCCCACGCCACCCCCAACCCCACACAATCATTATTAACAATAGTGACATGGGTATAATAGTCATTTTATCTTTTACAATTGAAAAAGATAGTCCAAGAGCACTACAAAAACGATCACAATATAAGGGGATTCTGAAACAAACTCCAAATTATAAAGGACAAATGGTAAATTAGCCAAAATTAAAAGGGATATTATTGATCTCATCTGCTTATCTCATCATCTTAGAGTCAAATTAGCTGTCCAGTAAGAATGTGATTTGTTTGCAATTATTTGACCGAGTTTGTATCAAACGAAACCATATTCATCTGATAACCATCGGCTGCTTTAAATGAAATGGACAAGAGTTTTGGGACACTCGAGTAAAATGTGATAAACTACATGGATGTATCAATCGCCGCCGCGAAAAGACGATGCCTACGAAGTTCGAATTGATATTATTATTAGACAAAAAACAATCATTGTTGAATAAGCCTTTAATGGCACGATCAAGGTCCCGTAGATGATACAAATTTCGAAAGACTAATGACTCATCTGATCATAAATATATATTTCTAATAATTAATCATTTAATCATATATGTTAAAATGTCTCATTCAATAATACACATTTTAAAAAGGGTCCCATGAGATCAGTTTGTTAAAATCATCGGTTAATTCAACCGTGAATAATGTGCCATGCCGGTCACGTAAGGTTAAATAGCCATTAAAATTAGGCTAATGGAGTGTTCCTTCATACATGTTTTGCAACGTGCATCATTTAATCATACAATTCGTTTGATTTTACCGAACCAAATTACTTCTAAGTCGCTCGCAAATCGATTTATTAAAACTGGTTTGTTTGCTAGCTTGGTTTAAATTCAAACCAGTTACAATTTGATTTTACAATTCGTAAATCGTTTGTACTCGCTCGTCAATCGTTCGCTCAAACTGTTTGTAATTTCTTTATTAACATATAATTTTAATGCTAATCGGTAACGATTCATTTGTAATTCGTTTCAAATCACTTGTTACTCATTTAGCCGTTAATAGCTCTACTATACGATTTATTGTGTATAATGTTCAGTTAAAATTGTGTATAATATATATTTGTATTAAAATATTACACCAACCGTAGCCTAAATATCCGATTTAAGAGTTGAAAATGAATTACGATTGAAACAATTAGGGAACCGAACGAGCAATTTTTATTTCCAAACCGATTTTTTGCGATCTTTTATGGTTTGATTAGCGAACCGGTTTTTTCCAAATTAATTCAAATCGGTTACGAATAAAACATTCAAACCGGTTTTATTAACGATCCGGTTTACGAGTGAACTGGTTTGTTTACCGATCCGAACTGGTTTGGACCAAAACCAGTTCGGACTAGCTCGTTAATAGCTCTACTTTAGTGTAATGTGTGTAAGAATATAATATTTACCGGGTCGGTCCTAATATTTCGGGGATCCTATCCGGAAACTAAAAATTGGGCCCTTTGTATTAAGAGTAAATATTTCGTGGCATAATTTATAAATAAAGACAAAAAATGACAAATAAAATATATAATTATATAAAAGATAAGATTGAAAAGATGAAAACTAAAACAAAATAAAATGAAAAAGCAGTACAAAATTGAATTTACATAAATAATATGTAACGCCCCGCCCCGGAAACCCGGTCGGAACGTTATTTGATTTGATGGACTGACCTCACAAACCATTACGAGTCTTTCCAGCACTTTTTGTCCTCACTCACGTGCTCACCGAGACACTTCCCAGTAGGTCACCCATCCTAGAATTACCTAGGTCAAGCACGCTTAACTTTGGAGTTCTTCTGAGTTGGGATACCGAAAAGAAGATACATCTTGATGATATGAGTAGTACCAATTAAATCATATCAAACATATCACATCGCCCACTCTGGGCCGGGTATTACAATCTCCCCCACTTAAACACTCAACGTCCTCGTTGAGCCACATCCACTCCACATCCAAGACCGTACCATCCGTGTGAGACTCTAAAGGTAGCTCCTACGGCCTCAAGAGGTGTCTCATGACCTCGACGTAGCACTTTGCGCCGCATAGCACTTAGTTCTCACAATTCCGGACGGCTCGGCTCTGATACCATTTGTAAACGTTTTGTCCTCACTCACCGGGACACTTCCCAGTGGGTCACCCATCCTAGAATTTCCCCAGGTCAATCACGCTTAACGTTGGAGTTCTTATGAGTTGGGCTACCGAAAAGAAGATGCATCTTGATGATATGAGTAGTACCAATTAAATTATATCAAACATATCACATCGCTCACTCTGGGCCGGGTATTACATAATACTCGTTCCGTTTTACAGCTGTCGTTCTAGTCATTTGCACATAGATTAAAGAAAAGTAAATGTAATTAAAAAGTACATTCACATGTAAAATGACATTTGATTGCACTATATTATTGGATAGTTGATAGTTTTAATATAAAAAATAAGAAAAAAGTACATCAAAAATATAAAAGTACATTTTAATATGTTGGAATGACAACTATTTACAAATGAAAAATTTAAGCTAAAAGGACAACAAAAAAACGGAGGAAGTATGAGCTAAAAAATTATTGTTGAACTTTATTAGAAAAAGTCGAAATTGATAGACAATTTATGAAGAAAAAACAATGTTATTGATGTATTGATAATACTGATAGGACGGAATCTTTCTATATACTTTCTCAAATGCAGATTATTATACATTTTGAAATTTTATGTCAAGTTTTGATCATAAATTATTTTTTATTGACGAATCCAAAAAATATAAATTGATATTATTGAATTCATTTTTAAAAATACTTTTATAATATTTATATATAATTTTCTATGTATATATAAGCTAAATGATCATTATTGTTATGTTTCGAAAAATATGACTCTTAAAATGAACTAGAGGTAGTAATATTAAGCTAACCCATTTCATTATTGATTGAATTAAAAATTTGAAAATATCATCAATAATTATATACATTAAATTTGAAATATTTAAACTTGAAAGTTGGAATATGGATGTGGATTAGCCTTCAGCAAAATAGAGTAACAGATATGACTAGATGTGTCAAACAGGCCTGGGCCTAATGGGCCACGTAGAGACTTTGTCAGTTAGCCCGGCTGTAGCCCGGCATGGCCCCATTTTTAAGGGGGCGAATAGGGGCTCAGGAGTTGGCCCCCCGGTCCCCTATGAAGCTTGGCCCGCTACGAAGGCCCTAGAGGCCCCTTGATCGTTTGATTCTTTTTTATTAAAAAAGATAAGTTATCGTGATAGTTGTGTAATTTGAATCTTGGTTGCCAAGTTAAATATGTATGGACTAATCATTGTACCAACTTGATTACCTATTTGGGTAATAAGTAATCAACCATCACCTATGTTTTACTCTTTTCAGCATTCACTCACTCATGTTCTATATGTTTTCATTCACCCACTCATCTTCCAAAAACGGTTCTAATTGGTTAGTCAACTAATTTGGTCACCGCTGACTTTCTATAATGACAAACTAGTCATTTTACATTTATCTTCATATATAAAAATTTGAAATGGCTATTTTTGCCCATCATTAAAACTTCCTTAACTAGTACAATTACAAAATAGGGGGCATAATTGTAATTTTATTTATATTCGCTTTTTTGTTTTTAGAAACAATAGATGAGTGAGTTAATGGAACCGCTTTATAATTAAAAGACTAAAGTTTTTTGCCCTTCAAAAATCAACATGAGATAAAAATAGTTGACTAACCATTGGTTGATCGAAAAAGTTGACGAAATCACCATTTTAAACCGTTTTTGGAAGATGAGTGAGTGAATGGTACCATATTAAACATGAGTAAGTGAATGGTGAACTCAATGAAACATGAGTAAGTGAATGGTGAACTCAATGAAACATGAGTGATGACGGATGTCTTTTGCCCTTCTTGTTATTCAAATCGAATTAAACTATGTACTACATTATAAACACATTTTCAATTAAAAAAACTTTAATCTTTTAATTATTTCTTCAAATATACTTTAATACTTGAAGTGTTATTTAAACAAGGCTTAAATTCCGACAGGCCCCTGAACTTTGATCATCTGGTCAATTTGGCCCATGAAGTTTGAAAATAGGTTTACTTGCCCCCTGAACTTTCACAACAGGTCATTTTGGCCATTTTCATAACTATTCAGGGGCAAATTAACAAATTTTAACTTTTCATGAAGGACAAAATAAGAATTTAGTATATAATAGACATTTTGGGGTCACTTTTTGCAGGTTCTATCAATGGTGAACGGTTTTAGGGTGAGGTGGGTGGGGGTTTATTATTATTTAATAATTTAATATTAATTTTATATTACTTTTTAAATTAACTTGTAATGCCTATTATTGTTGTATGCCTATTTTACCCTTCATTTTAAGGTGAAAATGGCCAAAATGACCAGTTAGGATAGTTTAGGGGGCAAATAGACCTATTTTCAAACTTCAGGGGCCAAATTGACCAGATGAGCAAAGTTCAGGGGCCTGTCAGAATTTAAGCCTTTAAACAAAAGTACTAGCCATCGAGACCCAACAATCCCGGGCTAAAAGTTTTTTGCCCGAGAGCTGGGACTAACTTGAAAACATGATATAATGGCAACGTCTACATATTCATTTGTGCTTCTAGCACATTCATAAGTGGTTGTCCATATAATTGGGCCACAAACCATGAGATAATTGTCGGAATGGTCCGTAATTGTGTGTCAGGAGCATTTTGGTCCCATTAAATAGTCGGTCTACAGGTTTAGTCCCTATAATTGGTACACATGGTGCAGTTTAGTCTTCAACCATTAAAAATTGACGGAAAACTGTAACTTTGGGCCAAAACTGAAGTTTTAGTATTAATTCAAGCTTAAAGGGAAAATTGGATACAATGTATTCTTGTATAACTTTTTTGGTGCAATTTAGTCCCAGTAATTAATTTGTTTTCGATTTTTCTTTTTGGATTTATTTTTCTATTCTTTTTCGATTTCTTTTCGATTTTTTCTCCTTTTTTCCGACTTTTTTTAACTTCTTTTTTATTTTTTCCTAGTAAAAATGGTTCGATTTTTCGGTTTTGTACATTTTTTACAAAAGTGTTCAGTTTTGGATCATTGTTTTGGCAAAAAATGTTCGATTTTGGTAGTTGTTTCTCAAAAAGTTTTGACTCTGGTAGTTATTTAGGTTTTTCCGGTTTCTTTTAGATTTTTCGATTGTTTTCTCGATTTCCTTGGCTTTTTTTTTTGGATTTTTTTAAATTTATTTTCGAATTTCTTTCCTAGTAAAATTGGTACGATTCTTCGGTGTCGTACTTTTTTGACAAAAATGTTCGATTTTGATAATTGTTTTGGCAAAAAATGTTTGATTTTGGTACTTGCTTCGCAAAAAGTTTTAATTTTGGTAATTGTTTCAAAAAAGTAAAAAAGTAAACATTTTTTGCTAAAAAAGTACGAAACCGAAAAATAGAACCATTTTTACTAGAAAAAAAATCGAAAAGAAATCAAAAAAAGAAAATGAATCGAAAAAAAATTCCGAAAAAAAATCGAGAACAAAATAAAAAAGAAATCGGAAAAAATTGAAAGAACTACCAAAATCAAAACTTTTTGCGAAACAATTGCCAAAATCAAAAAAAATTTGTCAAAACAATTATCTAAATAGAACATTTTTTTTCAAAAATTACGAAACCGAAAAATCTAACCGTTGTTACTAGGAAAAAAAATCGAAAATAAAAACATAGAAAAGGAATAAAAAAATAGAAAAGAAATTGAAAAAAAAATAGGAAAAAAAATCCAAAAGAAATCGAAAAAAGTTTGGAAAGAATTAGGAAAAAAAATTAATTATATGAAAAAATGAGTTATATGGAAGATATGATGTAATTTGGAGGGAAAAAGTGTTAAAAACTTCCTAAACACCCAAATTTGTATCAAAGTCGTATTTTAACCTTAACTTGATGTTAAAACTTCACTTTTGGCCCAAAGTTATACTTTTCCGTCAATTTTTAACGGTTGGGGCTTAACTGCACCAAATGTAGCAATTCTGGGGACTAATCCTGCAGACCGAATATTTAGTGGGACCAAAATGTATCTGCCACAATTACGGAGACCATTCCAACAATTATCTCCACAAACTATCCAACATTAACAAAGCACAAAATAAACTTTTAGCATTCCTTCAAGCATTTCCTGCTTATATGCACCATCGGTCAAGTTTTCTTTATAATGCAGGTCTCGTTAGGAATTTTATAATACCGATTTAGTGCAAACCAATTCTCATTTTCTGCAATAGTTGAAAAATGTAGTGTCATTGTAACCCACACCAACAAGCATTCCAACTCTTAGATCAGTTAAACTATAAATAAACAAAGTACATGAAAATAAAATACACATAAATTGTTAACCTATTTCAGTGCCAATATACACCTACGTCTGGGGGTAGCCAAGAGAAATTCACTACAAGGAAATGTGTTAGAAGAAGGGTCTTACGCGTATGTCCCATATACTCTATTGCCCTAAACTAGACTTTTCTATAATGTCCCTATCAAGTATCTCCTGATATACCATCATCCCGATGCCGGATCTAATTAAGATCAATGGTGAAAGATAGAGATTAAACCTCACTGTCTACCGGGATCGAAATTTCGTGCGGATCGAACTAAAACGTAGTTGTGTTTGGTATAGTTCGATCCATTTACGACTCTAGTTTAATTGTGTGTATGCATATTTACCTAGATAGCAGATCCTCACATCTTCAAGGTATTTGTGTAAATATATTTATTATTTTCACACAACTCTATTTCGATATTTGGCTAAATTTCATATTGCTCCTAAATTACAACAATTAAATGAGGAGTTGAACTTCTGAACAGGTCAAATTAGCCCCTAAACATTATTTTAGGTCAATTTGCACCCTAAACACCTTTTCTATGTCAAATGACTTATTTAGTATTCCAAACACTCATTTGATCGTTTGACAATAGTTTAGGGGGCAATATGAAATTTAGCCTCTATATTTTCATTCCACCAGAATCCGCACTATATTCCTCCAAAATTCTGATCTGTTATACACAACCAAATAGTGAATTCCTGTAGTATGAAATGACAATTCTGCGCCCTCTTTAAAGTATAGTAGGTGAGGAAGTTAAATGGGGACAAAATAGTCATTTAATGCTATTGTAAATCACTATTCGATCTGGTCCGACTTATAGAAATTTAAAAGCCCAAAACAAAAAAAACAAACCAAACTAAACCCACCCGGCCACCCCCATTCCCATTTTCCATTTTGAGGCACGCAACGTAAAGGCAGCCGCCTCCTCGCCTCCATTCTCTCTAGTCTCTACACTCTAGCTGGTACAATTAATTTAATTTTATCAAATTATGTTTAATTTATAATCATGTTTAATTTCGAATTATGTTTAGATTTTGATTACTTCACTAATTATGTTCAATTTCGAGTTTTGTTTAGATGTTAATTACTTTACTAATTATGTTCAATTTCGAGTTATGTTTGATGAAAGAAATGTAAATTTTGGTAATATGTAATATTTCTTTATGTTATTGGTATAAATATTGAATAATATATGTTCCCAATCTATGAATTTTCAGGTCAAAATCAACAATGGCTTCCTCGTTTTTAGCCTCTCAATCCCTAACCCTAACCCTAAAACCCTATCTCTTTAGCCCCCCAAAACCCAACTTGTCTATCAAGAAACGATCGATTTCAGCTTCTTCGTCATCTACACAAACCCTTGATCCAATTCAGTCAAACCCGTCTCAAGTTTCCCTCACCGGGTCGACCCGAGCAGTTACAACCTTAGCAGCGGTTACCTTAACGACCACGAAGATATTCACAAATTTAGGGGTTCAGTGGAGTGGTCCATTTGGTCTACATCAAGTTTTGGTCAACTCGGCCGGCCCGGCTTTTTTTGCTGCTGTAAAGAACCAGGCGGTTGGGCCGTTGAATACTCCTTTGACGCTGGTGGCAGCTGGATTGGCTAAGTGGCTTGATATATATAGTGGGGTGCTTATGGTTAGGGTATTGCTTAGTTGGTTCCCGAATATCCCTTGGGAAAAGCAGCCTCTTTCTGCGATTAGGGACCTTTGTGATCCCTATTTGAATTTGTTTAGGAATATTATTCCCCCGATTTTCGACACATTGGATGTTAGTCCTCTTTTGGCTTTTGCTGTGTTGGGTACTCTAGGATCAATCTTGAATAGCACTAGAGGGTCATACTGAAAGGGGGTAGGATTTTGATCAGTTTGAACTTTTAGGGAAAGTATCGATGTTAAATCCAGAAAATTTGTAATTCTCTACTGAAGTTTTGTAATACATCATGACGATTTAAACAGAATCAATAATTTTCTGTACACTCTTTTTTGTGTTTATGTCAATACTGTTGTTGAATTTGTGTTTCTCGAAGGAACAGAGAAGAATTTTCTGCCATTTGTGTGATTCACGCCACAGATGATTTTGCTTTAAAAGCTTCGAGCCTTCCTATTGATACCCAGCAGGCCAGCAGAGAGATAAAAACTGTATGCAATTTCTGTCCTCCACTCCTGTACTATATGTGCTTTTGTTCAGTGTTGGAACTACGGGATGCATAGGTGTAGTCGCCCGCCCCTAATTATTAAAAAATATATACATTTACTACTTTTTACTTATTTCTATTGTGTTCATTTCTTCGCCATCTTTGAGTAAAAATCGTAGTACCGCCTCTGCTTTTGTTACTATTAGGGGTTAGAACTATTATATGTGGAGTTCGATATGGTGAATGCAGAATAGAAGAGCTTCAACATCTCCTGATTTTTGTATCATTATCCTAATTATGCTTATGTGTCAATTGAATGTGGTTAGTTTCAATTGGAACATAATTTTTAAGCTTGGCTTATTCAATTATGTGATTCATTTACGTTTCGTGTAAGAAAATATCCGTATATGACGATGTAACGACCCTCATATCCGAAAAGAAGTTCT
This sequence comes from Echium plantagineum, assembly GCA_003412495.2. Classification (NCBI taxonomy): domain Eukaryota; kingdom Viridiplantae; phylum Streptophyta; class Magnoliopsida; order Boraginales; family Boraginaceae; genus Echium; species Echium plantagineum. The sequence continues at coordinate 24,497,578 of CM016564.1, forward strand.
AGCTAGCCTTGAAGTACATGAGAACTAATGTCTTAGTTGCAAATTACATTAATTTAGTCATCAATAGTTAGTATGATTGGTTTTAGTAAGGTGTTTATGTCTATTTGATGATGCGTCGTACCTATCATCGTTGTATGAATGCGTATATTGTAGATATTTGTAACGATTCCTTGAAATACATTCTTCAGATAAAAGGGGTCTGCTATGAGTAGTTGCAGAGTATAGTTATGAGGAGTTGCAGAGTGTATAGTTTTGACTTTTGATGAGGAAGATGCACACCCAAATAGATGAGTTGCTATAAACACACCACTGTTATAATAAACAGCTTAATATAAGTAATTAGGCACTACATAATACTCTCTCCGTCTCTAAAATATTGGTACATTTTGATTTTTGTGGTCAAACTTTAAACAAGTTTGATCGAAAATTTTCATTAAATAATAAAAAATAATATATTCATGTAGGATCTTGTTGAATTCGTCTCAATATATATTTTTGAAATATCAATTTCTTATAATTTTTTTGCATGTAAAATAGGAGATATTTACGTTTTAAATTGTATTTTGTTGACCATGAAAATTAAAACATACCAATCTTTTAGGAACTGAGGGAATAATATGTATTATGAGTACGTCTAATACTACAACTATCACAATGTTTGTATGAATGGATAAGAAGAAGAAAGAATAGAAACTTACCATGAAGGATGGGGCAGTATTTATAATACCAAACTTACCATTTCTAGTAATGTTCTTAGATATTTCTTTCCATAAACTATTATAAAGTCAATAGCTCTCATACTATGTTATTTAATACTTTCTTTGTTTTAATATGTTTGATTGTTTAAAAATTTTGTCATGTTTCAAACATTTGATTGTCTACATTTTCAATGACTTTTAAGCATATTTTCTATTTTTTGTCCCTATAAAGTATTTTTTTGTCCCTAATAAAGTACTACTCCAATACTATTATTTGAGGACATATTAGTAATCTTGCACAATTCTTTGATAAAGTTCTTTTTCCCCAAATAATCAAATATATCGAAACAGAGGAAATATATTTTATAACACTCCTCCTTTAAAATATCTTTTATGGGTTACTTAGGAACACACGTTGTCTCATTAAAAATCTTATAAGGAAAAAATCCAGTCGAATAAAAACCTTACAAGGGAAAAAGAGTACAACTGTGTGCTCCCCCTCGATCATGCTCCCCCTCAATCAAACACGTATAGTTGTTCAAATATCTGAAGGTGACACATCCTGATACTTTGAGTGTGTTCTTGAAGATTGATGTATGAAGTGCCTTTATGAAGAGATCTGCCACATTATCACTCGAACGGATGTATTGAACATTAACTTTATTTCTTTCGAGTTCTTGAGTGAATGAGAACAATTTCGGGTGAATGTGTTTGGTTCTATCACTCTTGATATAACCTTCTTTCATCTGAGTAACACATGCAGCATTGTTTTCATACAAGATTGTTGGATCCTTATTAGTTGGTAGGTCAGATGCTCCTTGGATGTATTGTGTTACTGACCTTAACCATTCACATTCCTTACTTGTTTCATGGAGGACAACTTCAACATGATTTGAGGAAGTGGTTACAAATGTTTGCTTTTTGGATCTCCAAGATATTGCAGTATCATCATATGTAAGTACATATTATGTCTGTGATTTAACATTGTGTTGATCCGACAAATAACCTGTATCTGCATAACCAAGCAAAATTGATTTTATATTGTTAGAATAAAACAAACCAAGATCAGACGTACCTAAAAGGTATAACAATATATGTTTTATTTTTTTCCAATGTGTTTTCGTAAGACATGAACTAAATCTTGTTAATAAATTTACTTCAAAGGCTATATCAGGCCTTGTACAGTTAGCAAAACATGAGTGCTCCAATGGCGCTAAGGTATGGCACTTCAGATTCAAGTTCCTCTTCATTTTCTTCCTTAGGACGGAATGGTCCTTTTCAACATTAAGTGTTTTGCTCATCATTGGAGTATCTAAAAGGTTTGCCTTATCCATGTTAAACCTTTTCAATACTCTTTCTTTTTAATTTGATTGATGTATCAAGATACCATTTTTATTATATATTTGTAAATCAAGGCAGAAATTAGTTTTTTCAAGATCTTTCATTTCAAATTCTTTCTTTAAGTAATCTCTTGCTTCCTTGATTTCTTTATTTGTCCTAATGATATTTAAATCATCAACATAAACAACAATGATTATAAAATCGGATATTGTTTTCCTTATAAAAACACAAGGACATATATGATTATTCAAATAGACTTCGTTAAGTAAATATTCACTTCACCTATTGTACCACATGTGCCCAAACTGTTTTAATCCATACAACAATCTTTATAACTTAATTGCATGCATTTCGCTGGATTTTGATGTATTAGACATATTAAATTCTTCAAGTATTGTCATGTATATATCACTGTCAAGTGATGCATACAGATAGGTTGCGACAGCATCCATTAGATACATATCAAGATTATTAGATACTGACATGCCAATTAAATAACGAAAAATAATTGTATCCATAACTGGTGAATACATTACCTCATAATCTATTTCAGGTCTTTTAGAAGCCTTGTATCTTACGATCTCGTTTTTCTCATTTCGCTTTCTTACAAAGACCCACTTATACCCAACAGGTCTCACACTTTTCGGTACCAGAACATGTCCAAATACCTTTCGATGTTTAAGAGATTTTAATTCAGTATATATTGCATCCTTCCAATTTTTCCAATCTTGTCCACTTTGACATTCATATACATATCTGGGTTCGAGATCATCGTTTTCATTCACAATTTCACATGCAATGGAGAACGGAAATATTTCATCAATATTCATATCTCTTCGGCTCCACAAATTTCCCGTTCTAACATAATCGATGGAAATCTCGAGATCATACTATGGGTTGGAAATTCCACTTTGAAATTTCCTCTCCTTCATTCTTTGACGTTTACACTTTAACTCCGGAAGTTTTAATGGAGTATAATATAAAGAATAATTATAAATTTAACATAATATGAGGCACAAGTCACAATACAAAAATAAGCCGAGGAATATTCTAGATCATTACACTAAATCAAATAGTAGCCAAACAAGAAAGTGTGTGAACCAGTAAGACTCTCGTCACATCAAATGCATGCTCCTCAAATTTCGTGTTAGGTATTTATTGTCCACCAAACATACGAGAAACCAAAATTTGATATACCTTTAAACAGGGATTGCCATGTGTTGGGACTCTTGGCCCCCTCGAGAATCATGAAATCTCAAAAATAGCCCCACTCCCCAAGTAATAAATTGGTTTATTTTTATTTTGCACTTTCAATTATGATGAAAATTTTAAATTGAACCTTAATATTCTAAGATTTATTTTAAAATAAGGGCAAATCAAAATAGCACATATATTAAACTTTTGGGCACAATTCATAAATAACAAAACTTATTAAATTAAAAATAAATTCCAGGCTTATTTTCATTTTGGATCCTGAACTATCACGTAAGTTTCAAATTGGACCCAGATACTATCAAAACGCCCCAAAAGTTTGATATATGTAATAATCCGAATTTTCCCTTCTTTTAAAACGAAATTCAATCTAAAATTTGCATTTGAGGGGGCAAAATGAGACAAAACGTAGTATAGGGGTAATTTAAGGTTTATGATAGTATCAGGATCCAATTTAAAACTTACGTGATAGTTCAGGGTCGAAAACAAAAATAAGCCTAATAAATTTATCAGGTACTTCCTTCCTCCCTAAATGATCACCTTATTTTCTCAAATAAATTTTCTATAATATATCCTAAAGGCATATGTTCAGAATTAAAAATGAAAATCGAATACTATATGTATAAGCAATATAAGAAAATATATTTAAAAAATCTTCTCATGTCAAATTTTAAATACAAATTTTCAGTCAATTATCTTCTTTAGATAACATCTTAACATGTGCCCGAGGGACATATTTATATAAATTATTTTTCAAGTTCATGTTTTGGATAATTTAAATGGAGAGAAAAGTGAACTTTCTAATTAATTGTCGAATTGTGTATTAAATAATTACTCTTTCTGTTCTCTTTTAATTGTTTTTGTAATCTTAATTTTTTATTTTAAAGTACAATATTTCTACCATAGAAAATTGTGCTTCCCAGACTAAATGTACGTTCTTACTAATGTTTATTATTAAGTTATCAACCAACTAATTATATAGTTTCAACCGATTGTCAGTCTATATTTTCAATATATATTTTGACTATTGTTTTATTTATATTCTTAAACTATATGCAGATAGCTATAAAGACAATTATAAATGAACGGAGAAGGGAGTATTTGATTACACTCCATTGAAATCAAAGAATGAGTAGATATGTTCAACCCAAAATTAAAATATTCTAGAGTTATGAACTTATAATGAAACAATTGAGTTGATTCCATGATTAACTTCCATTAAATCGATAAAAAGACATTCTCCGAATAATTCTCGTTAATTTCTTCATGCTCGTTGCAAGTTTGAAGTACCATTCATACAAATAAGAATCCCTTCGTTACATAATTTCCTCCTGATATAGATAGAAATAGGATATATGGGACAATTATTTTAGAAGTAGTCATTTACAAATCACAACAGTAGTTGCATACTTGCTTGTAAGTTCAATTAATCTATATATTTGTCATGTATATTGTCCAAAGAAATTTAAAGGGGCATTTTCGTCTTTACAAGCTTGCCCAACCAGTATAACTACCCATTGGCTCATTCATTTGTTGTCCTAAAATATCTAATCAATTTCACATTTTCATATTCAAAACAGAGTACTCTGTTTTATCATTCACCACAATTTCATAAAAAATGGCTTCAATTTCTTCAGTCAACCATTTTTCCTACAAGTTCCATCAATTTTCCCCCTCTCAATCTAAAACCTCAATCATCCCCCCAAATTCAATAAATTTCCAGTCAAAATTCACCCAAAAACCCATCAAGAAAAGTCAAACTTTTTCAATTAATGCTTCAATTGAGGACAATTCTACCTCTGATGAAAAGGGGTCTCTTGTATCATCAAGTGCTGGAGTTCTTGAAGCTGAGCCACCAAAAGAGCTAACGGAGGTAGGTATATTGAAGAAGAAGTTAGTGGACAACTTTTATGGGACAAACAGGGGGTTGAGTGCTACGACTGAAACGAGGGCGGAGATTGTTGAGCTGATCTCGCAGCTTGAAGCTGTGAATCCTACCCCTAATCCTACTGAAGCTCTACCTTTGCTCAATGGCAAATGGATTCTTGCGTATGTTTCGTTGCTCTCTTCGATTCATTTTAATTGACGTTTTTAGTTTTATATGTGTCGAGGTTTGAGCAACAATAACTTCTTGGCATGTCACGAGAAATTACAAGAAAATAATCTTATGAATATATTTCCGGAGACAAATCTAATTATATGTAATTTAGGTTTATTGTAGTAAGAATAATTTTGAGAACATCGAATGATCTAGTCGTTTCAGAACATCTTCCAGTGACTTACAGGTCTTGCGTCTGATTCTATTGTAAGGTGGCTGTATAATCTAATAGATCGTTGTATTACGTAGTTGGATGATAGTCTCGTACCACTTCGATAATTTGATCTAATCTGTTAATTACTATCTAATTGCTGGCATCATAATTTTGTATATGTGTTTTTGAGGGAAATTACAGATACACATCATTTGCTGGATTGTACCCTCTGTTATCTAGAGGGACACTTCCACTAGTGAAGCTGGAGGAGATATCACAGACGATTGACTCGGAAAATTTCACCGTGCAAAACTCTGTTAAATTTTCTGGACCATTGGCTTCCACTTCGATAACTGCAAACGCGAAATTTGAAGTCCGAAGCCCCAAGCGAGTGCAGGTTGTGTTCTTATTGTGGATTGATGCATTGCTATGGTTAATATGTGTATGAATGATAAGAGTGATTGTGTCTTTGTTGTTTTCTTTTTTTGATAATTAGCCATGAAAATGAGCTTCGATTAACTCTGTCTTTGTTGGTTTCAGTGATTAATATGATTGTCAGTTCAACTTAGGGCTGTGAATAAACCGAATCTAGTGTCAGGTTAGGTTCTGCTCGGATTCGGTTCAGGCCCTCAGCGGACCGGGTCACACTCCTCACAGGCTCAGTTGGGGAGATCTGAATGGAATCCGGGCTACAGATTTGAGTTTAAACCAAGTTGGCTCTAGTTTACTTTGATTTTTTTTATGTCATCTCAATAAGCTTTTAATCGAGCTGAATTCTAGCCCGACAATTTGTTCAAGAATCAATGAAGTTTAGCTATGGCGCGAGGCTCAATTTGTTGTATGTTTGCCTGGACTGGTTTACGTGACTTTTCTCCCTCTATTGTGTGTTTATTGTAGATAAAATTCGAAGAAGGAATCATAGGAACCCCTCAATTGACAGACTCCATCGAGTTCCCCGAAAATGTGGAATTCCTGGGACAAAAGATTGACCTCACACCCTTTAAAGGAGTGATCTCCTCTGTTCAGGATAGCGCTTCGTCGGTTGCTAGGACCATCTCCAGCCAACCACCACTGAAGTTCTCAATCTCCAACAGAAACACGGAGTCGTGGCTTCTGACTACATATCTCGATGACGAGCTGAGGATTTCGAGGGGCGATGGTGGCAGTGTCTTTGTGCTCATCAAGGAAGGCAGTCCCCTCCTGAAACCTTAATTAGTTCCATGTCTTATGTAAACAAACGATACAAAATAATATGTAAAGAGTCATATTGAGTATAATAATCTGTATATTGGAAGTGGAAATAGTAAGTTCATTGCAATATAATTATTTGTGCATGATTTGTGTTTATTTTGGAATTTTTTCAATGGCTAATATTTTATGATATCTACAACTCATCTAATGTATGCAGCAATAAAAAGTGGACTGTCGTCTGTGGTACCTTGCGCTGTTTGCCTTGTACTTCATCTTCTGCTGCATGACCATTGTCGATCCCTAACGTTTATGAGAATTTTGCTTTCGATCACTGTGCTTCAACTTTGACAGTTTACGATCACCCACATTTTGTATTTTGTATAAAACGAGTCACTCACGCCTTTTTTTGACAAAATGTGATTTTCAATATTTTTACAAGGACAATTTAGTCATTTTAACGTCATCTGCTCCTTCTTCATCCAACATCAAGAAATATCCAAACCAATCAAACCAATCATCAAGAAAAATGAGCATGTAACATGTTGGTATTAAAATGACTAAATTATCATTGTAAAAAAGCATCAAAAATCGCATTTTATGAAAAAACGGGTACGTGACTCGTTTTATACACAATACAAAACGTGAGTGATTGAAAACAGTCAAAGTTAAAATACAATGATCGAACACAGAATTCTCATAAACGTTAGTGATCGACGATGCCATTTACCCTTTGTTTTACGTCTACAGGGACTTTATTTGTTGTACGTCTACAGTGACTTCATTTGCTGTATGTCTGCAGTGGCTGCAGTGCACTTATCATTAGTTCTTTTTTAGGTCAATCACGCTATTTATTTTTGTCACAATTTACTTTATTCTTTTTTCTTTAAATTTACTTTTTTCTAAAATATTTCCTCTTTTATTATCATAGTTTTTTGTTCTACTATGATAATAAAAGAGGAAATATTTTAGAAAAAAGTAAATTTAAAGAAAAAAGAATAAAGTAAATTGTGACAAAAATAAATAGCGTGATTGACCTAAAAAAGAACTAATCATAAGTGCACTGCAGCCACTGGTAATATGTTACGTGAGTTGCACGTAAAATATTGAAATTGAAAACACATGTGAGGAATATATGATTCATACAGTTAAACACATATGTTATGTGTGTTGCACGTAAAATTTTTATTGTCGTAATATATCGTTAGGGATTTTGAAAAATTTCATAGTTTCAACTTATTACACTTTATTATGAAAATAACTAAATTACCCTGTAAAAAACTTAAAAATTACATTTTATCAATAAAACGTGAGAGTGGGTCGTTTTGTAAACAAAATCCAACGTCAGTGGTCGAAAACAATCAACCCTGAAGCACATTGATCAAACGCAGAATTCTCGTAAACGTGAGTGATCGACGGTGCCATTTACCTTATTGTAACCTAATATTTGTTAATCTTTTCTATACAAAATCATATATATTTAACCATTGAAGTCATCTTTATCAAGTATATTTCATATGAAACTAAAGAAAAAATAACATATAAATTGGACATGTATGTGGATACTAATAAAAATTGTTTGCTTAGTTGATTTGTTAACCCGTTTTTTACTATTGTTAATTCTAATTAAATAAATATTTTTTAATTTTTTATATAGTCGTAATATAGTTTTCAAAGAAGTAACAAAATGGATAAACTAAAAATTAAATAATATAATAAAGTTTTCAATTTATTAGTAATATACGATATTTCATTAACCGGTTAAAGTTGTATGTGTTTATAAAATAAAGGTCAAAGTATTAAAAGTCCATAAGACCTCTTTCTTCTTAAAATCGAGTTTTATTATGACAAAAACGTCATTGCTCTTTTTCATTATTTGATATTACAATATCATTAGTTAGTTATTATAATAGATGAATTAACATATACTTTTAAATGAACAATTACGAGAAGAGAAAAAGATAATATAATCCACAAAAATATATGATTACTTAGTTATTTTGTTATGATCTTTTAGTTATGTATCTTTCGGTTCAACCTATGCCACAATGAAGTTAGACTTCAATTTTCTTTAATTTCAACTTGAACCAATATATTTATTTTACGTATAGTTGATTCTTTCTTATAAAGGTTATATGACACTTCAAATATTCGAAACAGTGGAAGTCATGAATATTGCGAAATGGAACTGAATTTTTGACTTACAAAATAATTTTAGTGAGTTATAATATACTTCAACGTTTAAATAAGTATGATACAATTTTAAAATTTGTGTTATTTTCAACTTGATAATTGCAGTAATTTCAGCTTAACATCTACAAAATTAGTGCTATAAGCACTTCATAACAGAAATACTCTCAGTAGCTCAGTTCTTATAACATAAGATATCAGAGTAATTTAAATTGAGTTATAATCTCTATAGAGAATGAGACAATATAAGAAGTATTCTAATAGATCTACATAAAGGGACTGAAAAATTTAAAAAGATGATTCAATATTTAATCATTAATTATACGTGTGGTAATAACTATCCAATAATAGTTTTGTAGTTACTAAAATTAGGTAGCAGAATAAATTTAGATAATACAAAAAAGAATAAATTAGTGACAAACACATATATTAGATATTGATAGTAATCATTACGTTCAATATTTAGTATGTAATATGTGCAAATGTTTATCTGTATCTTTCACAAAAATACGATTAACTATTTTCAGTATCTCCTCAAATCACCTGATTGAAATAATATTAGAAGATTTATAAATGAAAAGTAAAATATTTACAAATAATAAATTAGGGGAATATGTATGTTTGAATAGAGATATGGTAGATAGTATTTGAGAGAAGATAATCAATTAGGATACTCCATAAATTGATAAATATAATAAAAATAATTTATGTATACTTAAGTATTTTACTATCCAAGATAAGTGCATTACGGTATGAGAAATTAATATTTGTACATATATATCCTACTTAAGCATTCTCTTAATATGAAATATATTGTTTACGAAGTTAATCCGAAGTTTAGTCCAAACTAAAGACTGTACATTAAATATATATACTACAAGGGTGTTCAACATTAAACCAAATACAAGATGTCAGTTCAACATAATTAAAATTAGACTCCTATCATCCCAAACTGTTTGATCATTTTCTATTATACAAGTCAAATTTTGAAAAATTTGATCATGAATTGTCTTCAGCCGATAATAACTAATATATGTTAGGTTTTTATACAAGTTTTACATATCAAATTATGTTAAATTGTATGAAGCATCAAATACATAATTCTAAAAATTCATATTTAAGTATACATAAATTATCTTTTGGTCTAGGTACTTCCATTTTTTGCACCTGAACGATGATGTGAAGAGCATGCTTGACAACACCTCCAGAAGATGCTGTAATATCTTTTGGAAGCCAACTAGTGCAGGATGTCTTTCTACTCTCAAAAGCATTGTAATCAAAGATTTCAATGTTTTAGATTTCTTTTTACCTTTGCATCCTGGTTGTATTGGATCTACAAGCCCAAACACTATTTAGCTTGAAATTGAATCACTTATCAAAAAAAAAAAAAAATTCATATTTAACTAGAGTTTAGTGTATACCTCTTGAAGCGTGTTTGAGTTGTGCAGCGGAAGAGCAACCAACGTTCCTCTATCTAGTTAGTCCACACCAATGTCGGGTTGATTCCTTCCTTCGAATCAACTAGAGCTTTGGAAGTGTTTTCGTTAAAGAATGAACCAAGAGAAAACTATTTTTCTTGGTGGTGTGTTTGGCCGGGTATAGAGGTGGAGGAAGGCAGTATTTTTCTTTTCAATTGTGTTACAAAAGTGAAAAGATGATAATAAGATTTGTGTGTTTTTATTTTGTCATCCAATGGTGTTTATATAGCACCAACACAAAACAGAACCTCCCTTTCATTTATTAACCATTTAATACAAATAATAAGTGTGTCATGAATTTGTGGTTTAATCACATTAAACCCACAAATGTAACTTCTCCACATTAAGCACCACTTAATATAATATTAAGTGTGTTTGAATTCAAAGTCAAACACCACTTAATATAATACTAAGTGTGTTTGAATTCAAAATCAAACAAGCCATTTGACTTCCTTCTCCATAATGGACGGTCAAATGGGCTGGAAATTCCACTTCGGAATTTTCTCCCCTTCATTCTTTGACGTTTACACTTTAGCCCGTGAAGTTTAAATCGTATTGAAAATCAAGCGCATTGTATGTGTGTGACCTTCTAGGATAGAAATAACATTAGCCATATGTTAATAAAATATCGACAAGTATTTTACTAACATACAGATCATGAGCGGGCCCTAATAAAACCATCATGACCCCTAATGCATTTCGAATTCATTCTCAGCTCCTATATTATTGTCAAACATAATATAGGTGTGAACTTAACTTTAAATAAGTAATCACTATAAACAATCAAATTGTTCAACGAGCACTAATTATGATGTGTCAAACATCTTATAATTCCAAGAATATAGTCGTATGAGTTTTTTTTTTAGATTCGTTTCAATGTATATTTTTGAAATATAAACTTGTTACACTACTACAAAAATCCACTTGGACAACCCTTGTAAATACACTTGGACGACACATTCAATTGGCTTGTTTGATTTTGAATTCAAACACACTTAATATTGTATTAAGTGGTGCTTAGTTGTGATGATGTTACATCTTTAGGTTTAATGTGATTAAACCACAAATTCATGACACACTTATTATTTTATTAACTGGTGAATAATTGAAAGGGAGGTTATGTTTTGTGTTGATGCTATATAAACACTATTTGATAACAAAACATAATAACTATGAGTTTAGCTGCATTACTTTTGAGCATGATCATTTGGCTGCATTTACTTTTGTTGCATCTGCTTCTACTATTCTTGAACCTACTGTTGGTGTTTAATACAAAATCGTATAAATGAACGAATACAATGTTTTAAAACACATTTAACTATGAGTTTGTGTGTATACCTTTGAAGCGTGAGTAGAGTTTGCAACGGAAGAGCAACGTCTGTTCCTTTCTCTAGTTAGTCCACACCAATGCGGGGTTGATTCCTTCATTTGAAGCGACTAGAGCTTGGAAGTGTTTTTGGACAAAGAATGAACCAAGAGAACTATTTCTCTTAGTGTTCTATTTTCTACCAAGTGAAGTAAGAGCAGGGAGTATTTTTCTTTTCAATTGTCTTACAAAAGTGAAACGATAATGAGAATTATGGTTATGTTTTGTCATCAAATGGTGTCCCTTTTAATTATTCACCACTTAATACAATAATAAGTGTGTCATGAATTTGTGGTTTAATGACATTAAACCCAAAGATGTAACATCTCCACAATTAAGCACCACTTAATATAATATTAAATGTGTCATGAATTTGTGGTTTAATCACATTAAAGCCAAAGATGTAACATCTCCATAATTAAGCACCACATAATACAATATTGCTTGTTGTAATACATTGTACGAATGTATCACTTTCATCTTGGCTAACAGATTTGAAAACACCCTGAATGAAGTCACTGATAGGCACCAGATAATATATGTCCCAAGCTGGTATATTACTGATGGCATATTGCTTATGCTTGAGTTAGTGTGTGGTTACTAGATGTGCTTTGAAGGTAGACATAAAGCAAGATACAGTCAACAAGAGCTTTTTTTGGGCTGCAATGGATAGAATGGAGTTTCTTTTCTAGGTTCATACATTGGATCAAGGCCTGTGTGACTTCAGTCTGGTTCTCAGTCTCTATAAATGACAATTTGTATAGGCACTTCAAGAGTTCTAGAGGGTCGAGATAAGGAGATCCTATCTCTCCCTATCTCTTTATCATTGTGGTGGATTGCTTCACGAAAATGTTGCAGCAACAGCAGGGGTTCGAGTATCACCCTCATTGTCATGAGTTGGGAATTATTAATATTAATTTTGCTGATGATACTTTCATTAGTGCGATGCTGATTTTGGGTCAATGAGGCTTCTCAAGAGCACACTTGAGAGCTTTAGAGCAATGTCAGGGCTTCATCCAAATTTAAGCAAAAGTTCAAGCTACTTTGCTTGAATTAGTGGAGTGGAGCTAATTCTCTTAGTGGCATTCTTGGCATTCCTATTGACAGTCTGCCTGTTAAATATTTTGGAATCCCTCTTACTACCAAGCAGTTGTAGGTGAATGAACACAGACCCCTAGTAGAGAAGATAAAGAAGAGAATTAATGAGTGGGGCAACAAGATACTTAGTTTTGTAGGAGGGGTGGTGCTCATCAAAGTGGTACTGTTTGGTATCTATAATTACTGGTACCAATCAGTCTTCATGCCTAAAATGATGGCCAAAGAAATTGAGAGGTTGCTGAAATCCTTCCTTTGAAAAAGGAGCGACACTGATAAATACATGCCTACGTTATCTTGAAAATAGATCACATTAAAAAAGCAGAAGGAGGTCTGGCTTAAAAGGGGTTAGATTATGGAACTTGGCTTGTATATCTCAACATTTGTGGAACCTCTGTTGCAAGAAAGAGGTTCTATGTGTGGCTTGGATACACACTTACAGGCCTAATGGGCAAATTTTGTGGGGAGTTCTGGGCAAAAGTATTGACTCATGGGTATGAAGGAAGGTTTTACAGCTCAGAAATTTGATCGGGCCATATGTTAGCAAGGGTGTTTAATGGCAATGGACTAGCTGCTTGCATGATAGATGGCATAAAAAGGGGGCTTGGATCTGGTGCCAACATAATTAGGTGCCAACAATGCCAACAGAGTACATTTGTACTCCAACTTCAGTTAACAGAGTATTTTTGTACTTTAACATGTATTTGCATTTTTAATTTGTTTATTAAATAACGTCAGAGTACTTCTGTACTCTAACATGTATTTGCAGAGTATATGTGAACTCCAACAATATCAAATTTCGTTAATTAAATAATGTGAGAATACTTTTGTACTCTAACGTGTTTTGCAGAGTATATTTGCACTCTACCATGAAGAATATATATAATTGGGCTGAAGTACTTTTGTACTCTGACATAAATTATCATAGTATATTTGCACTCCACCATAAATAATATACCTGAGTTGGAGTATTTTTGTACTCTAACATGAATTCTCAGAGTATATTTGCAATGTACACTCTGTTGAATGTTAGTTCGTGTACATACATACTTAGTAAACTAATAATATATGTGTACTTATGTACTCTGTTAACTCACTTGGGAGTCCAAATGTACTCTAAAGTTAATTGTGGAATGTCTTGATTATATCTAAACTCTATTTCAGTTGTAGGTAATGGAGACTGAAAGCACTATCGGGCTAAATTCTGAATTACTATCGCAAGAGACAAAAGACAAAATAAAGAAAACATTAGAGGAGGCTAAATGGAGTACACATATACTCAGTTGAGTTAACATATGAGTACATATATACTCTGTTAGTTCTATATGCTAGTTGGAGTACATATATACTCAGTGTAGTTGACATATGCGTACATATATACTCTGTTAGTTCTATATGCTAGTTGGAGTACATATATACTCAGTGTAGTTGACATATGAGTACATATATACTCTGTTAGTTCTATATGCTAGTTGAAGTACATATATACTCAGTTTAGTTGACATATGAGTACATATATACTCCATTAGTTCTATATGCTAGTTGGAGTACATATATACTCAGTTAGTTGACATATGAGTACATATATACTCTGTTAGTTTTATATGCTAGTTGGAGTACATATATACTCAGTTTAGTCAACATATGAGTACATATATACTTTATTGGCATGTTGGCACACTAAGGGTGTTGGCACCAGATCCAGGCCCATAAAAAGGGGTACTGGGGGATTTATTACCAAGGTCTATTATCAGCAGGTTCAGAATTTCTCATGAGGATTTAATGATGGATGGTAAGAGGAGGTGGGCAGGGGAAGTTGGCAGACTTCCTAGTGAGGCCCAACAGTTCATTCAAACTTTGCCTTCATGTACTAGTGAGTAGTGAGATGGAGGATCAGATTGTGTGGGCAGGGGCAGCAAAGGAAGTTAGCAGACTTCCTAGTGAGGCCCAGCGGTTTGTCAAATAGATTTTAATATTTTAAGTATTTTTTAAATTGAAAGTATATTTAAATGCACATCTATTGTATTTTGTAATATAGTGATAAATAATAATAATAATATAATGACTTTATGAATATAAATACTTAAACCAACAAAATGTAAGCATAGCTCAATAGTTACTAGCTTCTTATAAATGCATGAGGTCTAAATTTCGATCCCCCAAACAATAACTAATTTTTATTAATAACAATCATTCAAACAAAATAAAAAAAGGTGAGGGCCGACATGGTATACCGTTTGGGCCCTCTTAAGCCCGTTTGAAAAGGAGCTCGGGCCGGATAGGAGCCTAGAATTCCTTAAGGACCCGGCCCATTAAGGAAGCTTGGGCATGTATGGGCCTCGTTCCGGGCCGGGCCCTTCCTTAGTTGGCCCGTCCATTCGGTTCGGCCCATCTAACACATCTACTTGTCTCTTGTTATATACTCAGTTCCAGTGGCGGACTGGTGCCTGTTCAAGCCTGTTCACTTGAACAGGCACTTTGTTTTTTTTTTTTGAATTTTTTTTTTTTTAATATTTGACTTAATATCAAAAGTATAATATTTTAAAGTCTTTTCAACTTTCTACACAGATCAATACTCCAATTCCATATTCCCAAGTCCCAACCGCCAAAAAACCCAACTCTTCTCTATCACTGTCTTCCCTAAAATCTCACCTCTTGACCTCTACCTACCTTCTTCAAGCTCTAGTGCGCAACCGTCCTCAAACCTCAACCCTCCTTCATCAGCCCTCCAATTTCATTCTTCCAAATTCTACAATTCCCCTGTTTGACCTTCTAGGGTGCTTTCAATTTTTATTTTGGTGAAGATTTTTAAGGTAAAATTTATTTTTTCAACTTTTTATTTTGCAATTACGAAATAAATTGTATTATTGTTGCGAATTTGTCAATTGTTGATGGGTATTACACACTTGCGAATTTTATATAATTGTAGTTAGTAATTTTCAAATAATGGTTTCATATAATTGCGAAATACAACTAATGGGTTGATTTGATTTAATATAATTATATTTACTAATTGAATGATAATGTCAATTTCTTGCGGAGCTAGTTACTGAGTTAGTATAATGAGCATGAGGTTTCTAATAAGAAGTGCATAAAACTATTACTACATGAATTCAAATTAAAAAGTAATTATTTTGAACTTGAATAAGAGAACACACGTATGGAGTAATGCCTTAATGCATAACTTTAATTAAGATGATGTAATAATTGGTAATGAATAATGATACTTGAAAACAATATAAACATAGTGCTTCTTGGATTCTGTTAAACAAGTGCATATAAGTACACTGATACACAACATAACAGAATGGAAAGATTTGAAATTTGTGTTATTTTTGAATTCTGATTAATCATAGTTTCTTGAATTTGATTTTTGTTATTATGATACAGGATGGAAAGATTCTTTAAGCTAAAGATAAATATAAAGAGACCGCCACTACTAATGCTTCAAATGATGAAGTTGTACAAAATACCAATGTTGTTGCAAATGATCAAGTTGGACAACAAAATGAATCCGATGCATTAGAAATGGATCCTGCACTAAGAAAGCCAATGATGGACTTTCACCAAGATGTTCAAGATCGTGTAAGGAGAGCCTTTCTTTTTAAAGGACCACATCGTCCAAATATAACTCGATATCCAGTCACCAATATTGGAGGTAGGAGAATGTTCAATCCTAAGTGGTACGCTCCATATATGGAATGGATGGAGTACAGTGAAAGTGAAGATGCTGTATTTTGTATGCCATGGAATCAGTTATGTAACTATATAGAGGATGTGCGAGATGACCCTCGTTTTTTTTTACTTGAAAGGGCTTACTGATCTTTGTAAGCAACTTGTGGCTACCGGAAAGTCCAGGCTTTATGGTGTTGTTTTTAAGCTTCTGAAACTCGCTTTGGTATTGCCTGTAGCAACTGCAAGTGTTGAACGAGTCTTTTCAGGGATGAAACATGTGAAGGGCGACAAGAGTAACAAGATGGGAGATCAATGGTTAAATGACCGTCTTGTAACTTTTATGGAAAGAGATTTGTTTTTAGAAATCGAACCTCGTGAGATTTTAGATCATTTTCAGAAGATGTCTCAGAGGAGAAACGAAATGTAAACTTTTATAAGTAGTGTAAAGTATTTTGACTTATATATCCACAAGTATTATTGTTTTGAATTCTAAATAGTGATAGTGTCAAAAAAAAAATTTATAATCGATTTCGAACACCCACTTTAAAATCCCCAGGTCCGCCGCTGCCCAGTTCTCTAGTGATTAACTTTTGTTCATGGACAGAGAGGTCAACAAGAAATAAGTAAGGGTTTGTTGAATCACAAGATAATATAGAGGAGCAAATGGTAAAAAAAACCTTAAAATTTGGGGAAACAAAAATTAACGTCTTCTCTTCAAGCAACACTATACTCACACCAAATCAATGTTTCTTTTATGAAACAAAGTTACTATTTTGTCCCTCAATGAAAGTTCCTCAATCATTACACTTATAAATAGGGTATAATTGTAATTTTTCACTTTCAAAATTATTATTACCCGTCTTATTTCTAATTTGATATTTAGAATTTTTGAAGTCAAATTTTGAAAACTTTCATCATGAATTTTCATTAGTATATAATAAATAATATAGTCATGTTAGATTTTGTTAGATTGGTTTAATCTATATTTTTGAAATATTAATTTTTTATAACTTTTACACATGTAAAATTAGAAATATTTTTATTCAAAATCGTGTCTTGATGATCCTGAGAAGTCAAAAAGTTAAAAAAAGACAAAGGGAGTATTTGGGTGTGTACAACAGATCAGCATCTTTTCACCACAATAAAATTTCCTGTATTTGGTATTACTAAAATCAGCAGGCTTTCATTTTTCTACTTTCTAAAAATAAGTAGCTTAGACCGAAGCAATTCGTACAAATCCCAAGAACCGAACCATGTCATCATCCTCATCACGCGACAAGAAACCGGCGAAGCGGTCCACCAGTGGCGCCGGTCGGATCCGCACTCTTTCCGACTTGAACCGGCCAACTGGACCGGATTCAGACAGTGACTCAGATGCCCCCCAAGAGTACTACACAGGTGGCCAAAAAAGGTACTCCTTTTGATTAAATTCAAGATTTGAGATGTGGGTTTCTTAATTGCTGAATTATATAGTGTTTTAATATTAATTAAATTGAAGATTTGAGATGTGGGTTTCTTGATTCTTGAATTATGTGGGTTTCTTGATTGCTGAATTCAATCTACCAATAAATGATTGCTAG
Organism: Echium plantagineum; assembly: GCA_003412495.2. Classification (NCBI taxonomy): domain Eukaryota; kingdom Viridiplantae; phylum Streptophyta; class Magnoliopsida; order Boraginales; family Boraginaceae; genus Echium; species Echium plantagineum. Next base: position 24,515,653 of record CM016564.1, read on the forward strand.
TGAGTTAATCGAATAGACTTTAGTGACGAGAGATGAGAGGGTCGTGGGTTCGAAACTCAGCTCATTGCTAATTTATATTAAAAAAAATGATTGCGAGGTTTGACTTTTAACAGTCAAAATAAATAACATCGTGGCCATGGTCTTAAATAACAGCATGGTGCTTACCATTGGATTAATGTTTGTCATTGATATTTTGATTCTCGCCAAAAAAAATTATTTTAAAAGTAATAACTAACTACATCAAATGATTATCATTCTCGTTTTAAGCACGATGCTTAAGCAAACTAAACGAGCTCAATGTAATTTATTTATTTGAATAGGGATTAGTTGTAACTAGTTATTTGGGCACAACGATGCACATTATTAACTAAATTTTTGAAAAGAAAACATTGATATGTAGATATTCGTTTGTAAGTTAATCATAACTCCTCGTAAAGTTTAGCATACTTGACTACTTGCGAACATGGTTTGTCTCTCTAACTTCTAATTACCCTCTCCCCGTATTACATACGGGTTCCCATATTATATGGGTTGATATAAACATTTAACCTTCAGGATCTTTCTGTGTAGCATTAAGTGTTTATGTGTGTAGCATTATGGTGTTATTAGACCAACAACTCCATTTTAAACGCCTCAACATAAATTGTCTTTAGTGGCTAAATTGTCTTGTCGATTTACTTGGTACACCATTTTCAGTGGAATGCTTGTCCAGGATCCTACAAAGAACAATGAGGTGGATGCAATTTTCGAACAAGCTAGGCAGTTGGGTGCTGTGCAAGGCCCAATCGAAAATCAGCGTCCATCTTCAACTTCAAGAACTTTTTCTGGAACTGGAAGACTACTATCTGGAGAGAGTGTTACATCTGATCCAACTCCCCAACAGCCAGCGTCAATTGTACACAACATTGTATTCTGGAGAAATGGCTTCACAGTTAATGATGGACCATTAAGAAGGTTGGACGATCCACAAAATGCTTCCTTTCTTGAGGTAACTAGTCAGAGATATGCATCGCAATTAATTGTTTAGCATAATGGTTACTACAAAGAAACAAATTATGAAACCAAGAGTGTCTACTCCATTGCAGCCGTAAGCAATTTATGTTATGTTGAAGAAAATAGTACTCCAATGCCCATGGAGTCGAATATTTTATATTCTTGGCTCTTAGATATAATGGAATAAATCAAAAGGGCGCCTTTCACTACTCGCTCTTCTCATCTATTGTCGAATAGTAGATAGAGGTACTTTTTTATGGCGGGTCAATTCAGATTTCGGAAAAACCTCTTTGTTATTAGAAGGGTAAGGTTGTGCAAAATCTGACCCCCCTCACCCCGCTTAGGAGGGAGCATCTTTCTAAGCATTGAGGCATATTATTGTTTGTATTGTTGTGGAGATAATAGTATACTCTTGTAAGCTATCAGTTTGCAACCCCATTATTATCTCTGTAACACATTGTTGCCATCTTTATGTAATGGTAATATGCGAAAGATATTATTAAAGGGCTACTCATCGCAGAGCATCCGAAAATCTGAATGCCCCACGGAGCTGGAGCCAGCTAATCGGGGTTCCTCTGTTCATGTCAATCTCATAAAAAGGGAAGAGAACTGCCCTGTGAGTCCTCTGTTCTAAGTACTTGTTAGTTTGTATCCAGTAGTATTTATGAGTTATTCTTATTTTCTCAGCAGATCATCTCATCTGTGCTTATACAATCTGTTGGTGCTCGTTTCTTTAAAATTTCAATGATTTTCTTAGTTTTTTGTTTTATTAATTTTACTTAATTCTTATTTATCGAATATATCATCTGTGACTATAAAGTATAAATCAAAACCTATATCGTATACATGCTTTCCAGGAACCAGAGAAACTGAAAATACCATTTGAAGGTGTCGGGAGAACTCTTGGGAGCAGTTCTTCAACTAGTGAAGCTCAGGAGCCAATAATTGCAGAATCTCTCAACACTGGTCCACCGCCAACAGGGCTCGTAGTAGACCAATCATTGCCATCTACCTCAATTCAACTTCGGTTAGCTGATGGTACCCGAATGGTTGCACATTTCAATTATCACCACTCAATTGCAGATATTCGATCATTTATCGACGCATCTAGACCCAGTGCTTCTAGAACTTATCAGCTGCAAACTGTTGGATTCCCTCCAAAAGTCCTTAGTGATCCTACACAGACAATAGAGCAGGCAGGCTTGGCCAATTCAGTGATCATCCAGAAACTCTGATCACAGGTTTAGATTACTTCCGTGTCCTACAACTTTATGCTCTACTTTATGTACCAGTTTCATTTATATATGAGGTCTAAAAATGTTGATATACATATTTATAAATGGGTTTTGTGGATGATTTGACTTCTTGCTAGAAACTGGATAATTATTATGGCCATCATTTGCTCATGTGTAGTATTTTATTAATTGTCGATCACTACAAAGTACAACCACAGTTGTTTTTGCCAATTCTTGTGTTACGTTGGCAATATTTGTGTGAAGGTATGTTTCGTTTTTTGTGGTGCTTTCACTATGGATGCATGGTCTAGCTTGTGTCGTCATGGTTTATAGATGCATAATAAGAACTAATACTAATGTAGTTCGATGGAGGTGCGTGGCCCGTACCTATTCAAATGCTTGCTAATTGTTTCGTTAGGTCTTACGTCTGGTTGTTGAGAATTAAGGTTGTATATTTTTGTCTAGTTCATTGAAGGATTGAATTAGAATCAATCCAGAGGCTGATGTTCTATCTTGAATTTAAATTATGTCTACGTATCTAAATTTGTCGAATATAGTTGCTAACCTGGAACTATAAATCCATTTGACTTCATATTCAAGCTCATATTTAAGTTTTGAGCTCTATTTACATTTGTCTGGTCACGATCTGTTCATCATGTTCTAGCATGAATAATTCGTTTTATATTGGTTTTGCATCCACCTTTATCTCGAACACCAGTGTAGAAAAAAGACAATGTTCATAATATTAGCATATACCAATGTTGCACATTCATTTCTCATTCTCTTGATATCAATTTCCTGCTTTGCGAAAGGCTTTTTGGATGGAATCGGGTGGTAGAGCGCAGTTTGCGTCGAAAACATCTTTAAGCAGAGATAGCCAGATTATGAATTGAAATGTTGCTTTTTCTTCAGGTGTCTTAATTGTAGGTGGTTTGAAGTTCAATTTGGACGAATTAAAGAGTGAATCAATTTGTCCCTTTCTAAATGAGGGTTTAGTATTTTAGGGTTCTAATGATGTGGGGAAGCCCTCACAAAAGCGTGTAAATCGATGGATGTGTTTAGTAGTAGTTTTGTAAGGGAGGATGCCAAAGGGACACGAAACTATAAGTAATTCTTGCAATATTTCAGTAAAGCATTGGTTTCATACCGGTTCGAACTTCGAACAATCACCATACCAGTGACCATTAATCTAACAGAACTTAGTACTTACAATTAAATCGAGAAAATTGGAAGTATACCCTCCTTCCCCATTTTTTTAAACTTTTGCCTTCCTAATTTTTTTGCTTGGAGTGCCCTCTCCTCCTCAAAATTCGTATTTCGCCCTTAATGAAATTCTCCCATCTTTGACTACTTTTATTCTTCCTCATACTTCTTCTTCACCATATCCTACCATCACTACCTCACTTATTCCTCATACTTCTTCTTTCCATATCTTACCACCACCATTCCACCACTTCCATTAACCTTTCCCCTTTTCTTCTTTCTTTTCTTCTTCTTTCTTCTTCTTCTTCTTCTTCTTCCTCCTTTTATTCTTCTACTTCATAGAAAAAACACCACCCTCAAGTTACCAACCACCACCAATTATCAAAACCTTTCATAAAAATAAAAATGAGAACTTTATCACTGAACCAACTACATCATCACACAAAATGAGCAAAAAAGCTAGCCACTTACAATAACGTATCCATTCACATAACCAATAATATAAAAGATAACAACTTTCCAATAAAAACACAAAATAAAACATACCAACAATGAATACAAACATAATTCACCTCAAAATCAGTCCATTTTTTACGCCTAATGTTGTCATAAACCGAATAATTATACCGAATTCCGATTTGATTTCGTTTTTCATGGTGGGGGAGGGGGGAGAGGGACGAACGGTTAAGCATAAGGGGGCGGGATTGTTTGCGTGAGGGTGGGGCTGGGGCTGGGAGGAAGGTTTTGGTATTTGCTAACTTGATGGTGGTGTTCTTGCGCTATGAAATAAAAGAAGAAAAAGAAGAAAGGAGGAAAAAGAATAAAGGAGGTTAAAAAAGAAAAAAGAAGAAGAAAGAAGAGGATTGAAGAGAAAAGAAGAAGAAAAAAAAGAGAAAGATTGATGGAGGTGGTGATGGTGGAATGGTGGTGGTGGATATTCATGAAGGGCAAAATTAGAAAATTTGGGGGTGAAGGGTGTACTTGAAGCAAAAAAATTACGGTAGAGAGCAAAAGTTAAAAATAAAGAAAAAGAGAGCATTCTTCCAATTTTCTTCAATTAAATCATACAAAATCCTTGGTCAACAAATAATTTATCTCAAATTCAAGCAAATATAGAATAAATCACTACCTTCTGATCTTGACAAGATGTTACTACATAGAAGAAGAGTCGGGCAAAGATCTGTTTGGTAAATGTGAACAAGTAGGGATAGCTCACAAAACTGTCAATAACTTTTGCATAAGTGAATTTTTGCAATTTCATTGATTAAAAATAAAAAATAAATATTACATCTCCCGATTTTTAATTATAATTGTTGTTTTTGTAGTTTTTCAACTTGTTGAGATCATTTAATAGTCCTAACTTTATTAAGAGTAACAATACACCGAAATCTAAGTACTCGGCTCTTTTACTATACATAATACATCATGTTATATTAGTTTATGTCAGAATATAAAACATAAATTATAATGAAAACCTAATGTGGAAACTCAGTGACATGATTACTACGCCTCGCACGTGATCTAGAAGTCCGATTCTAGTGGTGCGATTTACATCCAAGGCTTCTAGCTTAGTGGCATTGACATGAACCTCTTTTCAAGAGGTATCAGGTTCGATTTTCGCATAGGATTATATTTAACATACTTTCTCTACTTTCGGGACTGCCTTTGCAGCGTTTTAGCACCCACTCAGTAGAATTTTCAGGCTTTTCAACGATTTTCAGCACTCACTCAGTGACATGACTATTTGTACTCTAAACACCCCATAGAGGTACTCTCCTTCTACTTCAATCTCCTTTAGTCACTCCTTCGAACTCATACTAAATTGATTGTCGGAGTGGCCGCGGCCTAGCCAGTTGTGGCCTTAGGTACCCGGAGCTGGAGCTGGAGCTGGAGCTGGAGCATTCAGGAGGAAGTTCACCACACAAGCAAACACCACCTAAAGGTATGGATCATAAAAGCACCTCCCAAGAGAAGTCTACGAGCACTTCAATCTTTGTGGAGATCCCTAGGAGGCCTAGAACGGGGTCCCAGCTCTATCCAGGACATCCAGGAGCGCTTCCAGCTCCTAGAGTGGCCCTGGGGCATGAGGGAGAACGTCTCAGACCTTCTATACCATCCCGGGTGGAAAAGAAACAGGAGTATGGTGGACCCCTTTAAGGTGAAAAGCATTCCGAAAAAAAAGCTATCACATCACATAGTCCATATGGTACTATGATTATCATACATTAGAACCTATGAAGAACAAATAATGCATGACATGTGCATACCATCGAATATTGGGCCAAATTTTAGGATTCAATTTTTTATACAAACTTATCCACCCAAATTTTATATACAAACCAACAATAAAGGCTCCGATAACCAGCTTCAAGGGAGCTTCGATTGCAGCAGCTTCAAGGCAGCTCCGCGACCAGCTTGAGGGCACCGGCTCGAATTAAACTAATAAACATACTATAGAGATGGGCATGAGGAGTAGAGCTTATAAAATTGAGAAACACTCCAAGGAATCTGCCAAAATAATCACAAGATTCAATAGACTCCAACACTTACAAGTTGAAGAAGAACTATTTTCCAATGCAATTTGATGAAGATGGTTGTGATGCAGTTTGAAAGAATTTTAAGTTGGATGACCCAATTACAACTTGGAAGGAGCAGATCACCCAACACTTACAAGTTGAAAGAACTATTTTTCTAATGCAGTTTGATGAAGATGGTAAAATGAAAAAAAAGTATGGGAGGTAAATTGAGGTTTCGAATAGTTGTAGAGGCATATTGAAACTTCGACTATAGTAAGAGGCTAAAGTGAAGGTAAGCAAATAAAAAAGCAGGATTCTGCAGTATTTGTATTATTATTATTATTATTATTATTATTATCATAATCGTATTTATTATTGTTATTATTATTATCATCATAATCATATTTATTATTATTATTATTTTTTTGTAAATTAGCGATTAGGTGAGTTTCGAACCCAGGAACTTTTGGTCATTAGCAAGAGCCTTTTCCACTAGGCTATTCGATTAATTCCTATTATTATTATTATTAATATTATTATTATTATTAATATTATTATTATTATTATTATTATTAAGGTCAATGGCGGCATCAATCATTTATGTTTACAAAAATTTTCAATCCATTACCTATGTTTCAAAATTTCCTTCTCAATCATCTATATTTCAATATGTTCCAATCTATCACCCGGTATATCATTAAAAATTACACGTTGTGAACTCCAATTTGGGGGTGAGTTACATCAAGTTTTGACTGTTTGATCCCCCCCATTATAGTGAACGACATGACGATACAATCTTAGTGAAATCTCACGTGCCACTCATGTGTGTCATACTTAACAACATATGATAGAATGGGTGATGGATTGAATATTTGAAGATATATGTGTTTGACAAGAACGTTTTGAGTCTTAGCAAACGTTACTGATCAATGAAGTCACTATTATCTTCACCATTTCTCATATCGTCACCCTTAATTAATTTCTCTTAACCATTATCTGTTAGATTATTTCTAATAAATAATATTTTATGGTCCATGTAATATTAAAATTTAATTATAATATTAAGGTTTAATGTGATGGTTATTATACATTAAGGATTATAATTAGTGGGCATAACTTCTAGCCCTCTCATCTCACTCATTAAGGATGCATTTAGGGTGATCATTAGTAGTATTAGACCTTTGGGTTGATAACTACTACTATATAAAGGGAACCTATGCATCATTGTTATACACCATCTGAAAAACACAAATAAAAAATAGAGTAGAGAAGAGAAAAGGAAGAGGTTTAGCTAAGTGATGATCCTCATCAAACTCTCATCATAGATCAAGTATGTCCTTGTACTATTATCGATCATAGTATATATAACTTAGAGTATAAATATCCTAATATAATAGTATTATTGCTTACATTATCTTCACCACCACAGGACCAAAATCCTCTTAATTCTTCATCCTTCACTGAATTCACCCTCAGATGATGAAATAGAAGTCCCAAGAAGGAAAAGAAAGAACAAACAAGACAAAATTACCCCTAGTATAAATTAGATCAATTAACCCATGGGTCAAATTGATAATACAAATCAATTGAAGTCTTTTTCGTTGAACTTTGATCAAATTATTACTATATACATTCAGTATTTTAAAATGAAGAAGTATAATATTCACTCCGTTTTTAGATGATTGGTACATTTTGATTTTACATGGTGAAATTTTAAAAATTTTGATCAATAATTCTTATTAACTAACAAGAAATAATATAGTCATATGAAATCTTGTTAGACTCACATCAATATATATTTTTGAACTATAAACTTTTTATAATTTTTTTATTTGTAGAATAGGAGATATTTATGTTTGAAATCGTGTTTTATTGATCATAAAAAATTACTATCAATCATTTAGGAACAGAGAGAATAATATACTAGGTTAGAGTTTAGGAGATAATTAAGACGGTAACACTATGGACTGAGCTAATTGATTTGTTGGACCAACAAATAAACAGAATGTTTAAATTGTGTTGACTAATTAAACTCAAATGTGTAGTAATGAAGTATGTTAATAAAAAGTACTCCGAAATCATTTTTAGATTTTTACTTTTTGTAAATTATCTTTGTTTCTTTTGCAAACTAACGATGAAGAGAGTTTCGAAATCAGGACCGTCTGATCCTATAACATGCAAAAGCCTTTTTGATTAATTATCTCTAAAAACAAACACGGGAGGAGAGAAAAGATTTACGTAAAAATTGATAGATTTGACATTTTGCGTCAATAAAATAGATTTGATATTTGGGCCAGAGATGGGAATTGGCGACGTCGTTCTTGTTGGAATACTTGTCATGCTCAAAGAATGTTGAGAGGGGCTAAAGTAGCTAGCTACTTGGGAAGCACAAAATTTATGTTCAATCAAAAATCATATGTAGTTGGAGTATGTTCTCATAATTCTATAAAACTTTAAAATCATTAAAGTAAAGGTCTCGATAACTTTTCTTTTTTGGAGATTAATGTTGGATGTTTTAACAACTCTATGACTCCATCATGTGTAGTAGGCCTCATTATTCTTGGGATAGTAAAGTATGGGTGAGTAATTGAGAGTTAGTTGTAGTTTGATTTTTATAGGTGAGTCTTTTGCAGCGTTTATTAAGTTTTTTAATTCTAGTTTTATGAGTGTTTATTAGTGTTTATAAATAGAGAAATATCGTGAATTCATGGTGAGCCTCATCATGACCTCAAGACAGAGGGTCACGATAGAATGTGTTTAAGACACTATTTTTTGCATCTAGGGACGTTTTTAATGGTGGGTAATGGGATATGTGACGTTTTTGGTTGTTATATGGTTGTGGTATTTGATGTTCGTTGGTTGTGGTGGTTGTGGCATAATGTCTTGTGATGCGGTGAGTGGAGGTTAGTGGTGTTGTTTTTGTGTATGAAACAAGAAAGTTGGTTGGTGGTGGTGGTGTTGTGAAGAAGAAGAAGAAGAAGAACATGGAAAAGAATGGTGGTTATGGCAGCTATAGTGAAGTTAGTGGTGGTGGGATAGTGAAGAAGAAGAAAAATAAAAAGCTAGGGAAAAGATTTCCGTAAGGATAAATTAGATATTTTGGGGGGGGGGGGGGGGGGGTACCCAAATTAAATAGTTAAGAAGGGGGTACAACTTCAAAAGAGTTGGGGCAGGGAGCCGGGTATTTTTTCAAAATTTGTATGGAAATCTATTTTTCTTGTTTTGTCCTTATTAGCGAACGCATGCGTTGTGTGTAATATCATCATCAAATCTTTTCTTTGATATATTATTAAAGGCATAGAACATTTGCTCGAGATATATACCAAACTCTTAAAATACACTCTCGAGATATACATTAAAAATTTATCTATGTTGGCGAACACATAAAATTCACGCTCGAGATACAAATACCGAACTCATAGACCACCCAGCAAATCAGTGGCAAACTCGTGTTCATACATGTTTATTAGAAGAATCACTTAAAAGAAAAACAGAAAAAGGTATACATATAAAGAAAAAAGAAATTAATATAAAATTTATTATTTGAATTTATTTTTCAGTATTTTAAATATTTGAAAATCATTTCAAAATTCTGCCGGTTCTAAATGCCCACTCTAAAATATCTAGATTCGTCACTGTCGGATAGTGGTGGAATCGAGTCGGGTCGGTCCGGGTAGTGCAATACCCGACTCGACTCGATAAGATATCGAGTCGAGCACTACCCGACTCGATAAGAAATCGAGTACAATTTTGGTACCCGAACCCGACTCGATAAGATATCGAGTCGGTCCGGGTACTCCATTACCCGCTCGACTCGATAACAAACTTTGACTCACAAGTAAATTGAGAGACATTATCCCAATTTATAAGATCATTTAGAGCATACAAAGTGTATGGAAATCGATGTGGGATCATATTACAGTTCTAATGCTTAATGATAGGAATACTGATATTAGCAAACTTTGTCAAATTATCCCACATCGTTTAATAATAGAAATTTTCATGGTCTAAAGTGATATAATAGGTATTCTAGTCCCACATGCTCTCCTGTCATGTTTCCTCAGATTCATCAACAAGAAGAATCCTCTCTAAGGATTGATTTATTTTTTATTATAACCATTTAAAGATATTCTATAATTTATATATATATATTTCGTTAAGGAGCCGGGTAATTTTCGAGCGAGCCGGGTAATTGAAACGAGCACAACCTTGTACCCCTACCCTACTCCTTAACTAGCGAGCGGTCTATCGAGTCGAGTACTCGAGCCGGGTGCTCGAGCGGGTAACGGGTTACCCGACTCCTTTCCAGCACTACTGTCGGACAATGGCCTGAGAATGAGATGCAACTATTATCTCCTTTATATTTTACATATTATTTTATACCGGTTATGTTGTAGACTTGTATCCGCATATTTGCATAAAGGTCTTTCTAAGGATACAAGTAATACATTTTATGTTATCAATTCTATCCTCATCATTATACGGTAAAAGAGGGAAACCCAATAAGTTAAGATTAAAAAATTTAAAAATGTACTAACAAACATTAAGAAAAATGAATAATACTCCCTCCGCCCCTAAAAGATTGTCACATTTTAACTTTTGTTAGTCAAATATTACAAAATTTGATCATCAATTCCCATTAAACGATAAGAAATAATATAGTCTTGTGGGACCTTGTTAGATTTGTCTCAATATATATTTTTGAAATATTAACTTTTTATAATTTTTTCACATGTAGGATAATAGATATTTATGTTTTAAATCGTGTTTTGTTGACTACCAAAAATCAAAATGTGACAATCTTTTAGGGACGGATGGAGTATAATAAAGGTCTTTCTAAGGATACAAGTAATATATTTTAAAAAAAAAATTATGCCTAAGAATACATGTTAAGTACTACTCCCTCCGTCCCTAAAACATTGTCACATTTTGACTTTTGTTAGTCAAACATTACAAAATTTGATCATGAATTCCCACTAAACGATAGGAAATAATATAGTCTTATGGGACCTTGTTAGATTCGTCTCAATATATATTTTTGAAATATTAACTTTTTATAATTTTTTCGCATGTAGAATAATAGATATTTATGTTTTAAGTCGTGTTTTGTTGCCACCAAAAGTCAAAATGTGACCATCCTTTAGGGACGGAGGGAGTATTATATATGGAAATAGCATTCAGCATAATTTTAAGAAATTTACAATTTCGAATTTTAAATGTAAATTAATTATTAATTACTTTTTCTAAATAACTTTTTAATATGTGTTCTAAAGGTATATTTTATTAGAAAAATTCATATAATAAATAAAATAAAAGGACTAACAATACTATATATATTCTCATTATGGTATAACTTCACAAAATAAAATGTATTGGGGCATGTATAATATTATTCCGAAATTATGTATGGTAGACAGCTGTATGACATCCATGTAGATGAAGAAAAATGAGAATGAAGAACATACCCTATTTAGTGATTAGTCATTCATCTCAAAACCCTATGTCTTCGTAAATAATGAATGTGACAAAACTTACGGATAGAGTTTGCCCCTTGAAGAAGACATATTTCTTTCAAGAATTGGTTTACCCTTTCATTTCACATTCCTTTATGGAGAAACAACTAGGCTTGCCAAGCATATATGATGATGTCTCGGATAGTTCAATAAAATGGAAACTTGTGGGCACATTTATTTCTCAAACACCACCAAAGGGCACCAATTGGAAATAGGGGAGGGTTGGGGGGGTGGGGTAGGGGGTGGGGTGGGGGTGGGGGGTGCTAGATGACAATATAGGTTGGATTCCATGGAACAATAATAAATGTGTGGGGATATATATTTCAAAGGCATTAATTTCCAAGGAAAATTCGTCCAGATTTGTCCTTACCGAATATATGAAGTGAGTGTTCAATATATTTGACGAGCGTGTATATGGAATTAGTGTTCTGTATATGTAGTGCTTGATATATATAAACGAGGAAATAATTGCTGAAATGGTCCTAGATCATATGCGCAAGTTGTACTTTGGTCTCTGTAAATGTTGGGTATGTGCAAATGGTCCCTGATATTGGTCGAAAAGGTGTGCTTTAGTCGCTCTTCTGAGGGAGTAACAAGAGCCTAAAGTGCACCTTTTCGACCAATATCAGAAACTAAAGTGCATATCTTTTCGACCAATATCAGAAACTAAAGTGCATATTTTGAAGAAATATTTAAGTTTTGAAAATTCAGTTATGGCTATATTTCAGTCAAAATTTAACGTCTCCATCTAAAGAGAGACAAAACTGCACCTTTTACGCTAATATCATGGATCATTTGGCCATAGACCAAACATTTACAATAATTAAAATGCAACTTACCGAGAGGAGTGTGCAAAACCATACTCCCTCCGTTTTACAATGTTTGATCGTTTAGAAAATGTTTACTTTTTCATAACGTTTGATTGCTTAGGAATTCAATGTACTTTTTACATTTTTGACCTTCAAAAGTGCTTTTGCTTTTTTGAGTTAATCGCATAGTGACCAGAATGTCCTGGGTTCGATACACACCTCATCGCTAATTTACAAACAAAAAGAAGGTACTTTTGCTTTTGAGTATAATTTTACTTCTGAAGGTAATTATTTATATTATGTAGGATATAGTTGTAATATTTCTTGATCATTAATAAAATATCTTTTAATTAAATGATTAAACATTTTGAAACAGAAGGAGCACGAACGATGACAATATAGGTTGGATTCCATTAGAACAATAATACACCAAGTTGAGATTCCGTGTCCCAAGAACCAAACCTTTTCACCCTGCCATGACTAATGTTAAGCTATCACATACACAACCAAATTATTGAAATCACATTTCTGACGATTTTTGCTTAGCATCAATGTCAATTTACACTGATTAGGCTATGATAATACGCCGTATATTCATTGTGATTTGGCCTTGGATGGCAACTTGAAAAGGATTGCTTCTTTAGTCAATTAGTATCTATGGAGACTTTAAAAGGAGGATTAACAACAAGTATTTACAACTATGTGATTGTTTTGGGAAGAATGTACATTGGATATTAACCTCATTTTACATAAATAATTGAATGGTCTAATGTTAACTATAAAAAAAATTGTCACATTACAATATAGTATTTCCTCCGTTTCTTTTTATTTGATTGTTTGGGGAAAAAATACTTTATTAACAGATTATGAGAAATTACATTGGGATTGTAAAAAGGTGTATTGAAATTGTAACAAGGTGCATTGGAATTGCAAAAAGGTGCATTGGAATTGTAAACAATCAAATATTTTGAAACAAAAAAAAGCTCTAAACAATCAAATAAATAGAAACGAAGTGAGTATAGTTTATTAAGTAAAATATATATTAAAGGATAATAAGTCAAATGTTAAATCAGTCAAAATAAATTGAGTGAAACACTTAAAAAAAACATATTTCAACTTCATAAAAAAAAATTCACAGAAATAGTTGACTAATCACTGATTGATAAGAAAAGTTGACAGAATAACTACTTGAAACCGTTCTTAAATACTTATAATAAGTGAATGGGACTATATGAAACATGAGTGAGTGAATTATAAATTGAGTGAAACATGAATGATGGTTGATGTATTTAGCCCAATTTAATATGACCGACTTGATAGATATACTATAAAGATAGAGTGAATTAGTGAAATAGTTCTGATAGTGTCATCAAGTTGCAATTTACCTCAATAATGAATTGGTCTCAACTTTGCTTTTCTAATTAATTTTAATAACAACATGCCGTTAGATGATAGAGCTAGGGCAAAACAAAAAATAATTAAAAGCTTAAACTTATCTTTGGAGCCTAATAAAACTTTCAAGTTGGGATAAACGAGTACTCATATTAATTTATAACAAGTTCTATTCGCCAAACTATGTTTAAGTCTTAAAAGTCCTTTTTCAACCCTAACTTTAACCTCAAATCCCGAGTTGGTGTTAATTGTTAAAAAATTAACGGAAATTAAAGTTAAGTTGGGGACCTATCAGGAACTAAACTGCCACAGCATCACTATTGTGGACTACTCTACAATGTGCTCACACTATATCAAAGACTGTTTCAGCAATTCATCCATAAAGATGCATCTTCTTTTTGAAAGATCCTTTCATAGGGACTCTAATGTTAAGGATTATTGTCCTAAAGTAATTCTGGGATGGGTGGCCTCATAAAGATTTCCATTGAGCACGTGACTGAGGACAAATGATGTTTAAAGACTCATTGGATTCGTGCTACCAGACTGTCAAATCTATTAACGCACCGACATGGTGTTCCAAGGCGGGTATTAAAATTGGTATCGGGGCGAAGTTGTCCAAAATTGTGAAAAGTAACAGTTATGTGGTGCTAAATGCTATGATGAGTACCGATGCATGACATATCTCGAGGATGTATTAGTCGACTCTAGAACTCACAAAGATGTTACGATCCTGTTTAGGTTGTAGATCAACGAGGATGTTGAGAATTTAATTGGGGGAGATTATAAGACCATGATCCAAAATGGATGATGTGATTGATTTGATATGATTTGAATTGTATTACTCATATTGCATTATCGTATTTTCGGAGCCCATCATTTAAGCACCCCAATGTTAAACGTGGTTGACTAGGAGTAATATCAGAAAATATGACTCATTTGGAAGTTTCCGAGACAGCACGTGAGTGGTGACAAAACGTGTTGGAAACGCTCGTAGTGGTTTGTGAGTCTAGTCCATCAAATCCATTAACGCACTGACCCGATATTCCAGAACTAGACGTTATTACATTCTCTACTCCTATCATAGCTTTCCTTCAGAAATTTTCCTTTTAAATAGAACATAACACCATCTGCCCGTGTCAATTATGGCTGGTATCGAACAAGTATGTTCTGAATCGGGTCGTTTAATTTCTCTATTTGAATTTTGAACTGAGTACTATTTGCTCGACATATTGCAATTCGGTTTAAATCAATTGTTAATCGCTCGTTACAGGTTTACAATATTATTTTTATTAATATATAGTTTAAGTTGAAATCGGCCACAATTCATTTTATAATTTTAAATCGTTCGTTAAAATCGTTTATAATTTATTTTTATTAAAAAGGTAGACCAAACATAACCTAAATTTGTTGCCTAATACAAAGTACAGTGAAAAGCAAAATATGGCCGAAACGATTTGCGATAAGAGTAGGTAAATGTTTTGTTGAACCGATTAACGAGTCGATTTTTTATCTTTTTATACGATCTTATTAAGTGATTGATTTTACATGATTTGTGAATCAAAACGGTTTAATTAATGATCTGAACCGGTTTGAACCAAAACTATCTCATGCTGAACCTTTTAACAACCCTAGTGTCAATATCCTTAAATTTTACTTCATAATCGATGTCTCTGTTTCTTTTGTTATCACGTCACGAACAATCAAATTTCACATGGATTATTTACCTCAAACGAAAATCAAACCCACATTGATGTAGAAACATAAGAGATAGTTTAGTTATTATAAAGTACTACAATATTGTCAAATTACTTTTTTGTGGACACCCTTAATAAATTATCATTCATTCTGATTTTATTAACATGTTCGTTAGCAATTATTTCTTAATTTTCATTTTTATAATTTCACAATGTTAAGATGCACACACACATCGGATATCGATGTCCTCCCGGGTCAATATATAAGATCTTGGGTCACTCCCTCTATTGCCAATTGGTTTTAGAGTGGAACCCCAGAGACTCTTCTCACGGTATTATGAGCCAGCCCGAGTTAATGAGGCACGTGTAACTCCGCCGATGTTGTTCCGGCAATTAATATCGGTATGAAAAATTTTCGCTGATGATTGGGTTACACGTGAGGGGGAGTGTTAAGATGCGTACCTACATCGGATATCGGTGTCCTCCAGTGTCAATATATAAGATCTTGGGCTACTCCCTCTCTTGCCGACTCCCTCTTTTGCCAATTAATTTTAGAGTGGAACCCCAGAGGCTCTTATCACACAACACGCATTTTGGTTTGTTTTTTTTAATAATGTGTACCATTAAATGAGTATGAACTATCTTTTATCTTGAAAATTAAAAAGCATCGTTTATTCTTATTATAAATGTGCATTAATAATTACAAAATAAGAATTCTTAATTATTACATTAAAATATGAAATCATAAAGTAAATATAATAAAAGGAAGATGGTAGGAATTAGTAATGATGAATGGTAAAAGAGAATCAAATCATGCGTGCACGATTCTCCTAATTCTCCTATCCGTCAAGCTCGATTACTCGTCCTTCAGTTTTATTTTTATGTCATAAAAATTGCCATCGAAACATTCTAAACTAAGCAAATGAGATTCTAAGCTTCAAATGGACAGCCTGATCTCATCAGACTGCTATTCGAATGAAGCTTAGAATCGAGTTAGTGGAAGAAATACAAAATTTTAGAAGAATCTCTAACTTTTCAAGATTTATGAACCATCAAATTGTTAGGTCAATTTTTTTTTTAAAGAAAATTAAAAAGGATGAAATTAAAAATAAATCTATATCAAACTTTACTATTTTAAGAGACAAAAATTTGCATGAGAATAAATGAAATATAGTGCTAGCATCCCTCTATCCTCATACAATTTGCTAGCCACATCCGGCGGTTGCATTCATTCACCTTTACTTAAACGAGATAATTGTCGATTTGGCTCCAGCAAATATATATAAGTTACATTTTAGTTTTATTTAATGGTCAGGTTGTGAATATAGTCCCAATAATTATTTTATTTGTGGCACTTTAGTCCCTCGATGTTAAAAGTTAATGGAAAATTGTAACTTTGGGCCAAAATTGAAGTTTTAACATTATTTCAAGGTTAAAATGCGAATACAATATAGTGTTGTATAATTTTCTCTGGTGCACTATAGTCCACGCAATTAATTTTTTCCCTTTTTTTTGATTTTTTCAGTTTTTTCTCTCAATTTCGTTTCGATTCATTTTCTTTTGTTAATTTCTTTTCGATTTTTTCCCGTAGTAAAAATGGTTCTATTTTTTCGGTTTCGTTCTTTTTTGACAAAGTGTTTGGTTTTGATTTCTTTTCGATTGTTTTCTCAATTCCTGATTCCTTTTCTTTTTTTGATTTGTTGTTAGATTTTTTTTTCTAGTAAAAATGGTTCGATTTTTCGGTTTCGTACTCTTTTAGCAAAAATGTTCAATTTTTTACTTTTTTTGAAACAACTACCAAAATTAAAACATTTTTGTCAAAAAAGTACGAAACCAAAAAATCGAACCGTTTTTACTAAGAAAAAAATCGAAAAGAAATAAAAAAAGAAAAGGAATCGAAAACAAAAATCCAAAAAAAATTCAAAAGAAAATAATCGGAAAAATTTAAACAACTACTAAAATCAGAACTTTTTGCGAAACAACTACCGTACTCGAACATTCATTGCCAAAACAATGATCTAAACAAAACATTTTTGTCAAAAAAGTACGAAACCAATAAATCAATTTCTTACATTTTGATCTCTACTATTTATAAGTTCAATAAAAGAAATTAATTATTAATTTTTTACATTTTGATCTCTACTATTTATACATTATCTAATATTTGGTGTAAATATTGCGTACCTATTACCTTGTTTTAACTTAATTTACCAGAACTAAATAAGGAGTATTTGTTAAGTGTGAGATATGTATGTAAATTAAATAATAACAGTATATGTTAATTTAGTATTTCAAAATTAAATGTGCTAATTATCTATTGTTTAGAGAGATTGATAACTTTTTAGGAGTAATTTCTTTGTTTCGTATTAATTATTACGTGCAATTCATTTTAATAAACTTTATAATTTTTAATGTATAATTTCAATAACAAGATAATTAAAACCAGGGTGGTAATTAAATGTACAACCTAAGTTGAAAAGTCTTCGCGAAACTATCTGATGAGCAACCGTTTCTTTTTATTTGATTGTTTATAGCTTTTTTCTTGTTTCAAAATATTTGATTGTTTACAATTTCAATGCAACTTATTACAATTCCAATGCACCTTTTTACAACTCCAATGCACCTTTTTATAATTTCAATGCACCTTTTTACAATTCCAATGGAATTTTTCACAATCTCTTAATAAAGTACTTTTTCCCCAAACAATCAAATAAAAAGAAACGGAGGGAGTATGTATTTACTCCTATTCTCCCTGCTCCTCCTTAAATCCGTCATGAGGCATCATATAAACAATGAACTTATAATGATCTAATTAAACTAAATGTTATAAATTTATGTTCGAGGGCACACATCAATTGTAAAGAATTTGGGATGAATAGTATATATCACGTCTTCTTTATTTTGCACCGTGTAGGTTCGAGTCTTTTATGAGGCAGAATCTGATGTAGAAGTGGTTAACGAACAACCTCAAGTCTCTGACCATCTGAAGCACATCCCGGGATTTACCTCGCGACTCCCAAAGCAGGGAGCGACGGGGCCATTAAGGTTGCGATTCAACCTTTTTTATAAATACTCCTTACGTTTCAAAATAATTGATTACCTAGAAAATGTTTACTTTTTCCTAAATTTCATTGTCTAGGAATGCAAGTTACTGAGTTAATCGAATA
This sequence comes from Echium plantagineum, assembly GCA_003412495.2. Lineage (NCBI taxonomy): Eukaryota > Viridiplantae > Streptophyta > Magnoliopsida > Boraginales > Boraginaceae > Echium > Echium plantagineum. The sequence continues at coordinate 24,534,175 of CM016564.1, forward strand.
GTCTAGTGAAAAAGGCTCTTGCCAGTGACCAGAAGGTCCTGGTTCGATACTTACCTCATCGCCAATTTACAAAAATGAAAAAAAGGAATGCAATTTACTTTACAACCCATTTTTTCATTTTCAATCAATAATTGTTTTTGCTTTTGAAGATGGTTTTACTTTTAAGAGTGAATATTTATATTATATATAGTATGATTTTAATATTTTTTTAAAGCAGATAAAATATGAAATTCTAAATAAAATACTCAAATATTATCACTTATAAAAACATTTGCAACAGGTTACTTAAAAAAATTTCTTAAAATTAATTACTTATACTACTTTATCAAATGTAGATATTAGATTTAAATTTTTCTATAAATATTCAGATCCTCTATATATTATTTACTACACCTATATATTTTGAATTAGAAAACAAAAGTTTTTATACGAAATTTGATATTTGGTATTGTTTTGCTTTTTTCTTTCTCATTATTCTAAAAAAATAATAAAGTGTTTTGAGACATTGATGTGAATGCTCTAAATCATATGTAAAAATTTTATGTAATTCGGGTTCAATTTTTATTAGGAACGAACTTTGTGTTCGAATGGTTAGCAGTCAAATCCTAATTCCCTGTTCAGTTAAGACACATTCCATAAATAATTATATGTCATATTCAAGACAGGGATTGTCGGAACCTTTAGATTGTGGATATCCACCTTTTAAAATTTATTACTCCGTGAATATCATTATTCATTAGAAGAAGTATCATCATCTTGGGGATGACTGTACATATTTTAATTTGATCAGACCTAGGAACATTATATTCTCTAGGTTCTTAACCCTATATTTCTACTTGATCGATCCTCTCATTCTCTAGCACCCTCCCCCCCCCCCCCCCCCACCCCCCACCCCACCCCCTGCCCTCTAGTAAATTTTCCTTTCCATGTTGCCAGTGAAATAGCAGTGTTCAGTAACAGTCCAAAGCAAAAAAGAAAGAGGTTAGATTTCATTGGGAAGGTAAAATCTCTACTCCACAAGCACCCTCCTCAAATATCAACAACAAAAATATAGTATTCCCTCCGTTTTTTTTATTTGATTGTTTGGGAAAAAAATACTTTATTAAGAGATTGTGAAAAATTACATTGAGATTGTAAAAAGGTGCATTGGAGTTGTAAAAAGGTGCATTGGAGTTATAAAAATATAAAAAAACGCTCTAAACAATCAAATAAAAAGAAACAAAGGGAATAACATTTTATATGATGGTTTTGTCACATGACTTCGTTCTTGAGAACAATCAGATTAAACCTATCAAGATATTGTTACTATGATAGATTGTGACATTATTGTCAAGTCGATAAAAGAAATAGGATGATTACTTATGAAATGAAAAAATTGCAAAATTTAGGGCATCCCACACATGGATATACGATATTTTTTATTTTAATATTTTTGTTTAAAAAGTTGAATCTGTACTAGTAACTAGTAAGGTCCTGTAAACGAAACTAGAAATAATATATATGCAACATTTCAACAAAAATATTATTTCTTACACAAATTGAAACAACAAAATCGAAGCATAAATACCTCAGTTACTTTATCATTTACCAATATATTATGCCTCACAGATTTTTTAATATTTAGGATACTCGTTTAATCTTATGATTCTTTGAAAAGTAATAATTCATTTGATAGTTAATATTTCATGATTATATTTTCGAAAAAGCAATACAGCAGTTTACATTATACTGATTCATGTAATAATATTAAAACTAAAGTGGCTCTCGGATATAAGTCTAGTGGTAAAGAGGTTATGGTGAGTAGCATTAAGTTTTGCCTTTTCTACATTGTGTGGATTCTAGTCCAGTGCCGGCCCTTACCCATGGCGGGGGGCGCGACGGCACTAGGCCCCCGATTCGGAGGGGCCCCAAAATTAAAAAAAAAAAAATTATATATATACTAGTTTACTGATTTAAAATTTAGAAATTAAAATTATATAATTATAAATTATTTTTATTAAATAAGTGTTAAGTTTATAACCTTAGAATTGCAAAACAACTAATATCGATATAAAAACATTCACATTAAACTATGAACTCGGTTAACCAGTTAACATTATAACGTTATTTTATATTTTATTGTTTATTTGCTCATTACTTAATTTTATAATTTTGTTATTTTATGTTTTATTGTTTACTTGTTTGTTATTAATTGTTTGTCTATTCTATAATATGTTGCCTCGCAAATATTTATCCCGGAAAAGATAAAAGAAAAAACAAAATGTTTAAATGAATTGGTTATATCGCAAAAAAGGAGCTCTTGAAAAATTCATATTTAAAAGTATTCCTATAGCTAGTGATCAATTAATATGAAAATTTGAGGGAAGAAAATGTAGTCTCAAGTGATGAAAGTGCAGTGTCAAGTGAACTCTATAATGAAGAAATATTATGCCACATGAACTCAATAATGAAAATTTAGCTTACAATAGTGAATCTTTACCACATTTTGATTTTCACAACTCTAGAACTTGGGAAAAAATCTTGATAATAAAACAAGAGATATTTTAGATGATAATGGATATGAAAGATACTGTTTGTGTAACAATTTTTCTTTAAATAATGTTCAAATATATCATTTTGTGTAATCATGTAATTTTCATTTCAATGAATAAAAATGAGTTATCACAAAAAAATTTATCGAGGGCCCCATTTTCGTTTTTTGCACTAGGCCCCGAAAATCTATGGACCGGCCCTGTTCTAGTCTCCCATGAAACAGAATTTGTTGTGGAATGGATTAACGGGCATCATCAAGTCCCCTGACCATCTAACGACGCACATCTCTCGATTTACCTCCTCACAATTCAACCGTTTATTAAAAGCTAAAGTATTTGTTCTGCATACTCTTTCTCTTTTCCCCTCTTTACTTACAGTTTCAACTCCCATACTAAATGCATCTAATAGTATTTACTAAAAAGTTAAACCCCATCCATTTTAACTGGGAAAGAAAAAAATCTGGTCAGTCTTTTTAGCAGATTACTAAATAGTGTTACATACAATTATATCTGTCCAAAGCCTGAAAACACATACACAACCAGTACAGCATAAAACACGGGAGAGCACTGAAAAAAGTTCCCAATAATCATTTCTTTTCTTGAAAATTTAAACCTAAATTTGAAGCTCTTTTGTTTCCATCTGCAATCACCCATCTATCTATTCTTTTGTCTGTCTATGTAGTGTACCTTCTTTTATTATATAGGTTTTATTCGATATCATAAACATTCTTGAACAATTAGATTTCTTCCCGTCCGGCCTCACGGGTTCTTTTCGATCTACCCGAGGGAGCGAGGAGTAGTGAATTATGGAAGGAGGGGGTGGTTCAAGTAGGATGATGGCTTTTGGAGACGACAACAATAGTATGATGATGATGCCACCAATCACTACTTCTACTAATAATCCTTGTTCAGACAATCATAACACACTTTCTTGGAATCTTTGCAATGCTTCTCAGTTTGGTCATCAAGACCTAACCAATCATCATCATGGTAGCTCTTCTTCTATGATGATTGAAGACTCTCATCATCATCATAACAATAACACTATTACTACAACTGGTTGCTACTTCATGGAGGATACCAACAACAACAATTGTAGTAGAGATAGCTCTTTGAAGGCAAAGATTATGGCACATCCTCACTACCATCGCCTCTTGGCGGCCTATGTCAATTGTCAGAAGGTGAAGGTCTCGTTCTTTTGCACAAAGTTTAAGAAAATTGACGTTCTTGTCAGTATAATTCTTATGAGCTCAACGGGATCTTGTGCAAAATCAAGAAAACAAAGAAGGGAATCGCGTTGAGTTCGAATACTTTCTTTCACTTTGGAACAAAAGGGTGGGTGAAGTGGGGTTGGGGGTTGAGAGTTCATACATCAAAAAACCCTTCATCTTGCTCATCTTGATTTTTATTACAATGTTTGCTACTTCATCTTGTACATAAAAAAGGAATCTTTATGGTAATATTAGGAAACCCCTAATTTGTTAGTACTTTTAAATGGACAATAATTGAGGTACACCTTCTTTCATCATTGATTGCTAGATCTTCATAATCTTGCTTCATTTTGTAACCAAATATAGAATAATCTCTTCAAATTCTTTCAAGAAACCCATAATTTTTTATATAATCAGAAATTTGAAGATATACCCTTTTCCCCTTGATCTGTTTTCTCATCTATTTTTCAATGAGATATCAAAAAAGTTATGTTTATAAGGTAAATTTAAGTGATAAGCCAATTTGAGATTCTACCATATTTTTAAAAATAAAAATTTATATGGAAGGCCAACATGTTTTAGATTTTCATGGCGGTCAATTTCAGTACTACGATAACTCCTTAACATCAAACCCATGTATGTTATTGATGAAATATATATGGTGAAAACCAACACGGTTTAAATTTTCATGACGGTCAATTCCAGTACTACTATAACTCGATGACATCAAACCCATGTGGTGAAAATGCAGATAGGAGCACCTCCAGAAGTGGTGGCAAAGCTAGAGGAAGCATGTAGTGCAGCTGTATCGATGGGCGACGAGAATGGAAGAAGCTGTGTGGGAGAAGATCCATGTTTGGATCAATTCATGGAAGCTTATTGTGAAATGTTGATGAAATATGAACAAGAACTCTCCAAACCCTTGAATGAAGCCATGCTGTTTCTCTCTAGAATTGAGTATCAGTTTAAAGCCCTCACTCTTACTTCTCATTCTGGTTAGCTTCTCATCTCTCTCTTTCATCATAATTTGCATGTTAACTTACATCATGGTTCTAAGTTCTCACCATAATTACTTTAATTGATGTTTTCGTTTTTTCGTATCAACACTTTGTGGTTAATAATCTGATAAGTATAAATGATGTGGTACTGATTTCTTTTTAAAACTATTTTTGCAGTAATTATATTAATATTTATTTCGATTGACCCAAAAAATAAATATATTTGCAGTTTTACATCAAAGAATAGTACTCCTTTTGTCACTAAAGATTTCTTTCTAATTTTGGAGTCAAATTTCGTAAGACGAAAAGAAATAATATAGTGGCGTGAGGTCTGTTAGATTTGTTTTTAATTTAATTATATTCTTAAATATCAATTTTAATAACATACATCCTTATATAAATCGGAAATATTTATATTTTAAATAATTTATCGATAATTGTAAAAAATTAAAAAAGAATTGCTAGAGTAACTATTTGATGAGTGGGATTAAAAAAAATGAATTAAGAACGAATGATTTGACTTTCCCTTTAAGTTTACACTTTCTTGAATTCTGTGAGATTTACTTGACAGAGAATTAATTACTAAGATTTTCTTCTTATTCAAGGTCATTGTTTTATTCTTTTAATTCTATTGGCTGGATCTACTGACTTTTTGGGTGAACCTGAAATTTTTTACTCACATAATCAAATTTGTACAATTAAATACTCTCTATTAAGAAATGGTGATGAGATATTTATAATTTCTATATATGTGGAAGTATGTGAAGAAATGGTGAATGTTATAAAAAATTAATTTGTTTCAGATTAATTGATTAATTTATCGGAACAATTGATGATGTCAAATACATTTAGATATAGTTCTATCTTAATTCATTTAACAGTTTAAAATGATTCAAAATATATTAAACCTTAATTTAATATATATGTCATTGATGTCATTAATTCTTAATTAAATACTCTCTATTGTTACATATATATACAGAAGTGATCATCTAGCAAAAAAGTATTTTATCAATATCCTACATAATAATGTATATAAAGTGTAACGCCTCACCTCGGAACGCCGAAGTTATTTGATTTGATGGACTGGCCTCATAAACCACCATGACACACTTAATTTTGGGGTTCTTATTAGGAGTCGGGCTACCAAAAAGAAAATGCATCTTGACGATGGTATAAGTAGTACCAATCAAATTATATCAAACATATCACATCGCCCACGGCCGGGTATTACATAAAGCTAGAAAGTAATTTAGTCAAATATGAGAGTAATAGTAGTTCGATTGTTATTCCATATGAGGATATTATTTGACAATTGATTCAATCTCAATGATCCATATATTTTTTAATTTAATATTAAATCGGCTTGATAAAAACAATGAATGATCTTTTGGACAGGTTAGATTTGTAGAGCTAAGAAAATACTACCCTAGGCTAAATAAGATTGGCATGGATTCTCCTTTTACATGAATGACATTTTGATCAAGACATCAATAAGTGCGGATAGTGTTCGAGTGGAAATAGAATCTGCTTTTTCTGATTTGTATACTAATGAGGGTCTTTTTTTTTCCGGTAAGAATACAAAAATATTACAAATAATGAATATAAGAATAATTAAGTAATACTTTTTTAATTAAAACTTTATTGAGGTTTTTCGTTTTTGTATACCAACTTTAACAATTAATTACTTATTATTTCTTAGTTCAAAAAATATAAAATTAATATCAGTAAATTTATAATTAAGAGTATTTTCATAAAAGTAAATTTTTATAATTTTTTATAATATAACTAATTAGTTATTGGTAATCAAAGTTAGACACGGAGAAAACGAAAAAAAACATATAATTTGAATTGGTGGGAGTAGATAATAAGAATGAACTATGAGATAGATTTTCTCAAACGATAATCAAAATCAAAACCTTCTAGTTGGATGTTTGAATCCCCATGAACATGATATATTGTTTTAAATATTGTTGTATTATTTGGTGCTTAAGGACAGACCTAGAATGTTAACATAAATTATTCCTTTTTTAATATAATATATAAAACTGAATACGGATATTCATTTTAAAGAGAACAAAACTAAACAAAAACTAAAAAAGTTTATTGTAATAAGTATTAAAATGGAAACCATCCATAAATTAGTTAAAGTATTAATTACCTAAACTACTCATTTTAATATAGGTTATTCATCCTAATACCCATGAATAACCCTACGTCTAATTTGTTAATGGATCGGGTAATTCAGTACCCGTTCGTTACCCGATTTGAAAAACTCGGGTTCGTTACCTGCTCGTATCTTTATCAACCGATACTCGAGTAAATTTTTTTTACTCTATAGCTTATCGGGTAAATCCGGGTCCGCTCGATTACCCGCTCATTTATTTTTTATTTTTTATATTTTATATTTATATAATATGTATGTTATAATTTAACGATAATTAATTTCATTGAGCGATATAAAAATTATATTGAAAAGAATTTTCAGATTTGCGTTTCAACAATTAAATATTGTTGGAGAAAACCCTAAAATATAACTTTCTGAATAGAAATTTGGGGGTAACCCGACATTCAATCGCCGCCCGACTAAAAACCTGGCTCGATACCCGCTCGTATCTCTACCGAGCGATACAAGGGTAATAGGTTTGTTACCCGGCTCGATATTACCGCTTGATTACCCGACTCGGTAAAATTCAAACTCGACCGGGTAGCCCGTTACCGCTCGTATGCGGATCCTTTGCAACACTACCTTTGTGTGTCCATGCATGTTGATCGGCACAAGCTTCACATAAGTTAATAAAACTTCATAAATAAATATTCAAGTTTTCCAATATTGCCGAGAGTCAATCGAATAGCCTAGTGAAAAAGGCTCTTGCTAGAGATCATAAGGTCTTAGGTTCGAAACTCACCTCATCGCTAATTTACAAAAAGAAAAAAAAAAGAAGTTTTCCAATATAGTCTTATTGGTCTTTTATTTGAGACCAACTACAAAAACGATTTTTTAGTTTCTAATATATGATAGGTAAAGTAGATATTGATTTATAGATATAATTTTTTTTAAATGTGCTGACTTTAAATAACAATAGTATTGATTAATGAATCATATTTTTATAAATTACATTTTTTTTCTCAATTTGAGATAAAGGAGTGCACAAAATTCAAAACCAACCCCAACAAAAAGTAATCGTAAGTTTGGAACCAGTCAGAACCTAACCGATTACGGCTCGACTTTCGACAAAATCAAACCGATGTAGCTTTTGTTAATTAGAGAACCGCTTGAAATGAACTGAACCAATAACAAAATAATCTTTTAAAAAAATATTTAGGAGCCACTAAACCTAGTAATATGGGGAATACAAATCTATGTAAAAAGAATGGTATTTTGTAATAAAATATGTGTACATATTCCTAAATTGAAGTATTTTATGAATTGGCATGAGTTACATGTAGTATTAGAACTTATTTCAACTTTCAAGAAAATAGTTAATAAGAAAAAGTGCAATTAAAATTAAAATTGGGGTAATAAAAAATCAAACAAGCTAAAGAACAATACATCAAAAACTCATTTAGGTTGAACCAACAAGAGAACTCATAAAGTAGGTTCGAGTCGAACCAAACCAAACCAAACATACCTTATTTTGAGACAATTGACCTCCGTTCAAAAGTTTAAAAGACATGTTTTAATATTTAAAAGGGTTAATGGCACCAAAGATTACTGAAAATATCTAATATTTCCTGGTCGATCACCCTCATTTTAAATGGATCATGTTAGATCACTCAACTGCATTTTTTTGGGAAAACTTGGTCACTGGGCCATTTTGAAAGATTTTGGGTGCATTTTGTAAGTTTTTAGCCAGGGTAATTTTGTCCGTTCATATTTAAGATTTTGGGTGCATAAATGTGAACGGACAAAACTACCCTCCTTAATAACTTATGAAATACACCCAAAATATTTCAAAATGGCCAAGTGACCAAGGTTTGCCGAAAAAAATGCAGTTTAGTGATCCATCATAGTCCATTTAAAATGAGGGTGATCGAACAACAAACATTAGATACTTTCAGTGATATTTGGTGGCATTAACCTATTTAAAATAGGATAAATGGCTCCTAACACCAATTACGTCTGAAAAAAAGGCCACTTAGATCACTCATGTTTCAGACCGACCAAATATGATCATTAATGTTTAAAAAGTCTCTCATTCGGATCACTCTGTCCATTTTTTGATGGATATTTTCGTCCAAACGCATTTTTCATTAATCGTCGTATTTGGTCGGCTTGAAACATGAGTGATGCAAATGACATTCTTTTCAAACATAAATGATGTCAGAAGCCATTTTCCCTTTAAAAATAAGGCAAAAGACAACAACCATCATTCATGCATGTTTCACTTAATTCATCATGCACTCACTCATGTCTCATATAGTTCTATTCACTCACTCATCTTCCAAAAACGTTCGAAGTGGTTATTCCGGCAACTTTTCCGATCAATCAATAGTTAGTCAACTATTTATATCTCCCATTGACTTTTCTAAGGGCAAAATAGTCATTTCATATCTATTTTATGGAAAAGAATAAACCGAGAAGGAGTAATTTTTTTAATTGTTTAAATAAGTAATTGTTTTTTAATCCAATTGAAATTAAATTTTTTAGTTGAGCTAAGTGAGCCAAGTCAGACCTCTGATTTGGAATGGCTCAGCTCGTATTGAGCCGAGCCAAGAATTGTTGTGCTCGGCTCGACTCGTGTACGACTCTTGAAGGTGGTGGTGGTGACGCTATGAAGAAGAAAAAGATGGGGAATAGGGGTTTCCATTAAAGGGTAATTTTATCAATTATAAGGAAGGGATAATAAGAAAATCAAAAAAAATGAGGGGGCAAAAGTTTTAAAAAAGAAGGGGGGAGGGGGGAATTCTTCCAATTTTCTCTCAGAAATTGGTGAGCTTTCGCTTATTTTGGTTTGCTATAAAACATACAGCGCTAATAGTTCACCCGACATAAGTATAACACTCCAGTAATTACATACCATTGGCCAGTCTCTTATATTGAAGATGAAACGAAGTATACTTTTTGCAGCAACTGGTGTTGAGCAAATGGATAGGAATGCATCCTCAGAAGAGGAGGTAGATGTGAATAACAGCCTAATCGATCCGCTAGCCGAAGATCGTGAACTGAAAGGCCAACTCCTGCGCAAGTATAGTGGATACTTAGGGAGTCTGAAACAGGAGTTCATGAAGAAGAGAAAGAAGGGAAAGCTCCCAAAGGAAGCTAGACAACTTCTGCTTGATTGGTGGAGCAGGCATTACAAATGGCCTTATCCTTCGGTAATATTCGACTAAATATAGCTTATCCTTCGTCTTTGTTCCTTAGTTATGTCCTAATGTCTAAATGTCATCTGCTGATAATGAATCAGGAGATGAAAAACGTTCCGCGTTATGTGTTGCCTCATGCTATGTTTGTGTTGTTATTGCATCATGACTCTGTTTAAATTTACATGTTCTGTTACCTAGTAGATACATTTTTCGTTATTCATCTCTTGTCCGGTATCATATCTGTACTTGGAACTACAGAAGTGAGCGATTACTATCCCTTCGAGGTATGTACAATTGCTTTTCAAGTTACGTTTTTTTGGATCGTCAATGTACAAAATGTATTCACAGCCTAATTTAGCAAGAATCTTATAATCTCGAAATTATATGATGCAATGTGGCAACAGGAATCCCAGAAACTGGCACTAGCTGAGGCGACCGGGTTGGACCAGAAACAAATCAACAACTGGTTCATCAATCAAAGGAAACGACACTGGAAGCCGTCGGAAGATCTGCAGTTTGTTGTGATGGATGCTGCTCATCCCACATACTATATCGACAACAATCTCATGGCGAATCCCTTCCAAATGGATGTCTCTCCTGCCCTCCTCTGATTCAGTAGAATGAATATTTTGCCAAATCATATCTGTATTATATCCACTCCTAGTGGATTAGACTAGTGGCATGTTTTGTATCATTGATCACACTATATGATACAGTGATTATATGCAAACTTGAATGCAAGTTACTAAGTATATTGCCCATCATATACTGACCGTCCCTTTTGTTATCTTGCCATCCATGATAGTGCGCAAAGAGTCGAACTTTTTGTATCATTGGTCCGTTTTAAGGTGGATTGTTTTTCTTGGGCAATCTCCAGTCTCATGGGAATCTAAGAAACATGATACAGTTTTTTTTTTATCGTCATCTGAAGCTGAATACCGATGTATGACCATGATCACTTGTGAGTTGAAGGGTCTTCTTAATTATATGGGAATTAAGCATTCTAATGGATGTAGTTGTTCTGTGAAAGCGAGTCAGTGCTTTATTTGGCACATAATCCTGTGTTTCATCAAGGTACCAAATACATTGAGATTGATTGTCATCTTTTGATAGACTATGTTCTACATGTCACAGTTGTTTTCACTAAAATTTTGGGGAAGAAGTAGTTTGACTTTCTTATTCTTCCACAAGTTCGGCATTCTCGATATCCATGCTCCAACTTGAGAAGTGGTATTGGGTGGGGAAACTTTTGCCCCTTTATTGTTCGTTCATTACCCGTAAAATAAAACAGCACCAGTCCTCCGTCTGGCCTAGCTTATGAGCTCCATTAACTAAATAATTCACAAGAATAGGATAAAAGAGTATCTCAACATGCCATCTTTTATATCTCATATGCTGAAAGTGTTCAGGTTTCACCATCAGTCTGTTGTGCAGTTTTACCCTAATACCTTGTTTTTTAGCATATCACTAGATATAGGCTAGAGAGATGCCAAAATGATGCTTCCATGACAATGCAGGTTCTCACTATCAGTCTGTTGTTAATGAAAGTTAGACACGGAAAAACGAAAAAGTCTTGAATTGTGAAATGGACGGAGTAATAAACAACTAAAAATCTTTGCGCGACTTGTCATTCAAGAATCAATCGAACCGGACTATTTTCCATATAATTTGAGTGCGTACGTCAAGTTCGAGAGGATATTTGTTAGATAATGAAAATTTATTCAATAAATGCCCGAATTAATTCAATTAATTAAGTTTCCAAGTTAATAAATCAGGCTTTGGAATTTAGTGAACTAAATAATGGGTCCAATTATGGTCTGACATATGAGAAATCGGGATCATAATAAATAATTGATGAAATAAATAATTGTATCTTTTGAATAAATAAAAAGTTTATCGGTTAAATCATATAATTATTCTTTAGTTAAATTAAAAAGAATGATTATTGAAGAAGTCCAAGTTCAAGATCAGGCCTAAGTCCATTGGTTAACGTGCCTATAAATATTGGTATTTCTTGTTCGTTCAACGAAGACATTTCTTATTTAATTTGTATTAATATGGTGTTATTAAAGAAATATGCAACACCAGTGCTATCATTTCATTGGTGTATAGAACAAGGATCGGACACCAATGTGAATTAGTAAATGATGTCACTAAAGATACATTTAAATTTTTAACTTGAATTGGTAAAAATATATAAATAATTATGTTTTAACGATAATGGGAGATACAAGAGACATTTTTAACATAAATAATAAAGATTGAATAAATTCCAAAGCCTGATTTATCAACTTGGAACTTAATTAATGGAATTAATTCGGGTATTTATTGAATAAATTTTCATTATCAACAAATGTACTCTCGAACTTGACGTACGCACTCAAATTATATGGGAAATGGTCCCGGTTTGATTGGTTCTTGAATGACAAGTCGTGCAAAGATTTTTAGTTGTTTATTATGACTCTTAACAAATTCTTATATGTGTTATCACATAGATAACAAAGGACAATTTAGGCATTATACAATCTTTTATTCCAACCAATTTTTTTAGAAAAATTCCTTCCCCCTCAACACAATTCACACATTCATTCACACATTCATTATGAATTAATTCTCAATTATGAAACAACCACTAAAAACCCTACCAAACTACTCTCAGTAGCGAAGAAAAGGCTTAGAAGATACCCAAACAATGCTTCAAATTGCATCATCAAGAAGTGTTCGACCAGGTATACTTCAATTCTTTGTTTCCAGAATTATAACCGTTTGCATGCAATTGTTATGAATAATTATGTAGTTTTTTTTTTAGTTTTTGGTTGTTAGAATGCAACAGGCTCTATTTTTTGGGGTGTATTTCTGGTATTTGGTGTATTTTCGGTTGTTTTTGTTCAATCAATTAAGGAAAATTGAAACTTTATGTAGATTGAAGTCAGTCGTAAGTTTAAGCAAAAAAAATCGCATCTTTAGATAATTTGACCAATTTAATCCATCGTTTTTTGTTGATTGTGAACAATGTACTGATCTTTTATATGTGGCATTGGGTATAACATGTATAATGCAATGTAATTGCTCGAGAGTTAGTTGATTTGTACAATTGTATTTGATTGTAGTTTAGTTTGTGTATTTGATTGTATTTGAGAGGAAGCCGGAAGAGACTAGCGGAGATTCTGGTACCAATGTGAAATGCCTTGAACAAGAAACTGACGCTAAAATTCAACAATTGAAAATTCACCAGGATAACACATTTTTAATGCACAAACATAATCCAATTGAATTGTATATAAATGACATTTTGTGTAACATGTATAATCCAATTGAATTGTATATAAATGACATTCTGTGTAACATGTAGTAATGTATAATCCAATTGAATTGTATATAAATGGCATTATGTGTAACATGTATACTCCAATATCATTATATCAAAGACAATGCCTTGAAGGTACACGGTCATTGCATTCTTTCAAAAGAATGACATTCCACATGTCTTCACACTTATGGATTTTTTGCATGCTTCACCTAATAATAATATACTAAATGTAGTCAAAATGAAATTACAATATATGAAAAAATGTCATTGACGTACATATAGATGACAAACTTTCTCATAAGAAAATGTCATTTTCCATCAATTGACAATCATGTCAACGTCCATGTTGTGTCGATTGAATCATTTTTTTAAAAAGTAAATATTATTTTATATATTTTAATAATACTATATATATATATATATATTTACACAAATACCTTGCATCATATTATTAAAAATAATAATTTATTCTTATATAATAATGTCTAATATTTTAAAAACAAAATTAATTTTGTATTACATACTATCATCTAGTATTATCAATTACTAATGACATCATTGTACAAATCCATGTCATTCCACGATCTACGAAAATACAATTATGCATTATTTTACAGGCAATGCCCAAAAGGTACATTACTAATTGACAAAAACAGATATATTATAATATGGAGAAAAATATGGAAACAAACGTGGCTTAATTGTTCGTGGAGTAAAATATGGAAACAATTAAAGGGAGTAAAATCGATAATCAATTAAAAGAGAGAAAAATATGGAAGCAAATGTTGCAAAACGATTGCATTTAATTGGATATTAAATGGGGCGTGTATTTCACACCACTATTAGGAGAGTGAGCCTTAATTTTTTCACTTAAAAAATCAGATTTTACTTTTCACATTTACCAACATTCAATTTCAACCACAAAATAAAAAACGGTCTAAACACACTAATCGAAATCAGCAATAAAACTATCATCATCAGATAACATCACATAATAAAAAACTCATGTTGTCTATAAAAAGACATGCCATTGCTTCCCATTATTCATACAAGCCTCTCTCATAGCCTCGAGAAGATCCTAGTTGTTTGGACTCATTTGAGTGAAAAGATCCACTTTTTGGACTCATTTGTGTGATAATTGATGGCTACAACCACAAATGGAAAGCGAGATTCGGTTACTTATACCATTAAAGGGACCAATAAAATTGTCAGAGGTGTTTTTTTGCTGTTAAATATTCTTGTTTTTTCGATGCCCTTTTACTCAGAATTGTATATTTTTTTGTCAAAATGTTGTCTTGTTGAATGGGTGATTATTAAATAGGGACCCAATACATGTGGAGGCTGGGTCGATAATTTAAAAATGTGTAATATGGGTGTGCATGTTGATGAATTTGCTTATTGTGCATGTTGATGAATTTGCTTATTGTTGCTATGTGGGATCTAGCTAGGACTCGAACCCAAGACCTGTGGAGGTTGGGTCGATAATTTAAAAATGTGTAATGTGGGTGTGCATGTTGATGCATTTGCTTGTTGCTATGTGGGATCTAGCTAGGAAATTTCCGCAATTTTGGTGTCTTGTTTTTAATTATGGATTTATTTGATGAGAAGAACCGTACGTGGAAGTTTCGTTCGTCTGTATGCATGTTGAAATGTTTTTAGGATTGTCTAAGTCCATCATTTGAGTTATATTAACTTCATCTAATAAGATCCGAATATCGACTTGAGGGTTTTAAGTAGTGTCTCACCATACTGAGATGGTTGTTGACTTTGAGTCGCCAAGAACTTATGTAGCCTTTCGATCGAAATATAGAGGTTGTTGCTGAATTTCACAGTGGAACTTTTTGGTGCCATTTTGTTTAATTTGTTCATTGAGTTTGCATTAAAGAGTGATATTATGAAATTGTTTGTCTTATTATTTTGAGCAACTGACACTTGTTTCTGAATATTTGTATGAAACTTGAAGCCGGTGATTGTGTTTTTTTGAGACCCTTTGAAAATGACAAGGCTCCATATGTGGCCCGTGTTGAGAAGCTTGAGGCAGACAATCGGAATAATATGATGGTGCGGGTTAGGTGGTACTATAGCCCTGAGGAGGCCATTGGTGGCCGGAAGCAGTTCCACGGGGTGAAGGAATTGTTCCTCTCTGATCATCTTGATGTTCAGAGTGCCAACAGCATTGAGGGGAAATGCATTGTTCACTCCTTCAAGAACTACACCAAGCTAGAAATTGTTGGGCCTAAAGATTATTACTGCAGATTTGAGTACAAAGCGTCAACTGGTGCTTTTGTTCCTAACCGTGTGGCGGTGTGGGTATTTTGCATTGATTTTTCGCGGTTTCTGCATCTCACACTCAGTTAATAATTAATTTTTTGGTGTTGTACAGGTATTGCAAATGTGCGATGCCATACAATCCAGATGATTTGATGGTAAAATGCGAGGAGTGCAAAGACTGGTATCATAACCTTTCTATTAACTAGTTGTTTTCCTTCATTTTGGAATTTGAAACCGATATTTTAAGATTAATGTTACCATTACAAATTTTATGCTTTGAATGGCTTCACTTGAGATAACCATGTGATCTTTTATTACAACGATGCCTAATTGAGCAGACCCCACTTAGTGGGATAAAGCTTTGTCTGGGCTCGTTTGGTTAGGAAAGAAGCTAACTGGTTATATCAACCGTGATTGTTTTCCTGCTAAAAGTCTTGCATTATTTTGTTAACACTTGTTGTGTTTGTCAAATATGAAAACTGATTAGTAGAAAATATTGTTATACTGTTTTCGACTCTATTTTAAAGTAAGGAACAAAAGCAATTGATGATGATGCGAGAAATTGATCAAAATTATTACATTTAGATTCATTAATGTTGCACTAAACTGATGAAAATATGAGTAAAGTAATAGATAGAAATCTTGATCCATCAGGTAAATCAAGATCGACGCTGCTTGCTCTTTTTAGTTGCCAAAATGCTCATAGAATATCTAGTATCGTGTATTTTGTTTACTTCATCTGTTATTCTCCCTCCCGTCGCTTCTGTCTAAGGGACATTTTCCATATTTAGGAACTTTTACATTTAGGGATGGAGCGAGTAAAACATAATCTTCCGAATTCTTTCAGTATAATTGGACTATATTTCAGAATAATTACTGACCATAAAAGGATCTGACCATAAAAGGATAGTTTGCTAGATTATTCTTTTAATGACGGCTCTACAGCTCTATATCCCATTTTCTGCACTAGCTAGTTACTGTTATCGTATCTAAAGGCCATGTATCTCGTAATAGTTTCTAGCTGAATGAAGTTATCTTTTGTGAAGGGGAAGGGTAAATCTTCGCTTTGCTTTTTCATTATCTCAGTCTAAAGACTATCGTATCTAAGTCTTGTTCCCACCTTTCAGTATTGCTGGAGGTTGCAGAGTATTTCTTAGATTTTCTATATAAGTCCGTCACTGTCTTATGATAAAAACGTTGTAAGAGTATATTGCTGTGGTTTTGGCAGGTATCATCCAGCTTGTATGGAGATGACTATTGATCAAGCAAAGCTCTTAGAGCATTTTATTTGCAGTGAATGTGCACCCGAGGACCTAAAAAAGCCTCTAGCGTCATCTCCAATGAGCAATAGCAAGGTAATATCTTTTCCAGGTCGACTTATTTCTGTTATCTTTTATGAAAATCAAGGTAAAAGCCTCTAGCGTCATCTCCCGTGAAGGCCTCATGTCTAGTTGCAAGCAAACTAAATTCTCCCTTCTCACATTAATAAGCCTCTTAAAGCTCTTTCCTTTATATAGTACCCTTCTACCTTCCATGCCATATGATCACAATATTACAATATGCTTTCCCTTAAAATCATGGGCGGAAGTCGGAACCAGTCCCTCCTAGATTCTGGCAAACCTTCATATAAAGTCTACACAGTACATAAGCACTATGTCAGTATTACTCCACCGGCCGCCCCTTAATATTTCAACCTGTCTACCAGCATTCAAATTTTGGAGCGGCATTTCTCTATTTTTTTTGTCATTGCCATACTTTCTTTTCCTGTTTTCATTGCCATTTTTTCCTTTTTCCATTGCCAATTTTGGCTATTTATGTCTAGTTCGAGGAAATAAATTTACTTGGCCAAATAACTTTTGCTCTAGTTAAAGTAAAATGAACACAATTCTTAAATATTACACCATATTTTTGTTTGAAAAGAAAGTTCACCCCAACAAAAGCTTAGGAAGCTTATTTTTTCTCACTCTTTCATTTTATAAATTCTGTCCCCCCCCCCCCCTCCCTTCTCTGTCTCAATTCTGCTTCCACCCTTGCTTAAAATGTCTTCTTTAAATCAACAATATAACCATCAACTTTAGTATTCGAGCTAAGTCAAAGTAGCTCTTTAGAAGTTAAATGGATGGATTAAAAGGGTTAGTTTTTTTTTTTTTGGAGCTGCATTTATAGTTTTATGTCCTCCTTTCTCCTTTTGTGCTTCTTTCAGATGCTTCCGGAGAGGCAGAGGTAACAATCATGAGGTCGAGGTCATGACGCATGTTGTACAAGACTTAACAAGGGTGAGGTCGAGGTTGAGGTCGAGGTCGTGATCTATGTGGTTGAAGTGCCTTAGAACTTTCAAAGGCCTGTGTTTATTACTACCTCCAATCCAAAAAGAGTGTAGTTTTAGATATCTCTAAAATATTCAAAAATAGTGAAGCTTTACATAAATCAATGTAAAATATACCACTTTTTCCCTTAATACCCCTATTTGCATAAAAAGACTCAAATCAAATAATGATTGCCTCATATTTAATTGGATAAATGGAGTACTAATGATTGCTCTTATAGAGGTAGAGATATAAATTTTGAGTGTATTAAATGTTTCTTAATTTATGTGAATCTCTAAAACTACACTCTTTTTGGATTGGAGGGAGTAGTTATTACATTAGTTTTTATTGTGCAGAGACCGATTTTAGCTGATATAGATGTTACCAATTCCTCTTCATCCCATTTACTTCTGGTATGAAAAATGCATCAATGTGTGCATGTCGGTCTGACATTTTGGGGGCCCTGGGCGAAACTACGAAAGGAGGCCCCCTTTATAATTCTTTTTATTATGTTTTTGATATAAAATTATTAAATTTTTGTATTTTACATAAAAAAATTAAAAGTTATAAATATTGTAAAAATTAATAAATATAAGACTTTTAAACACTAAAAACATATAACTGAATTGATCGAAGTTGCTATTGAACTTAACATGTTAATGTTATGGCAATATATACTACTTCATTAATGAAAGTAGTAAATTACTCTTTATCCTAACTTCTTAAAAGCCATTCAATTAAATTAAACTATAACTCTGACCACTTTTAATATTACATACACCACTTTGTATTAGAAATTATGTAATGTAAGTAAGATTAGATTGAATAAAATGGGTAACTGAAAAGTTAAAAAAAAAAAAAACAAACAAAAAATTTATATATGTAACGTATAACAAAAAATTCAAAAATTAGAAATTTGGAGCCCCTCCTGTTCCCGGGCCCTAGGGCCGGGCTGAATGTGTGTGGGAGAGGCTATTTACCCAGAGGTGGATTCATGTGGAATCTGTGAATGCCAAGGGAAATTAATGCAAGTATTATTTATGGAATTGGACTCATTGCTATCTATCCCTTGCATAATTTGCGTCTGTTAATGGATCGGGTAATTTGAAATTCGCTAGGAGACAAATTCGAAAAATCTGGGCTCGTTGTCCTTTCATATACTTATCAAGCGATACTCGAGTGAAGTTTATTACACAATAGCTTGTCGGTTAAAACTCGGGTCCGCTCGGTTATCGTTTATTTTTTTATGCTATATATTTATATGTAATATATGTTATACTTTAACCATAATTAATTTCAAATGACCTATATAAAATTAGAATTGAAAAGAATTTTCAGATTTACATTTCAACATTAAATATTGTTGGAGAGAACCATAAAATGAAAAATTTAAATAGAAATTCGGGGTAACCTGGAACCCGCTCGTCACGCAGCTCAAAAAACCCGGCTCTATACCCGCCGTTTCCTTATTGAGCGATACAAGGGCAATATGTTTTGCAATCCAGCTCAAAAGTACCAAATAATTGCTCATTTCCTTATTGAGCGATACAAGGGCAATATGTTTGCAATCCAACTCAATAGTACCAAATAATCACCCGGCTCACTAAAGTTCAAACCTGAGCAAATAACATGTTACCCGCTCGTACCCAACTCATTTGCAACACTATCCTTCATATTTGCTTCTTGTACAACAAAACAATCACTCTTTTATTGTAATTGCTGCAAAGTCTTATTAATGGAAAATTACTCCTGTTCATGATGGTGAAAACTTACCAATTGGAACATCATATTAATGGTTTAGTGACCTTCGTCATAAAGATCACAAGTATTTCCAAGGACGGCCGATTGTCTTCTTTGCCACTCTTCAAAAGCTAAATAATTCTTTCATCGTTTTTTATTTGTCATCTTAAGCGTTTGCACGTCCTCGATTAATAATACACAACTCGTGATTAGTATTGATTTCATCTTAGGGATTATATACGACTTGCTAAACTCGCTCATAATCGATGGACTACGGAATTGGTCAATTGATTATTCACTGCTATTGTTATCTAGGATCCCACATATACAATGATAATGAATCAGTTGATCAGGATTTTCATCTTTTTCAGGTGGTTACAGTTTTTAACATTGATAGTGCAGCATGGCCAATGTTACCTGCAACGAAAAACTGGACAATTATTCTGCTCGTCCAGAAGAAGCCGATATATTGTACTTGTACTTGAGATAAGCCCTGATGAAAGGATCTAGGTCACCATCCATTACTGCAGATATATCGGGAGTTTCATGTCCTGTCCTAACATCTTTTACCAACTTGTAAGGATGGAAAACGTAGTTTCGGATCTGTTGTCCCCACTCGGCCTTGACTGCATCTCCTTTTATTTGCTTGATCTCCGATGCCCTTTGTTCCTCTGCTATAACCAACAATTTAGCTTTCAGCCGGCTCAATGCCTTGATCTTGTTTGCTAGTTGAGACCTCTCTTCTGCAAAATAAGGAACAGGAACTTATCAGTTACCTCCTCGTAGAATAAACGTGGTGAGAAAGTACATAGAAAAATAAGATACCCTGCTGCAACCCAGACTCTTTTGAAAATACCACGACATGACCAGGCCAGGACAAACCGAACTTCAGGGAAAACTAGCTCTTGAAGCTTCTCTTAAGATGAACGAGATTAGTAGTGTGCGCTTTACAATGGATGTTCAACTCTAGATTTCCTTGGATTCGGACTGATATCTAGATTTAGTTTTCTGTGAAGTAGTTCAACGTCTTATATGTATAAAGTAAATTCTTTCTAAATAATTGCAATTAGCGCCTTAGCTTGATCTTTAATTGACAAACAGACTTCGGTCGCAGCATTTTTTACAAGAGACTAAATACCAAGTTTGAAAAATGCAATTGAAGAGTGAACCTGTGCATCTAAGTGTTACGCCTGTGGGGATGTGAGTAATCCTTACTGCAGTTTCAACCTTATTTACATTCTGTCCACCCTTGCCCCCTGCTCTGCAGGTAGTGATTTCCAAGTCTTCTTCTGGGATTTCAACATTTAACGACTCCTCAGGAAGAAGAGGCATGACCTCCACTCCAGAGAAACTTGTCTGTTCATAGAAAAAGGAAAAACACATTAAACGATCTCTTGGAGAATAAGAGCCATGATTGAAAGACAACATACTAATTATACTCGCTCTAATCTGTCAGAGAGACAGATAAATACATAGAAAGTAGCCCTACAGTCAGCGGACAAATTTGCATGAGGAAATACGATACATATAAGTTAAAATCCTAGTGAGAGTCCACATGCTAAAAATATTCATTTATTTTCCACAGATCATTAACATCTCTAGTATGCACCTTTCTTTGAAGATAGCAGGACCCACATAAGAAGGAAGAAAATATAGTTTTGTAAGGGTAACCATTAGAGTGCGCGCGGATTAACCAGTACAGAAAAAGGCAAAAAACACAAATTATTATTAGTAAGGCAATGATTTGAACGAAGATCGCTATTTATATTAATGACGCATTGGATGATATAACATGCAATATATTGCCTCATTTAAGTTCTTTATCATGTAAGAGCTCATACCGATGTCAAACGCTGAAGGCCTTAACTCAAATACAATGACATTGTATAAATAATCTCAACTGCAAATTGAAATCCATCCACTCAACTCGAATTATCCTTGAGTTTTGCAACAATATAGATTATATCTGAATCGTTTATGCAAAAGAGCAGTAAATTGGATGGTAGAAGTACCTGGCGAAGGCCTTTGGAATTGAAAGGAGATTGCCTCACAATTCGGTGGGTTCCTTTCTCCCCAGACAGATACCCATACGCATACCTTCCGTCAATTTCAAGGGTCGCGGACTTAATTCCAGCTTCTTCTCCCATTGACTTCTCAACCACTTTAGTTTTGTATCTCTGCTTCTCTCCCCATCTTAAGTACATTCTTAGAAGCATCTCGGCCCAATCCTGCACTGAAATTTATCAAATGAATTTTTACGACAAGCTGATGCAATGAAACTTGAAAAAATGCACCAGCAAAAATATTACTCCGTACAATCTTGGTTGGTTATTATTCGAAAACCCAATTTCTCTTTTAAATGTTCAATTATTAGGAAAGATTTTTTGAGGTATAGAACTGAAATTGAGCAACAAATAGCACTGTGTATGCAAAAATCCGTGACTACAAATAAATTATAATATTTTGAGGAAAACATATCTAAAGCTAAACAAAGTAAGCTCGACAAAAGACCATGAAGCAAATGCTAGACAACATGTAAAAAAGATATATCAATTTTTTTTAGTAAATATAAAACTATATACAATTCCATATTATCTACAGTATATTTAATGTGGGAATGGGGAATTCGAGGTGTTATTTGAATCTCCATGTTCTCCTACAATTTAGGAGAATAATTAGCTAATTTTATGTTTGAAATATAATTTTAGATAAAAATATTATTTTACACATTAATTTGAGTTAGTTAATATAAATTAAATAGAATTACACAAAGACAAAGTATTGTATTTATGCACAAGTATTTTTTTATAGATCGTAATAAAGAATGCTTTATCATAATAATTGCATATAAAAATTAATCGAAATCATATATTATTTTAAATATGATGAACAAGCATCTCGTATATTAAAAACAAACATCACACGACAGACAATATGCTTACAAGTTGATAGATAACAGGAAAAAGTCAAATTAATTTTCTTAGAAATAGTCCGTTACGTACGAGATAGATATCTCGTAGAATCTTTCTTAACATCAAGAATAAAAGGCATTCATTGATACAAGAGAACTAAGATTTCTCTTTCTTATTACGTTCTTTTGGAGATATGAATGAAGTATATTGCAACAATAGCAAACCGAAATTAATATTCTTTTGTCGTATTACCTGAGCATCAGTGCCCCCTGCACCTGCGGTAATTGAAACTACAGCCCCTTCCTTGTCATAAGGGCTAGAAAGTAGCTGAGTCAACTCAAACCGGTCGAGCTCCTTATTCAGTTCCTTAACAATACCTGCAGCCTCTTCAAGAAGTCCTGCATCAGTTGTGTCCATCTCTGATGTAAGATTAATTATTGTTTCCGCATCTTCAACCTATGAAATAAAGCTGTTAATCTCAAGAGACACGCTCCAGGTCTCAAACTTGAACTTGAACTGTTAGAATCACTTAACCTTATAATTACTATATCTATGTTAAATATAGTCCGCCAAGGGAATAACAGCAAAAGCCAGTCAATAAACATAACACTGAACATGTAAGTAAAAAAATCTAATAGTACCTAAATCCCTACTATATCATCCAATTTGTTTGTTCGGTGATCGAAATTAAGGAATTTTAAGGTCATAACTGACTAGCACGGCTTTGATTTGTATCACAATTATCATGATAATAGAAAGTGTTCTAAAAAATACTCCCTCCGTCCCTAAATGATTGTCACATATTGACTTTTCATGGTCAACAAAACAAGAATTGAAACGTAAATATATCTTATTCTACATGCGAAAAAATTATAAAAGTTTGATATTTCAAAAATATATATTGAGACGAATCTAACAAGATCCACAAGACTATATTATTTCTTATCGTTTGATGAGAATTTATGATCAAATTTTGTAATGTTTGACCACCAAAAGTCCAAATGTGACAATCTTTTAGGGACGGAGGGAGTACTATTGTTTTCTCCAAATATTATGAACAGCATATTAAAAAATGTTTAATTTCCAAATTCAAAAAGTCAACAGATGAAATTCGAAACTGGTAGACCTTTTTTATATAGGGGGTTATGTAATAATTGTTTACTTTCTCTCTCAGACTTGGTCATCAGGCTTATCTATCATGCACATTAAACGACTGAAATAGTTCCAATTCCGATGCACCATTGATATATGATGTCCTCATACACAAAGAACTACCATAAGAGATCAATTTTTATTATAAAAGACATATAGGATTAAAATGACAGCAGCGAAGTTTTCCAACATGGACGTGGTGCTTCCATAAGGAGACTGAAACTATGGAAGAATAGTTTATATACGGTGAATGATAACAATTTAGCATACTCAATGAAATACAGACTTCAAAGCAGCCATCGATTCATAAAAATATAACTAAAAAATGTTAGTAAATATGCAACCATTGAACTAAGAATTTGAGCCAAATTAAGCATTTGAAGACCATGTGCCTCATAAAAATTTTAACGCAAGGTCACATGAGTGATGGGACATTTAACATTTATCAATCCATCACATGCGCACATAGTACAACATTTTCTACAATTCATGCAAATTAATATGCTTAGAGTTGGATGCGTGCTAGACATACATAAACATAATGCTACAAGAAGTTGGAACTGGTAAAAAGATCAATAGATAGTTCAAGGAAAGCCTCTGCAAGGGAAAGTATTTCAGCATTGAAAAAGAAAATATGAATTCAATTAGAAAAGCAGGAGTGTCATAAAAACAGTTGCAGGAGTGTTATCATCATTAAGGTTTCAAGAATCGGTAAGAGCAAACGAAAATGTATATTTTACTATAGCAAGAGATCTCAAGCAGCTTGTACTTATTAAATACCAACAAGTCAACTAGATATAAGGTCTAAACAAGTCGAGCTAGAAAAGACCTGCGTTTTAAAGTCATTAAGAAGCTTTATTTTGTCTTTGACATCGGTCAGACTCTGTAGTGTTTGCTGCGCTTTAGCTTGATCATCCCACAATGAGCTATCTGCTGCCGCTGCTTCCAAATCAGCAAGTTCCTTCTCTAGTTGCTGCAGTCCAGAAGCCGCTCTAATCTCTTGGACACGCTCAGTGGCAGCTTCGACATCTCTCCTTAGGGTGTAAAAATCTATTTAATGATTGAGAAACACTATGTATTAATGCGTTGTCCTAATACAGAACATAAACTGTCTAAGGTGAAAAAGTTCTTCTCACTATGTTAATGAAAGACGGAGTTGAAGGGATATAACAATTCATAACATAAAACGAGTTCTGAAGGAGCAAAAAATGTAACATTTCTTATGCGTAAGAGTTATAAAGTGATGGGCTTTATTATATTGTTGAACAGAGAATCAGGAATCAAGGGGAAGGCTGAAGCTGGTGAAAGAGCAGCAGCGACCATGCTGTTTTGATGAAGATGAAGAAGACGAAATAGAAATAACCGTGTAGGAAGGACACTGATCAGAGTACTCAGAAGAAAAAGAAGAAGAAGACCGTCGAATACAATGATTTTCTAAGATAAATTTAAGGAAAGTGGAGCAATAATCAGCTATGCATTAAGAGCAAATGGTTCATTTATGATCAGTGGTTACAATAGTCAGAAAAATGCCTTTATATAGGCAAAGTGGCAAACATATGTAATCAAATGCGCAAAGTATACTAGGTAATAAAAATTATTTACTAAGTAAATCACTGCTCTTTGAAACCTATTGAAAGTGGGACTACTTGCTAGAAATCCTTGACTAACTCTGTATCTGTGCAAAAACGAATACGAGTCCTAACAAGGGCTTACAAAAGGTTGCAAGATAGTTTACTCTCTGTACATAGTGATAATGCAAGTATGGGAGAACAAAAAGCATTCTACAGCTAATCAAAATGTTACAACCACTAGTATTCATCACTGCTTTCTGGCAATCCTACACAATGAAGATACCAATGATAGGCAACGCGTCAAATCCCCTACCCACCCTCCCTACATCTTCAAAAGATAATAGTTTAAAAGCTCATATAACTGGGCCTTCGACCACTATATAGTTTTGATATCTAAGTATATTCGGCATATGCAGTTCGTTCCTCCTTAAAGCGAATAATAGTTCCACCACTCAACCTAATTTATATAAAGGAAACGATTACTCTTTTTTTTCCTGAAACGACGCATTTTCGTCAAGACCAACATAACTTATTCTTAACATCTTTAAACAAGATGATACATAAGCAGTTAAGAATATGAAACATACCTTGCATTGCCCATTCACTTGTTTCCGTACTAACACCAACATTATTCGCTGCAACCACTACTTTCACACCTTCAGTTCATTCGTAACCAACAAACGTAGATTTAAACAACAACAAAAAAAACCCAAAAAGAGTAAATTACCACAAAAGAACTCAAAGCTAAATCTAACATAATCTACTCCCTCTATCCCACAAAGATCTCCACTTTGATTTTAAAGGGCCAAAATTAACTATCTTTGTAGCCTTAATTAAACACTAAATCTAATTTAAATAAAAAAAATCATCATGTCAAATTGTTAATAGTAAACTACACTAAAAACACCACCATTTCATACCTTTTTCACCAAATATTAAACGAACAAATAAAAAGAATTGGGTTCGAATTTTAATAGTCAACTATCAAAACTCAACATTGAATACCATTAGGTTTTTTCTCTTAAAAAAAAAATTCACCCACCACCCCTTTATAATGAGAATCGAACCAGCACCTCTAAGTCACTGAAACACCTCATAACCACTAAGTCATTCGATGTTATTCGAAAACCAATAGGTTAGTCTAATGACCGAGCCATATTACTCATAACACGGGTTCGAGTCCTTGTAATGATAAGTACACAATTCTTGAATAAATTAGACAAAAAAAATGATAAATTCAAAAGTGGACAATCTTTTGAGACAAACTAGTAGATAGAACAGTTTGAAGGTTTACTTACGGGAAGAGAGTGGAGCAAAAAACGAAGTGGTTAAACATGAACAAGAGGAGGTGAAATTGTTCCACAGCCCAAGATTAGTCCTTTCTGGTGTATAATTGTATAGAAAAGGCAATAATCGTTGGTTATTTGAAGAAACTAAAGTAGTTTGTGTTGTGAAACTCGTTATTACACAGTCCATTGTTGGATGTAATAAGAGTGGTTGATTGGTGCACTACACACCAGAGGTAGGAGGATAGAGTTTTCAGAGAGGGCTTTCCTTCTTCACCTTGTTTACTGATCGAGTGTTTTTTTTTAATCGAATCATAACATACTGAAAATGAACCTACATTATCGGGAGAGGAAAATCTACACTCCAATGGGACAGAGATATTTGTAATTATTTGGACCCGCGCCAGGACTTAAACCCATAACCTCCATTGAAGGCATGGGTCGATAACCATTACGGCAAGGCCTGTGGTTACCCATCGAGTGTTGAGTTGTTATAAGCACTATTTATTAGAAGTGAAATGACTTTATTGCCCTCTATTTATAAGTATAATGTTCGAGGGCAACACTGTACACACAGAAATAATGTTTTGTGTGTGTAAAATTACGATTTTGCATCAAATTTTCTCTTCCACTATCCTTTCGAATAGGAAGGCAAAATTATAATTACACTTGAAAACTCTACTCTTTTGGTGTCTGCGTGGAATGTTTCAAATATTCCGAAGAATGGTGTTTTAACGATGTGCCTTCTCTTTTTGTTGGAGCATGCACTATATTTAATTTGTTGATATATCAAATGAAGCAATCACTCAATTTAACAAATCACACTTTTGTATATTTTGGTCTTATCTCCAATAATTATAAGACACATATTAACTTATGAAAACATGTATTGAGTAGGTTTGTTACTAAATTATTACGTACTAATATTCCACCCATTAGCTAGGAGATAGGATGACCCATAATTTGACACCCTCCTTATATCTTGAAACATGAAAATATGTATTACAATGGTAATTGAACTAATGCTATTTTCGACCCATACATATTGCCAAAAATAAAAATATCAATATATAAAAATATTCAAGATTCTTAGCCTAGCGATATTGAGCCTGAGCGGTATATTTAAACATATTTCCTCTGCTTTTAGGGGTTCCTTTGTAGGGTTTTAGTAGCCACTATATGGAAATGCTAGGCGTTTTAGACAATTTTTAGCATCCACTTTTTGAGATTTAAACGAACACAATACACCACAGGCCTAAATAATAAAATAATAAATCATAAAAAAAACCGATTAGTAGACCGTCTTATATATATAATGAATGAGCGACTTGAATTAATAAAAGATGAAAAATGTGCATATTACATCCAACTAGATCTATGGACCAAACAAATCGCCCAAAATAACTAATATCTAAAACACCTAGCCATGATCAATCCAACATGCCAACATTGCTTAGAGAAAATCGATTTGGAGAGTTCCGAATGATGTTGAAAGATACTTCCATGCATTACTTAGTTCCGACGATGTCAAACAAACCATACTCACACACTAATCCAAGAACTTATCCGGAGGTAATTTATTCCATTTCAACATGAACAAGTCTTGAAATGTTTCAGTGTTTATACTCCCTCCATCCCAATTTATTTGTTCACTTTCTATTTTGGGAGTCAAACTTTGAAAATTTTAACCATGAATTTCTATTATAAGAAATAATGTAGTCATATGAGATGTTGTTAGGTTCGTTTCAATGTATATTTTAAAATATCAAACTTTTATAAGTTTTGCGCGACTAGAATTCGAGATATTTACATTTTAAGTCGTGTCTCGGCGACCGTGAAAGTCAAACCAAGCCAAATAAAATGGGAAGGAGGGAGTATGATCTTGTGTATGTATGAATCTAGACCAACATAATTCAGAACATAATCACAACTATTGAAAACATGCATCACGGCTCAAACCACATCAAGAAATGCTATTCGTGAATGTTAGTTGAAATAATTTCCACGAAAAATTGAATCCTAAATTCTCTCTCAACTCCTCAAGTTGATTTTTTTCTTCCGCGTTGAAGAATTGTGTTTTTATCTTATTTTTGATCCTCATCCTCTTTTCAAATCCCATCATTGCTTACTTTCTAAGCCACCTTTTCTTTCTCTTTTAATCCTATTTTACACTCTCTCAGATTACTTTTTGTGTTTTCTATACCCTACCCTCTGTCCCCTCATTTCAATTTCCGCTTCTACCCTTCATTTCCATCACTTTTTCATTATTCTGAAGCACTTCTTATCATTTTCACTACCCCTACGCCTTTGAAAATCAACCTCATCTATTTTCATAATCATCTTACCACTTTTCTTCTCTCTAAACTTTCATCTCCTGACTTCTTTTCCTAACTCCTCCATTTCCCAACATAGCTGACAACTTTTCACCAATCAGCCTTGAGTATTTGCAATCATGACAACCCAACCTAAGATAGATCAAAATATCCGACCTTTCATTTCCAGTCTTGATCAAATATCACCTGGAGACTCTTGTTATTACCATCACTATCACAACAAATTTCACCATCACTCATCCCACAACAACTTTCCAAATAAGAAAATATTTGATAAAGGCAACCAACATCACAAGTCGAAAAAGAATATTCACAAGTACACTAAGTTTAACAACATGGACCCTCCACCCAACAACAATCAGCCCCAACCTTACGGAAAACATCCTCTAATGCGACGTGGATGGGTTGTCTCCCTCAACGCTATCCATGTTTAATGTGACTGAGCATGCCCTTCGTAAAAACAAACCTCTTGTTATTTCAAATCTCAGTCATGAGAAGGCGTCATTGCTATTGGTTGAGGACCTTACTGGAGTTGATAAAATAGAAAAAATGTGTTTGGAAGCTCTAAGCATGTATGCTTTTCCTGATAGCCATCCTATAGAGATATCGGCGTGTAATGATTTGATGGAAGATAATGCAAAAGCGTGGGCCTCTACACAAAGCAACACAAACCTCTTACCTGTAACAACAGAAACAGCTATTTCAGATTCTGACGTACCTCAAATAGTAAGTACTGGATCCATTCTGTGAAAGTGGGTCCTTTGTTCTTTGACGTTCTGTCAACATGGGATTTTCCCATATATGTGGTGTTCTTCACTATTGAATGTACGAGTAGTTATTGCCGGTAGATGAAATTCATCACTGGTGATAATTTTGTAATAATTCTGGAGGGTATCTTTGATACCCACAACTTTAAATTGTCACTAATGAGAGTCCTTTCTACTTTCACAGATAGCTGTTGTTCAATCGAACCCTCAGGGTATCAGCAGGATAGTTGAGGCTTTGCAGCACAAGTTTCCTAGCACTTCGAAAACCCAACTAAGGAACAAAGTGCGGGAGATAGCGGATTTCTGTGATAATCGCTGGCAGGTCAGTTGCATTATACTTTTTCATTCATGAGCACACAGCCTTATTCTACATACTGATATGCCTGTAGAGTTTCTAGTTCTTTGTATCAAGTCTGTACACTGCAGACCGAACAACAGAAAAGTAAGAAACAAATTCTATTCATACATGCAGTATTTATTGTGGACGGAATATCAGTGTTGATTACCTAATTGAACTTGTACCAAATCAGGGAAATGTTCGAAGGCAACAAATCAATGAACATGCCCCCAAAAAATACTAATATGGTGCATTTTATAGTGAAAGCTATTGGTTGGACTTATCAGATTTTTTTTGTTGCTTTGGAGCTACGAAATTGTGAAAGAAGTCATCTGACTTGAACTCACTTTCTGAGTTCTAAAGTTAGCGAATTTTGTGTTGCAGGTGAAGAAAGATGTTCTGGTCAAGTTTGGCTTACCGAAATCACCAGGTTGATACTCTTACATACCATCTGGTCCCTTTAATTAGTTGGTAATTGTTATCTCAGTTCTTAACTTTATATCTCTATCTTGATAAATTTCTCAGAAACTGGTCGCGGTAAAACTCGGAGTATCGCGACATTCTTTTCCAAAAGGTGCCAACCCCCTAGGAAACATTTCGACCCTAATGCAACATCCCCACCATCTGCAAAACCTGGAACTATGTCCCAACCACAGCGTTGCAGTACTAGTGCTGAGGATGCCTAAACTCCTCAAGTGGTTTCCGCTCCTTGCTTTGGGGTTGTTTTCGCTCCTTGCTCTCCTTGCCTCAACTCAGTTGGCTCATGTGTAGTTTGCCAACTGTTTCATTGTTTGAGTTCTGATGTAGATAGTGGTAACTGTTAAGAGATGGAGATTTTATTTTTCCTACTTAAAATGCAATAGTATAATTTGTCTACTTATCATGTATGATGGTTTACCAAGTGTTCATGCTAAGTGAGAATATATTTTACTCGGTGGTATAGTAGGTTAATCTATTTGAGATTGAGCTTTTAAGTGAGACTTTCACAATTTTATTTTATTTTATATTTTTAGTGCTTAAACTTTATAATGGATGATTTTGTATGGTAAATTATTAAAGGGTAAAGACACGTCTGATCACACATGTTTGTTCTTGCATTATCTTTGGAACACATTTTATTTTGAAATTTTTAAACATGTGACGTTCTATGATTATAATTTAAGGTAAAGTTGTCAAATACTTAAGACGTCTACATGAATGTCACGTGTTTTAAATTTTTAAATTTCAATGTATATTTTGACGATAGTAACAACTAAGACAACTACTGTAAAGATGTAAGATCAAAACAAAATAAAACATATGTGATCAAAAGGTGACGCGGTAATAAACATATGTTATTAAACTGCCTATAACCCATTACTAAATTTGAAGATAATACATACTCTTGATAGTCATAATACAAAATAAGTAGGAAAATAGTTATTTAAGTTGGGGGTTGGAGGAAGAAAATACTAGTGGATATTGTTATTTAATTATTAATTGTAAGTCTTTTATTATTGAAATGCTCTTTTCCCTTTGACTTCCTCAATTATGTTCCTTGTAAATAACTCTCTCATATTATTATCTTTTCAAATAACCTTTTAGTGCTATTATTGACACATTTGTGTAGACAATTCTATTGATAATTTTAATATAACACTAATAGTATCATCTTTAACATTATCCCCACCTCATACCTTACCGCATCACAACCTTCATTTTCTTTCAAAACCCAACACCCACCCTTTCTCATATTTTACACCCCAAATTTAAATTTGAAACCCTCCCTTTTGAAATGGAAAATGAAGATGAGGGTGGAGCTCATGTAGTACAGGGGGTGAGGTCACTAATTGTATGTATGGGTGAGGCGGAGTCAGAGGTGGTGTGGTGTAGTGTGGGGGAGGGGGGGGGAGGGGCGGGAGGGGGGGGAGGGGGGAGGTGGGCAAATGGAAAGCGATTGGGAGTCATGTAATGGCATGAAGGCAGGTGTAATAACACGGCCTTCTATTAGAATAAAATAGTATAATTTCAATTAAAACGTTAATAACTCGTTAGTTATTCATATAAATCTTGTTAGAATTGGTATGAAACTTGTTAGTAACTCGTTAGTTTCACTCAAGCCAAGTTAATTGGGCCAAGCCCATGTCAGAGCTTTTCTAATCACCTATTTAAGCCTAGTTCTTGACACAAAACCCCTTCCCGTTCTCAAACACCAATCGGCCGCCTACCTTTGAAAGAAAAGAAACGCCATTCTTCATCATATTTGCTCAAGGAATTCTCGTCCAAGTATTCTAGTGCACCCCTACATATATATATATGTACTTTGTCAACTTCAAGCAACTATCTTAACGTGAGGTAACGATTAAGTAATTTGTTTGGTAATGGTGAAAATATTAGGCGCATGATATGTATGTTTTGAATAAGATCTATAGTTTTTAATTTTTGTTGAATAAAAATCAGTGCTAGAATTGAGGAATATTAGAAGTGATCCATGTACGTTTAAATTCTTAATCGATTTGTTCTATTAGTGCATAAAAACCTAGTGTGCAACAGTTACAACTTTTGTTGCAGTATTCACCTTTTTTTTTCCTATGAAATTAAATTACGGATGAGTCTAATTTAGAACAAAGATTGTAGGTAGTTCATTGGTATGCAAGTTTGGATTATAGTAAGATATCGGTCTATTATTGAAAAGTTTGACAATTAAATAATGTTCTTAATAAAGTTCCTAAGTTGAAAACATATCTTTAAAAAAGAAGATTATACATTAATCATGGGAAGTTGGGACGATTTATGAGTAGTTGTTAATTGAGGGTATATTATCATAATAGGTCTTGTTATTTGACTGAATCCTGAATCGACGCGGGAGTGAGCTATTGCGTTGCTGTGTTCTTGAGGTGAGTTCTTACTCACGTCTGTTTACTTTCTTATGCATGTGTTATGTGTAATTGCGTGTGTGATGTGTGAAATTAGTAACATGTTATTATTATTGTTTATGTGAATATGAATATGAGGATAGATGTGGACCTAAGGGTTGCTGTGTTGTGAGTTGAGTTATGTGTCAGTTAGTTGCATGTGTTAGGATAGTCTGTTGTCAGGATTCGACAACGTGGGATAGATTAGGTGCCGGTCACTGGGGTGATGCGGGTGATGGCGGGATATTGCCATGATAGGTTAGGTGCCGGTCACTGGGGTGATGCGGGTGATGGCGGGATATTGCCATGATAGGTTAGGTGCCGGTCACTGGGGTGATGCGGGTGATGGCGGGATATTGCCATGATAGGTTAGGTGCCGGTCACTGGGGTGATGCGGGTGATGGCGGGATATTGCCATGATAGATTAGGTGCCGGTCACTGGGGTGATGCGGGTGATGACGGGATATTGCCATGATAGGGTAGATGCCGGATTCTGGTGCATATAGAATAGTTAAAGGGTTATGTTATGTGATGTTGGACTTGA
This sequence comes from Echium plantagineum, assembly GCA_003412495.2. Lineage (NCBI taxonomy): Eukaryota > Viridiplantae > Streptophyta > Magnoliopsida > Boraginales > Boraginaceae > Echium > Echium plantagineum. Next base: position 24,567,645 of record CM016564.1, read on the forward strand.
TTGGGTTGTTTACTGTTATTGCTCGTGATGGTTTGTCGAACTGCTTATCGATATGGTGTATATTATTTCTTTTCTTTGATGTTGTGTTCTGCACTCATGTATCGCTTTCATACCACGTGTGTGGGTTGGTAACCACCCGTGAGTTAGAATTCACCAGCTGTCGAGCTGACCCTTCGGGGATTTATTCTTTTAGCAGGCCACGTGTTCCAGCAAATAGGTCCCTGTTTTGGTGAGTGGCGATGGTGGCATTAGGATCTCCCTCAGTCGTTGCTGTGCTTCCGTGTTTTCATATCATATTTTCCCTGATGTACTATTGGAGTTATAGATTGGATGTACTTTGGATTCTATCTTTCGTTATGGTTGAGTCATAGGTGGTTATACCCAGATGGATATATTGTCAGTCTTTCAGTAAAACAGATTTTTTTTCTTTTTATCTATCTTATTTCAATTTATTCCGTTAAAATGTTTGTGTTATCGAGTCATCCATCGAGTGGTGACTCTGTTACGGATTTGATAGCGAGCCTAACCTCAGGGGGCCCACCTGGGGCGGGTCGTTACAAGTTTGGTATCAGAGCTTAGGTTACATGATTGTTGGGTCCTATGTGGTATGTGCTTACCTGCTAGTGTGTCTAGGAAAATGTGTTGTGTTGTTGGATAGAGGTCAGCATGAGTATAGGGGTCGGAGGTCCTTTCGTAGATTGAGGAGAGATGCCACCAGGTGAGAGTAATTTGAACCTAATGTGACGTTGATGATATTAGTTGTTTGATGATTGCGGATATATGATTTTGTGCGTGGTGTTGAGATGTGGTGTTATGTATACGTGATTCTTGAGTAGTTGTCTATGATTATCCTATATATGAATTCGTTGTCGCGAGTGGTTAATGATTTTTGTTGATAATCGTTGGAGATATATACTTACAGATATGATGATAGGATATAAAGATCTCGTTATATTATAATTGACAGGAACCAAGAGAATTATTATTTAAAAGGATGGAGATAATGTAACCAGTGGTTATACGGATTGTAGATTTATAAGATGTTGAAGTCGATTATGTATGTCATAGAAATATGTTGTTGCTCAGGGAGATATTAGTTTGATTTAAATTTCGAGGACGAAATTCTTTAAGGGGGGTAGATTGTAATAACACGGCCTTCTATTAGAATAAAATAGTATAATTTCAATTAAAACGTTAATAACTCGTTAGTTATTCATATAAATCTTGTTAGAATTGGTATGAAACTTGTTAGTAACTCGTTAGTTTCACTCAAGCCAAGTTAATTGGGCCAAGCCCATGTCAGAGCTTTTCTAATCACCTATTTAAGCCTAGTTCTTGACACAAAACCCCTTCCCGTTCTCAAACACCAATCGGCCGCCTACCTTTGAAAGAAAAGAAACGCCATTCTTCATCATATTTGCTCAAGGAATTCTCGTCCAAGTATTCTAGTGCACCCCTACATATATATATATGTACTTTGTCAACTTCAAGCAACTATCTTAACGTGAGGTAACGATTAAGTAATTTGTTTGGTAATGGTGAAAATATTAGGCGCATGATATGTATGTTTTGAATAAGATCTATAGTTTTTAATTTTTGTTGAATAAAAATCAGTGCTAGAATTGAGGAATATTAGAAGTGATCCATGTACGTTTAAATTCTTAATCGATTTGTTCTATTAGTGCATAAAAACCTAGTGTGCAACAGTTACAACTTTTGTTGCAGTATTCACCTTTTTTTTTCCTATGAAATTAAATTACGGATGAGTCTAATTTAGAACAAAGATTGTAGGTAGTTCATTGGTATGCAAGTTTGGATTATAGTAAGATATCGGTCTATTATTGAAAAGTTTGACAATTAAATAATGTTCTTAATAAAGTTCCTAAGTTGAAAACATATCTTTAAAAAAGAAGATTATACATTAATCATGGGAAGTTGGGACGATTTATGAGTAGTTGTTAATTGAGGGTATATTATCATAATAGGTCTTGTTATTTGACTGAATCCTGAATCGACGCGGGAGTGAGCTATTGCGTTGCTGTGTTCTTGAGGTGAGTTCTTACTCACGTCTGTTTACTTTCTTATGCATGTGTTATGTGTAATTGCGTGTGTGATGTGTGAAATTAGTAACATGTTATTATTATTGTTTATGTGAATATGAATATGAGGATAGATGTGGACCTAAGGGTTGCTGTGTTGTGAGTTGAGTTATGTGTCAGTTAGTTGCATGTGTTAGGATAGTCTGTTGTCAGGATTCGACAACGTGGGATAGATTAGGTGCCGGTCACTGGGGTGATGCGGGTGATGGCGGGATATTGCCATGATAGGTTAGGTGCCGGTCACTGGGGTGATGCGGGTGATGGCGGGATATTGCCATGATAGGTTAGGTGCCGGTCACTGGGGTGATGCGGGTGATGGCGGGATATTGCCATGATAGGTTAGGTGCCGGTCACTGGGGTGATGCGGGTGATGGCGGGATATTGCCATGATAGATTAGGTGCCGGTCACTGGGGTGATGCGGGTGATGACGGGATATTGCCATGATAGGGTAGATGCCGGATTCTGGTGCATATAGAATAGTTAAAGGGTTATGTTATGTGATGTTGGACTTGATTGGGTTGTTTACTGTTATTGCTCGTGATGGTTTGTCGAACTGCTTATCGATATGGTGTATATTATTTCTTTTCTTTGATGTTGTGTTCTGCACTCATGTATCGCTTTCATACCACGTGTGTGGGTTGGTAACCACCCGTGAGTTAGAATTCACCAGCTGTCGAGCTGACCCTTCGGGGATTTATTCTTTTAGCAGGCCACGTGTTCCAGCAAATAGGTCCCTGTTTTGGTGAGTGGCGATGGTGGCATTAGGATCTCCCTCAGTCGTTGCTGTGCTTCCGTGTTTTCATATCATATTTTCCCTGATGTACTATTGGAGTTATAGATTGGATGTACTTTGGATTCTATCTTTCGTTATGGTTGAGTCATAGGTGGTTATACCCAGATGGATATATTGTCAGTCTTTCAGTAAAACAGATTTTTTTTCTTTTTATCTATCTTATTTCAATTTATTCCGTTAAAATGTTTGTGTTATCGAGTCATCCATCGAGTGGTGACTCTGTTACGGATTTGATAGCGAGCCTAACCTCAGGGGGCCCACCTGGGGCGGGTCGTTACAGCAGGGGTGGGGAGCAGGGCTAGGTGTCTGTGCAGTGATAGCAGGGGGAGGAGGGGGTGAGGTATAAGATGATAATATAGTCGTGTATTAAAAGTGTCATTTGAAAAGATGATAGATGAGGGTTAGAGCACTTACACCAGATTACTCATAATTTTTCCCTAAAATCAACTCTCTATATCACTTTATCAATTTTAGGTACTACTTTTAGCTTTTTCACAAAACCAGATTCCCTATTTACACTCCTCAAATCAACTATTTTTATATTTTCAACTCAAACTTTAAGATAAACTCAAATTATTTAAATGTTGATGACAAGCTCAAATTATTTTAATATGAAGATGAGAACTATAAAATTTGAAATAAATTAATAATTAGATTTTTTTGAAAAAAGAAATTATAAATAATAAAAGTTAAAATAAATTTATATTTTTAAGTTTTAAATAAATTTTTAGCTTCAATATGAAATAAATTAATTATTAATATTAATTTTATTTGAAAAATAAAAAGATGAAAATAATAAAGTTTGAACGAAATGACAAAAAATAATGTAATGGAGGAGGATAGGGAACTTGTTGGGAGTCCCCATCTTTAGGATTTATTATAAGGATCCCTAAAGTTTTGATGTGGGCCAGCTTAGGATAGAGATTCTGAAAATGTTTCTTTTTGTTAACTCCCTCCATACTTAAGAGATAAAGAGATGTTTGAGGTATTTACTACTAATGCTCTTTTTTTTTATAGATAGAGCAAATATGTTATAATGGTAGCGTAATGGTTCCTCCATTATAGCTATTACAAAATAAAAGAGAGACATGATCAAAACAATAAGTGTTTGAAGCCCTATTACAAAAGTAGGAGAACTGAAACATATCCGTAGTGAAAACCGAGAAAATTGTCCTCCAAGTAAGGCTAGCTCCATCTATCCAATGATCTTTCCAAAACGTTTTCCAAGCATTCCTCCTTGTAATGCTTGGACAACATCTAGCAAATACCTGAGAAAAAAGCAAATCAGTGAACATATGAATAGACGAAGGTTCGTCTATTCATTGCCAAAATTAAGCCGAGAATCAAGACTTGCAGAATTGTTTCGTCCAAGCTTTGAGAAAATTTTGAGCCATTCCTCCCTTGAGGATTACAACAATTAGCAGGAATATTGACATCACTAGAGGATACCAGTAGCAGAATATCCTTATGATCAAATAAGCTGATTTTCCAACTATTTCTGATAGCAATTGCATAAGTGAACACCAGCGAAATGCCATTTTCCTGCGGAGAAGTTAACTCCCTCACGACTTATGCTCTAAATACACATAAGATTCATTAAAATAAATACACATGGTTAATTATTTTTAAAAAATTCAAAAATTTAATAAATACTATGTCATTTCAAGTTTACACTTTGTTAACAAGTTATATTAGTTTAAGAGACATGTTAAATAGTTGAGTGTACAATTTTAGAATTTGGAGAGCCTTTCACATCAAAAAAATATTCGAGGACAATTTAAATCTACGAGAATACGAGAACAAAGTAAGCCTTAAGGAAATACACTAACTTTTTCATTTCCATTTAATTTTGTTTGAATATTTGTCACGAGTTTAAGGAATCTCAACAAATATCTGTCAAGTAACAGAGCATCGGTGTCTCTCGCCTTCGTCTTCGCCTTCATTTCCGTATTTGTCCCATTTCAATTGTCCCATTTCAGTTGTCCAATTTCAATTCCCTCAAAAATCTTGAATTAAAGCCACACAAATTCAAATAAAATCAAGAAACCAATTTCGAATTAAAAAAACCATTACCTTGTACCATTTGTTTTGGTTTTAGTTTTCTTGGAAAATCCGAAAATGGCACTCAAGTTGAATAATGCAGTTTGCCTTTCAAATCAACCCAAGTTTGCTTCTCTTCATGGGAATAAACACCTCAGATCTAGCAGGGTTTGCATGGCCTCTACTATCCAGTCTTCTTCAGTGTAATACATCTTCTTTTTTTGCAACAAATTTCAATTTCTTTAATGTTGTTTCGATTAATTTTTTGTTTACTGATTATAAGAATACATACGTAGTTTGAAAATGGGTTTATTCAAGATTTGATTTTTATAATATTGTGATGTCATATTGTCTGCAATGAAGGAATTAGTTGAATATCGTTATGATTAATGTTTTGTTTAAAGACCTTAAGCATACATGTTTTGAGTTAATCGAATAGCCTCCTTTTCGAAACTCACCTCATCGCTAATTTACAAAAAAAGAAGAATCATACACATGCTTTTTAATTCTGTTAGAAATTTGGCCCTTATGGTTGTAATGACTCGAAGCCGGACCTCGTTATAGCAAGTAATACCCCTGGCCACTAGTATCATGTATTGTGAAAATGGGTTTTTTTGAATTCAAGTTTTTTTAGTGTGATGTCAGATTTTAATTTCTCATTGCTGCAATGCAGGACAACTTCTTTGATGTTGTTTTGGTTGATTTTTTGTATGATGATTATAAACATACACATATTTGATAATGGGTTTATTTAAGATTCGATCTATATCGTTGTCAGGTCGTATTGTCATTACTCATTGCTGCACTTCAGGGAAAAAAAATTAATATTGTATTGATTGATGTTTTGTTTTAAAGATTGTACATATTCACATGTATTGTGAAAATGGGTTTATTCAAGATTCGGTTTTTATTGGTATGATGTCATATATTATTGCTGAAGTGCAGGAAAATTGATGCAGTATTGTTTTGGTTAATGTTAGTATAAAGTTTATAGGCATAGATATGTAATTTGAAATTTGTTTTATTCAAGATTTGGTTTTAATGTTTTTACACAGACCAAGGAGGCACCATCCTAAAATCAATTGGTTTGTTGTGGAGTATTTTCCTAGTTTATAGTGATGAACCTCTCCATATAAACATGGGCTCTAATACCATGTAGAAATTTCATTAATCGGGAGAGCGCTTTATAGACCAAGGAGGCACCATCTTAAAACCAATTGGTGTTAAGTGGAGTAGCTCCTTAGTTTATTAAGTGGTGAACTCTCTCCTTATTTTTTCTAACGTAGGACTCTCACATGTGACAATCTTGATTTCATTTGGAACAATCTTAACAGTGATCTAATAAAGATGGTCTAATGTAATTTATTTTAGTTATATATAGGTTTTATTCTATCACAATCTTTCAATAATTGATATTGTGTGGGTGTTGTTCATGCTAATCTTGTTCTTGTTTCTAGTTGATGCATACATTTTAATTTTTAGTAGGACTTCAATATGCATGCAGTTATTTTGGTATATGAATCCGAGGGCTCTTCATTTTCAAGTTCATTGGTGTTTTTTGGATAAATTTTCTGAATAGTTTATGCATTGATAGGCAACAAACATGTCCATTTTAAGTTTATAGGTGGGGAGGTTGCCAAATGATTTTCTTGAATGATGTATGCTTAGACTTTTGTTTGCCTCGAAGAAAACGGATTAATCTGAGTTGCACACATATGTTTTGACATCTAATGCATCTGCTTAATAAATTGGATGTGATGTGTATGTCAAGCTTCCAGTCCTTATCTTTCACTACAGATTTACTTTATTTCATCTCATCCTGTTATTGAGAGATTCTAATCAATCATACTCCTGTGATGAAATTATGCTTGTTACCTTTAATTTACTTCGTAATAAAGAGGTGTTACCTTTATTTTACTTCATTGTGGTGGTCTATGAGTTTTTGCGTCATGTGTATGCAATTTCTTTCACTGAGCATTAATTTTTTGTAATGCTGTCCCCAGTGATCCTGAATACTTTCGAAGATAAATGCCTTTCTTGTACTTCTATTTAAAGTTATGTCCTTGTCATTGCAACTACTCGAACTGGAGACCTCGACATTAAGAGTAAAATCCCATGGCCACTAGGCTAAACCTAGTAGTTCCTTCCTGAGCTGCATATCTATGCCCGGTGCATCTCTGTATATCTATTATATATCTATATTTCTTTTTCGAACTAGGATTATATTCGTCAAGAGAACCTTTTCGATCAGACAAACTTCCTGAGCTGCTGAAGTTTTGCCATTTCTCATAAATTATTCCCGGTGCATTCTTAATTTCAATATGAACTCCTTGCCCTGCATCTCCAATGAACATGATTATTTGTTAACATCCTCAAAAGTGTACATCTTAGAATTAAGTGCTGATTATCAAAAGAGTGAACTCTTCTGAAAATAGTTTAGATACGAGTACTTCCAAGAAAAATCTATGAGAAAGATGTGTAGACACTGGATGTTTCTGCAAAAGATGAAAATAACTTGAAGCTTCAAATTTTATATAAATTATTTTACATCTGTTGTCTTAGAAAAATATCAGAACTTATAAACAATAATTAATTTAAATGTTATTGTTATAGTTCGTAGTTCAAATAAAGTATAATCATGTGAAACTACATCTTCAAGGAAATATAAATTTATGAAAAACACGTGACACTATGATATAAATTTTGATTTAGAGAAAACCTATTGATTGTGAAATTGTAGAGCCAAAGCAACTTTCTTATTTCTAGAGTAAAAGTGCATCGTTTCTGCTTTATAACTCTGCAAGTAAATTATGCAATGCTGACTGATTGGTTAATAATGGCATTCCACTCAATTTCGCTCTGCAAATAGGAATATCATATGGTCCTTTCATCAACTAAAACCAAATGGTCCCTAGTACACATGGGTGGCTGGAGTGCTTTTTGAACTGAACAAAAACCTTTCCACTTATTGTTCATTGCTTCATTTGAGTAATTAATTCTGGCTCATTATCTTTGTGCTGAACCAGATGTTTTAACTATATTTGTTTCGTCACATTAATTTGATCTAGTCATATTAATTTAATTTTATGTCAATACAGGAAGACAGATATCAAGAAGCAGCCTTTTGTTCCACCAAGGGAAGTGCATGTTCAGAAAACTCATTCAATGCCACCTGAAAAGCGTGAAGTCTTTCATTCTTTGAATGATTGGGCTGAAAGGGAGCTTCTGGTGCTACTGAAGCCAGTTGAAAAATGTTGGCAACCAAATGACTTTCTGCCAGATCCTGCCTCAGAAGGTTTCGAAGACCAAGTCAGGGAGCTGCGAGCGAGAACAAAAGAAATTCCTGATGAGTACTTTGTTGTGTTGGTCGGAGATATGGTTACTGAAGAAGCTCTTCCGACGTACCAAACTATGCTCAACACCCTTGATGGAGTTCGAGATGAGACAGGAGCTAGCCTGACTCCCTGGGCTATTTGGACAAGGGCATGGACTGCTGAGGAGAATAGGCATGGCGATCTTCTCAACAAATACCTTTATCTCTCAGGTCGTGTTGACATGAAGCAAGTAGAAAAAACAATCCAATACCTAATTGGTTCAGGAATGGTAAGATAATAACACTACTATTTTGCTGTATTATTATCGTATCAACATATTTCATGCGCTCTGATAATTGTTAAAGATAAAGAAGAACATGTTATTTACTATATACCACAAGCTGGTCCCCCCTTGTGCACTTCGTGAAATGAATATTTATGGTGAACCTTGTTTGGTATGTATATTCCTTGATGCATTTTCGTATAGTTAGCTACAACGATTACATTGCATCCTATATTTGTCAACACTGTATTAGAAACAGGTTACTGGAAATCCATTGTCCATTTCGGTTGTTGAATACGCACTATATTACCATTTTGACTTTTCATTGGACCATTGAGTGTCTTTGGCGAGTGTGTTTGTGATCCATGGATGATGTTCACAGGCACCTACGATATGAACAATTATATTTTGTTCAGTTTGTCACTGTTTGTTTCATATTGGCCTGTCATGTTACTTGTGATATGAATGTGTTTTCACATTTCGTTGTTGGCGTTTTCAGGACCCCAAAACAGAGAACAACCCCTACCTGGGTTTTATCTATACTTCTTTTCAGGAAAGAGCAACCTTCATCTCTCATGGAAACACTGCTCGACTTGCTAAGGAGCATGGAGACTTGAAATTAGCTCAGGTGTGTGGCATCATCGCTGCTGATGAGAAGCGACATGAGACTGCCTATACCAAGATTGTAGAGAAGCTCTTTGAAGTTGATCCTGATGGTACCATACTGGGACTTGCTGATATGATGAGGAAGAACATCTCTATGCCTGCTCACTTGATGTATGACGGCAAAGATGACAACCTTTTCGATCATTTCTCTAGTGTTGCTCAACGGCTTGGAGTGTACACAGCCAAAGATTATGCTGATATATTGGAGTTTCTGGTTTCAAGATGGGAAGTGGAGAAGATGACAGGTCTATCTGGTGAGGGCCACAAAGCCCAAGATTATGTGTGCACCTTAGCTCCACGTATCCGCAAACTGGAGGAAAGAGCGCAAGCTAGGGCCAAGGAGAGATCTCCTGTTCCTTTTAGCTGGATTTTCGATAAACAAATCAAGCTCTAAATCCTAGTCTGGACACAGACACCAACTACTTCTGTGGGATATAGTAACAATATTAAGTCCCTTTACCACTCGTCTGGTTGGTATATAGCGATTTCTGCGTTTTATGAAGTTCCTTAGGGTGAGAATGATAAAATTGTGGTTTATAATTTTCTGGGTTTCTTCTGTTTCTGTAGTTTAACACTGTCCTGTACTTTATGTGAGGAGTCTGTGACAACCTAAAGAAAATCTTGACAATGTGGTCACTTTCCATATGGAGTGTGTATTATAGTAAAGTTGTGTAATAGCTGATTCTTTCTTATTCCAGCTAGGTGTAATAATCCAAGTCTTCTATTGGGGAGTGTTTAGGTGAGGGCAAACTTTTGAAATTAACCTCGCTTACAGAAATGGAGGTGAAACTATTATAATTATTGTTTGATACTATTATTTAGGAATGTTTTTCGGCTCGCTTCAAACTGATAAAAACATATGGAACTGAAACGAAATTTTTTATTTACTTGGTTGGGGAAAAGTGACACCAAATCGAAATGGTGCGATAAATCCAAAACCGACAAAAAAATATGGTTTATGATTATAGCATAAACCGTACTGAAACCAACCAAACCGAACAGACTATATATTGTTTAAAATATTTATATTTGCGATATTGTTAAAAAATTGTACTTAATTTTGATTTTGTCACTTAAAAATTATTACATTATTTACATAATTTTTTAGTTTAAAAATTAGACTAATAGCCCAAAATGTTCAAATGAAAAAAAAATTCATTTAAAGTCTAAAATTATTATACATTATCCTTAAAACCTAATATGCTAATAACACTCCTTCAGCATTCTCCGTCTGCCTCCATCATTCTAAATCTCTATATTCAACTTCCATTTATATGTTGCATAATTTGTTTTAAAGATTAGTTCGGGAGCAAAGGAGCAAGTTTGTGTTTCTTAAAATGTGTTCTATTATTGTGCATGTATAGCTTGTTTTGTTTTCACTTCATTTGGACATATAGACTCTATTTAATTTGAAATAGTGCAATTTTATTTTTTGTTTGTTTCAAACTGAAAACCGACCGAACCAATTTTGCCTCAAAACCAACATCACGAATCGATTCATGTAGTTAAAAAGTAAATAGAATCGAGTTAATCTGATAGTCTAGTGAAAAAGACTCTTGCTAGTGACCAAAAGGTCATGAGTTCGAAACTCACATCCATCGCTAATTTATAAAAAAAAAGTAAACAGAATCAGTATTTCTCCAAAAAACTCAGGAAAACCCAACCAAACCGAAAACATCCCTACCATTACGTTCACTGGGTATATCAACATAAATAATAACTTAAAAAAAGATCACTTTACAATTATAAACGATTTCATTGATAATAACTTACATCATCATGCCAATAATTGAAATTACAACTAATGCACATCATGATAAAAGTCCACAACAATTGAAAAAGTAAAAATGATACTACCTCCATCCCTAAATGATTGTCACATTTGACTTTTGTTGGTCAATAAAACACGTTTTAAAACATAAATATCTCTTATTCTACATGCGAAAAAATTATAATAAGTTGATATTTCAAAAATATATATTGAGACGAATCTAACGAGGTCCTACAAGACTACATTATTTCTTATCGTTTAATGAGAATTCATGATCAAATTTTATTGTAATTGACCACAAAAGTCAAAATGTGACAATCTTTTAGGGACGGAGGGAGTATATTGCAGGTGAGAGCCCACGGCAAGCAGGCGAAAGTCCATGGCAAGAATAAAATAGTGGTATATGTGATGACCACAATATCTCCACATCGCTAACTTAAGCACTACACACATCTCTCTCCACTAACGGTGTGAAAAAAATTCGGAACAGAATCATGATGTGGGTGATATTTTTTGAAAGTGTTATTAACGTCAATAAAGTTATTCATAGATTCTTTGCCTGACTTGTGCCTCATGAGAAACTCCTGTCTTCTTTCCACCACTGATGATCTGGATAGCCCTGGACGCAGTAGCGGACCTATACACGTTCACCGCTGTTCACTCGAACAGGCACTTTTTTTAAAAAAAAAAATTATATATATGTGTAAGGGAAAAATTAGTATAAAAATTGGCATTAAAAATTATATTTGAATATATTTAAGTGTTTTGAACAGGCACTTTAAAAATTATGACAATTTCGAACAGGCACTTTCATACTCGTAGATCCGCTACTGCCTGGACGTTCTAGGTCCGATCCCAAGGTCACTCCGGGACCATAGTCATACCCTGAGTGTTATGAGAGTAAGTTGGCTGTCCTTGTCCGGGACTTTCTAGCAATTTTCAGGAAGATTGGAGGGCTCCTGGACCTCCGGTTATGATCTTGTCTCTCCCTAGAGGGACTCATGTGGTCCCTAGTCATGACTCATGAGGTGTTGATGTGGTACATTGTCATCTGGTTTTCCATGCTCCAGCTCCGGGTACCTAAGCCACGACCGGTTAGGTCGCGCCCACTCCGACAGTCAAATTAGTAAATCCCGATGAATTACTAAATGTTATTGGAGCAAGAAAATCATTACGTCACAGTAGTGGGTTGAGTATTTATAGACATTTTTCGATTTGTCTTGAGGTGCCAAAATGTTGACACATGTAAGGTTAAGATATAGGTCTTTTATCTTTCACCAAAGTGTGGCCTACACAGTGTTTGGGCTTCAAATGGGCTCAGAGGCCCTTTTCTGTAATGGAGAGGGGGGTCTGTTTTCTATAAAAGCAAGCCCCCCATCAATACCCCTTTAATGCTACACCTACTCGATCTGAAAATGGATCGGAATAAGAAGCGTTACGTGACTTCTCCTTTCACCTAGATCCGTGTATGTGAAACCAGAATGTAAGAGGTCACTCATATTTCTCTATAAAAGGTGAGTTACCCTCTCATTTCTTTCACTTTTCCCTTTTAGCAAGTTTCGATTTTTCTGAACTCTCAAGAGCTCTCTCTCCCTCAGATTTTTCAAGCTTAATTTTTCAAGAATTCTCAACATTGGCCGGAGGTAGTAACTCAAACTGCCCCAACGATCTTACTTACGAGTGGGTCGGAGAAAGAGCCATGAACGACATCCTTGAGCAGGTACATATCGGGTGGATGGTGCTGAAAACGGGGGTATTTCTTGAACTTCCCCGAGTATCTTCTTTTCCCTTGAATCTTGCCCTGAATTTTTGTAACTCGTAAACGAGTTGTTATTTTTTCCTAACAAGGTGAATAACAATCTACTGGATGCCCCTGCTTCCTCTGCTGTGAGGAACCCTACTGCTGAAGGGTCCGACCACACTGCTGCTGCCTGCTGAGGAGTCTCCACTGATCCGGAGGCATGTTATGACCTGGGGGAGGAGCAATCCGGCAAGCTCTGCCTCGGAGGCCATATCTGTCAATCCCTTCTCTATTGTTGTTCCTCGCCCTCCCCGGGCAGGTGAATCTGTGAATACTCCTAGGGCTCCCCATTTTTTGTGTTCGTGTGCAGACGACCTTAAGGAGATTGCTAAGTATTTTCCTCGGACTCGGTCTCCCCACATCACCCCTGCATGACATCCCCAATACTGTGATATCCAGGCTCCTGCTCAAAACGAGGGCCTGGACACTGCTCCTGGGGAATTTCAGGGGTTCACCAGTATCTTCTAGGAGGCCCTAAATTACGGACTCCGGCTTATTGTGTCGGAGTTTGTGAATTATGTGTTGGTGGCTGTGGACCGAGCTCCCGGGCAGATCCACCCATTCTATTGGCTGATCCTGACTGTCTTCCAGAAGCTTGCCAGGTTGCTGGATCACCCCTTCTCTCCCTTTCTTTGCTAGGATGTACATGCCCATTCTAATGGGGTTGGAACCCCCTTCAAGGCTAGCAGGGATATGGTCTGACACTATAGCATTGTCCAAGTACATTACACCAAGATAAAAAAGGATTTGCTCGGACCATTCATCAAAGTTTAGACCATTGAATTTGATCATGGAATTGGCTAAAGAAAATAAATTTGAAGTTCCTGCAAACATGATTCAAACTTATATATTAATACTTTGAGTTACTATGATAGATGTAGAAAACTTTAATAACATATATAAGTTCACCTTTGGGTGATCCTTCAACATGTAAATTTTAATCGTTAATCATATGCATAAATACATGTACGTATAATGATTAATGACTCCAAAAATACATGTTAAACATCTCTTATAATCATGTACAATTGATAAAATGTCTAATTAATTTCTATAGCTAGGCCATCTTTGGTGACTAACAAGCTTGAACATATTAGACATTTAAATAATAAGATAACAACAAGATATAAGCACTGACGGGGGCTGCCCTCGATATGCCTTTAGGGGCACGCTCTGACGAGAGCAGCCCTGGATATGACCTCAAGGGTATGCGCTGACGAGAGCGGCCCTAGATATGCCCCCGGGGCACGGGATATTAATACCTTGAGACAAACTATCTAGTTAATCATATATCTTGACCACTTTGGTGATTAACAAGCTTTACAAAATAGATGATTTACTATAATATCTCAAAGTTTGTGTAACTTTTAGTTGAGATAAAATACTAATTTAGTCGTTTAGCTATGCCACTTTAGTGACTAACAAGCACTTAAAACTAAATTAGTATTATAAACTATCATATCTTAAGATTTTGTAACATTTAGTTGAGATAAAATATCAATTTAATCATTTAGCTGGGCCACGTTGGTGACTAATAAGCACCTCAAAATTTGCACAATTTATATAACATGAGATAAAAAAATCTATTTAACAATTTAGCATGATTGAAGGTATAATTAATCCAATCTACTATATAATGACCTTTCAATATTAGAGCACAATTATCTCTTATATTAGCAAGACACTACTATTTAGCTCAATAATTTTGTACGCCAAAAGAGATTAAAAACAAGAGATGAATGTTACCATCAACAACTAAAAACAACTCTCTATTAGTTAGGAAAAAAATGTCAATAGTTGAATATAGGGCTGTTATCGGACCGGTCCGGACCGGATATTGTGATTCCCGAGAGTCGCCCGATAAAGCTACCGGATAACCGAGAATCGGTCCGATAAGAGTTCGGGTGGAATATAATTCGCGGTACCGGAAAGGACTTTTACTAGGCGGATACCCGGTCCACTCGTGAAGTAATGCACAATATAAAAAACGGATGAAAAAAGTATCTGTTAAGGCCAAAGTACTTAAAATTCGATAATAGTATCCAAATATCCAACAAAAGTATCCAAAATATTCAGCAAAAGTATCCAAATATCCAACAAAAGTATCCAAAGTACTCGGCAAAAGTATCCAAAAAATTATTATCCAACCTTATCGGGTATTTATCGGGTAGTCGGTCCGGACCTAAATGGGTCTCAGGTAAAAATATAGTCCCGGTACCGGACCGAGTTCCTATCGGGTGGGTAAATGGGCAGCGAATTTTGGACCGGATCCCGGGCGGATCTCGGACTTCCCTGCCCAATAACAGCTCTAGCTGAATAGCTTAGTGACATCTGACCCAACCTTTGATACAAGAGGTCTTGTTCAAACTTTGTTGGAAACAAAATTTATCTCATATTTTACTTTAATATCATTATATTTGTAACTCATTACTAATTTACAAAAAAAAAAAAAACAAACTTCAAAAAAAAACTCGGTATCCAAAATCTATATATTGCATCTATTTAATCACCTAAGAAGAAGTGGTAGTCATCCATAAGGATCCTTATGTTTTTCTTCTTCCGTGGTTTCCTCGTTATTCTTTTGACTGGCTAATCGGACAATATCTTCCACTCGAATTTTTCCGTCTGTTCAATATACATAAAGCAAAATATCAATATACGGGAGCAAGCGATCGGGATCCACATTTATTATTCGTTAAGTGAGTATTGGGTAAACTATGAGCTGAAGTTATAGCTTGCAAACCACGCCACAAAGGTAATCTCAAGGAATAAAACTTCACCTTAAGCAATAGACTTTTTCGAGAAAGATTACTTTTGTTAGGTCAAGAGGTTGATAGCGAGATCTCGAATCAACTTATTGATCTTATGGTATATCTTAGTATCGAAAACCATACAAAAGATATTTATTTGTTAATAAACTCTCGTGGACTGGGTAATACCAAGAAGAGACCGTCCTAAACAAACCTTGTGTGATAGGCTCGATAAAAAAAGTACTGGTAGGGGAATGAAACTGGTGACGTTGTAGTTACAAATTCACCTACTCCACCAACTTGACCACTCTTGCGATACATGAGACAAATCTATGAATACTTAACGAGTTTTGAAGAATACCCCCACCCTTCTTTTTTTTATATAATTTTGCTCCCCTTCCTTTTTCTTTATTCCAATACCCCTTCCCCATGATTTGACTAAATTACCCATAATAAATCCTCCCCTCCCCCTTTTCCCCTCCCCTTTATTGATGGTTGGTGGTGGTGGTGGTAGTAGGATAGTGGAGAAGAAGAAGAGCGGGAGGGGTAGGATTCATCAAGAGTAATTTAGTAAAATTCTGGTCGAAGGATATTTGAAGCAAGGAAAAAAGCGAGGGGGGCAAATATTAGAAAAAAAGGGAGGGGGTAATCTTCAAAATTTCCCAGACTTTAGGAGTCACACATGCACACTCTCTACATAATTAGACTTTTAGGCCTCACTGGTTATGGCTTGAATTTTCTGCTTATGCTTTAATTGCTAATCCCTCATATCATATCTAATTCAAATCCTCATTATTCAAAGATATGAAATCAGTTGAGTTAATCGAATAGCCTAGTGGAAAAGACTTTTGTCAGTGATCAGAAGGTCGATAGCTAATTTACAAAAAAAAAAGATATGAAACCAGTTATATGCACATAATTTTTTAACCAGTTAAAATCGATAGGTATTAGACTATAACAATGTGTTCTAATGAAATGTTCTCGAGTCCGCGACTCTCATGACGGGGATTATCCGAAATAAGAAATGACTTGCCTCGATCTTTTGAGAGGTTAGTGATGAGTTCTTGAATACCCTCCTTATCCAAGGTATCCTTCAGGTATGAAGCAGCCGATGCTACTTCTTCGGGAGTCACTTTACCGTCGTAATCCCTGGACATTGATTGCCATGAATAAGCCTTTATACAGAACTTCTACTTCGTAAAATATGAGCAGTCCAACGTCATATGATTCAACAAAATGCAACCGGCTATGGAATCAGAATATCAATCCTTACTGATAACAGATCAACCAAAAACGGTTTACGTGAAGAAGGGGAAGGGGATGAAGATCCCCTGTGCGTTGCATACCTGTCAAGCAGCCTCCAGCGATTGCCTATTTTAGCATCCACGTCGTCGATTTCCTTTTCAAGCTTTTGTAGCATATCATCAACCTGGAAGAAGAATTATCATGTATTGAACATCTCATAACAGCATGTTAGAATTACACAAATAATTTCATCATTTAGTTCATGTGAATTATTAGTGATGGATTTTATTCGCCTTCGTGTATTGGGTTGAAATACATTATGCTAAAATTAATTTTAGCTACTATTGGACATCAAAACAACTGTAAAATTTTACCCTCTCTATCAGAAACGAAGAAACTTTATCCTCAACAGTACTCTCTTCAGTCCGATCACTTTCTTTTCGTGCTGCTCTATACGCTTTCTTGGCTTCTACTTCACTTCCGACGCCCTCTTTGTCCACCATACTATTGTATAGCCCTATCTGCAATTGACAATGTATAAAGCTATCATCAATTATAAACGAACAGATTGCAATTCGTTGATTCAGATGTGCAAATTCATTCTTCTGAGAAAATATTTGTAGTGAGTACAATATCATTTTCATCGGTGAGTTCAAAAAGCATTTCTTCATGAACGATAATGATCAGAAACTGTTATCAGCTAATTTAAACAAGGCAAAATCATCGACAAAAACTATTTTAGAAAAGCATAAATCGCTATCACCTTATTATCAAGAATGCTAGATGTTTATGGGATCATAAATATAGAAAATGTTCGATAAAACGAAAAAAAATAATGATGAGATTAATAGGTGTTTGCATAGCTACATTGTAGTCTTCTCTGATTCGTTTGAATTCAGAAAAAGCTACAAGTCCAAAGTTTTTCTGGATCAGGTTACTAATAAACCCCTAAAGCTTTGTCAAAGCAAAACATGCTTATACCTCTTTGTTAACGAGTCCCAAGAACTCTTCACGCTCTCTGGTCACGGACTGAAACAACCAACAGCAAAAACTGCTGTCAAATCAGCTGCCATAGTTTCGCAGAAAAGAAACAATGGGTGGAAAACTTGAATCCTTACAGAAGCTGCTGCCAAAACAGATAAAGCACGGCTGATCTCGCAAAGCTGTTCTTGTTTTTCCTGAGACATTTCTTTCTCTTGCTCTTCTCTTTCTCTCATTGTTGGATCCTGCACTTCGTCCAAAGCCATATCCTTTTGCTTTGACTGAGATTCCTTTAACTTGGCTTGTTTTTCTTCGTGTTTTTCTTCCTCTTCCTGTATCAACATATCATAACTAACAATAGACGAGAAATCACCGTTGGAAAAAGAACACATGTTAGCACTAGTGACTACGGTACAAAATATATATAAACTTTGTTCAACGAAGTCCAATTAACTTCTCATAGGGATCAGTCTTCAGAACCTTTATGAGCTCTTCTTGCATCTCCAAGAACTCCAGCTTTCTCCTCCTTTCAGCCAGTGAATCTTCAGAAGGTAAAAATGTCACTTGAATAGTGTCCACTAACTCATCTGGCAAAGACGAGAGTGTCGCTTGGACAGCTTCCTCTGGCTTTACCTTCCCAGAGACGCTGAAAGCTCTGTGGGGATAGTAAAATAAAGTAAGGCGCAAATGGTATCTTCATAACTGTAGTCAGAAGTAAACATGAATACCTTGACAGTAGCAGTAAGGACGATGGTACTGAGTGGTTGAGAGATAAATCGAGCCAACTGAGTAGCTACAAGAAAACACACATTTGAGCTCGAAAAACTGTACAAGGAATTGTTAACTGTATGAATTCAGAATGTAGCGAACAAATAATCACAAATAGGAATCTCTAACATATTCGCGAAGAGCACAAGAGATGAAGAGATTACTTTCCTCTCCTGCTTTGTTAAGTAATCCCTACCAAAATCCTTCGACTGATGTGTGTAAGTATATGATACAGATACCCTCTATATACGTCTAGTTACGTAAAGGATAGCTATATCAGCTCCACTCCAAGCAAAGAAATAGTTTCTAAGCGATAGTGTAGCTACAATAAGAAAGAATACAAGATTCACATTTCATAAAAATATCAAGTGTTGGATATCGATATTCATATAATCATATTAACATGATACTTAGACGTTCAACTCACTTAAAAAAGCTAACTCCAAAAAAACTAAAATTTCAAATTGCAAATGGCTAGAGAGTGGTGACAACATGTAATGGTTTAAGCGAAAAAAATCAGTTGCTCTGCTAGGTTCCATAAAAGGTAAGAATGAAAGAGTCGAAAACGTTATGTAATGCAGAATCTGAGTCTCAACTAAATTGCTTATATCAACTACTAACACAAGTTTGATGAATTCAATGGAAGATAACGGAACCTGAAGTTCTCTAGAGAGTGGAAAATACGTAGTTGCTTATACTGCATGCTTAAGTGAGATCGGACTGTTAAATGAAAGATGCCATCATAATAATGCTTAATCTAATTTTACTCGTGGGCATTTTACCATCACTTGTTAACAGTGGAGCATGTTGAACAATTCATACAGATTTTAGAGCAGGAATTGGAAGAACTACCTGCACCCGCATTTCATCAACTGAAAGTAATCCTAGCATGCCTCTCTCTCTACATGCTTGTCGAAGTTCATCCTCAGATAGAGACTCCACGCCCTCATCTTGAATCACCCTATCATCTTCTGTAATCCTATAAGTATGCGTAAACAAGAAGAGAACTGTTACTTCTAACCAGAAGATCTGTACAAATGAGTCAAATGAACTTGTATAGATCGCGGGAGGGACAGGGACAAATCCAACTAAATGGTTAAGACTGTAACTCATAGAGGTATAAGTTGGTAATCTTCACTCATCAACTATTAACATTTCTGAAAATATTCTTGAAACACAGAAGTTGTGATGAATATATTCCAGCAACGAATGGTGTACCAAAATATACATTATGTCATTCAGAAAGTTGTCACTGAAGCTTAACAGAAAAGGTCGAGCTGAGCACCTTCAGCCAATGGAGGCATAACTAAAGAAGAAAGGTAACTGTAAGCATAGCTTACTTTCTGAGTTTCTTCCGTAGCATGTAGCGTAAATATGCATCAGTGCCATATGGAGTGATACTCATGTACTTGCACATATTTACTAACCGTGGCCTGCATTTAAAAATTTGAGAATAAGAGTAGGATCATCATTGCATCAAGCGAAGGAGCAATTAGACGTTTAGAGAATGAATTAAAAGAACAATGATGGCATAACCTGTTGATATTATCTAAAGTTAGCTCATCATTGAACAACTTTGCAAATCCCAGAATTTCATCATTGGATACCGCTGTACCTCTTCTAACCTGAATTCTTAAAGAGTTAGACAGAGACCGCAATACTGAGTAGCATCGACATAAAAGTCACTTAGTAGAGGCAATGACATTAAAGGCAGATATAGAGCAGAAAGTGCTTACATTGTCCATAAAGTCATCAAGATCTTCCGCCGTTTTTTTTGTCTCTCCGCTTCTTGTGTCTTGGACCTCCTTCGCCATTTCTTTAACAGTTTCTTGAAGGAACTTGGCATATTCTATTCGTGCATTCAATCCTTTCTTCAGTTCTTCCTATTGAGAGTTTGGAAGGAAATAATGATGAAGTTTTCGTTCTTTCACAGTTGAACCATCTCATTTGTATCACCGTAAACCGGTTTGGCCGAACTAGGCACAACCTTATATATCACTCAACTAATTAGGATTACATATTACGATCTTACAAGATATTCTACATACCAGTTAACCAGCACTAACAAATTTGAAGAGCAACTTTCGTTTGAATAAAATCAGATGTAGTCATTAATTTGTAAAAGCACGAGATTTGACATCGATATGTTACAAATATAATAGCTTGTTTATAATCAAGAAGTCGAATGCAGCTACTATCTATATTGAATTCAACTTATGAGTTATGATAAAGTGTTATAAAGGTCCTTAAGTTTCAGTCTTCATTATGATATTGTATGTAGCATATACCAAACAAAATAAACGGTAGGGAGGAGAGTGTAACGAGTCGAGCGTGCAGAAATTTCTAAAACGAAAGAGAAGTTTTTCAGTCTACCTGTTCCTTCATCTTATCCTGGAAGGTGGATGGTAACATATTAGGAAACACCTTAAGGAATACTGGAAGCAAGAACTCCATAAATGGAACTATAATGAAAACTCCAAACGGGACAACCCTGAAAATATCAGCTGTCGTGCGCTTTAACTGTTTCCTTTCTCTCCTGGAGAGCGACCTGCCTCCTGCAAGTTTAAGCAATAACCTGGAACTTATCCTAACATCGGCAGAGAGTAATTTCGTGCCCAGCCAGTAGTGTTGCAATGTTGTCTTAAATTCGTCCTTCCAGTGTCGAAGCTTTTTTGCCCAATCCTCCCTATATAAACAGATCAAAGAATAAAATATAATTTGAAGGGAAAATAAACGTACAGACGTGATTAAACAGAGTTAGAACCAATCCATCAACCTTGACAAGGAAGCGATAGCTCTTAAAGCAGGACCGACCCCCAAAAGTGTTGCCCATACTTTCTTTAACAAAGGTTCGGAATCTTTCTGGGTTTCTTGGAGCTGTTTCGCCTTTGCTTTTGCTATTATGGTACTCAGATCTTCAACTGCCTCGTCACATTCTTTGGGAGACGCTTCCTTCTTTTGTTTAACAGAAGAATGCTGATTTTTCTCATCATCGCCACTAAACTCAGGTTTTCCAGCACCAGCAGTAGAAGAAGAAAAACGAATGAATTTAGTCACACTCCCTTCTCTAACATCATAGGGATATGCAGACCCACAAAAATAACCTCGTGATACATGTGCAATCGCATTACTCCTTGGGAACAATTTGAAGAATATTTCTACAGATTTATCGTCAGTAAACTCACAGGGATGTCTATCATCTCTATCTAGACTCGAACAACTAGCAGGCCAATCCGAATCAGAAAAATCAGCAGACAGCCCTCGAAGCTTAAAACCCTCTAACCCTCTAACCAAACAAGTAGACTTGTCAATAAAATCAAAGAGGCCTTTTCTCCTATGTAAGATAGCCCTTGAAGCCATTATGAAAAAGTAAATTCTGCCCGCATTTGGTTACATCATGTGGCAGACCAATGATGAGATCAGCTGCCAACAACGCGAAGCCAAACAATCATAAGCAATAGCTTAAAGCTTCCAAAGCTTACAAAATCGTACTAACAACAATATAACAATGGAGCCTCTAACACTGGCCATTGAACATGAAATACTCAACCAACATTATCCCTCTCTTATTTCGCTTTTGCGGGAGCTTGTTCAAAGGCATTGGGGCATGTTAACGTTAAAAAGATTGACTACTTCACTTAGCAATTAGAAATCAATCAGTTTAGCTTCTTTGACAACAAAACTTGTGTTACATTTCTCATTATGATCTATCAATATGTTAAATGGACAGAGATACACAGTTTTAGCAAACATTCACTCAGTAATTATTGCAAGTAATTGTTAACCTCATGACATAATTTTACTTCAATAAAAAGTGTCAACCCATTGAACTAACCGCCCCACCCACCCCTGCCATAATCCTACTTTTATAAAAACTTTGAGACCCACAAAGTAAGGGTCCCGACAACTCCCCTGCCATGGGGATTGATGTAGGAGGTTAGCGCGGAATTTGTCTCAGTGGTCAGAGTACCTTGGCTTCCCTGTACACCACTTCAATTTGAGAATCAACCCCAGAAGGAATTAAAATCACACCAAATGAAGAGGCAAGGGGGCCACAACAACACCAAGGCTCTTTACTACTAAGCTATGCTCCGGGACCATCATCCTACTTTTATGTTCCTACAACTACTTGTAATTCTCTTGCAGCTAAAACAAAAGTTATTGCACTCAATTCCAAAATGAGTAAAATAGATTGACAAAATCAATGTTATCAAGCAAACCATTGTTGATCAGTTGAGGCACATTTCGAGATTTACCTCTAGTATACTTTCTAATGTCATATACTTTTATATATTTTCTTTATTTTCCTGTATCAATTTTCCGCGCTTCAAATAAAAATTTGATTCCTATCTCAATCAATCATACATTACATGCACAACTTTTAGTAAAAATGAGATACATGATGTGCTAGTACATTGAGCAATTGCATGCAAAGTATTGTGAAAAATAGTATACTAAAATTAAATAAATAATATTGGAAATGATCAAATTATACTGACCTTAAGCAGATTATGAATTAATGGGAATATATATTGACATCGTTAACTTTGAAACGTTTTCGTTTATTTATATATTCCTTTTTTCTTGATTTGTGAAGAAAAAATAGGGGAAAAAAATGGAAAGATACTATGTCGGAGATGTAGTGATGATGTTATTGATGTAGACTGTTAGACAACGTGTCCGCAAACTTATCGAACGTGAGTTCGATGTTTTTTTAAATACTATTCCCTCCGTCCCTAAAAGCTTGTCATATCGTTAACTTTGAAATGTTTTCTAAAATACCCTCAATCTTCAAACATTAGTTTTTAATCTAACAATAAAGGAATATGTTACCGCTTCGACTCCATACCAATTTTTCGGCCAATTTCGACTCTAACCATATATTTGACTCGAGAAGATATTTTCGGACTGTTTCGACCTGGGACCATTTTTCGACCCGTTTCAATGAGGGACCATATTTCTTGCCCTTTTCGACCTGGGACACATTCCATATTTTCGGTCCGTTTCGACCTAGAACATATGTTTGGCCTGTTTCGATTCGGGACCATTTTATCGACCCGTTTCGCCCCCGGATATATTTCGGCACGTTTCGATCCCATACCGTATTTTCGGTCATTTTCGACCCGTGAACATATCGGCCCAATTCGACCACATTCCATATTTCCAGCCCCTTTCGACCCGAGAACATATTTTTGACCTCTCTCAACCACGTACACATGAACACTTTTCCAACCTGGGACCATATTTTTGACCTGTTTAGATCGAGGACCATTTTTCGGGCCGTTTCATCCACGTACCATATTTTCGTCCTAGGACTATTTTTAGAGGGTTTCGCCCACGGACAACTTTTCTGCTTTTCTTGACACGTAAACATTTCTTTGATCTCTTTCGACCTTGGACAACATTTTAGGCCCGTTTGGACCCGGGACATACTTTAGTCCCATTTCGATCGGGGATTATATTTTCGGCCCGTTTCGAACGGGGACAAAATTTTCGGCCCATTTCGACCGGGACAATATTCTCGGGCCATTTCGACCAGGGACTATATTTTTTCCGGTTTTATTGGACTGAAAATATGCTTCGAGGGCTAAACGGACCGAAATTATGGTCAATTGATATGGACCAAAAATGTTGTCCGGGGTCGAAAAGGGTAAAAAAATTCCCGGGTCAAGACAGGCCGAAAATATGTCCCGTGGGCACAACTGTCCATAATTTTAGTCTAGGGCAGAAACGGGCCTGAAATATGGTACGGTATCGAAATGGGCCAAAAATATGGTATGGGGTCGACACGTGCCAAAAAATGGTGTTTGTTTGAAACGGTTCGAAAATATGGTCATGAATAGGAAAAATGTCCGTGTGTACAAACGGGCTTAAAATATTTTCTCTGGTCGAAATGGGTCAAATATATGGTCCAAGATTAAAACGGGCCGAAAATATGTTCCTGGGTCAAAACAGTCCAAATATATGATCCCGGGTCAAAATAGGCGAAAAAATGTTACCGGGTCGAAATGGGCAGAAAACATAGTCCCATGTTGAAAGGGGCCGAAATATAGTCCCAGGGTCGAAATGGGACGAAAATGTGGTTTTGGGTCGAAAGATGTCGAAATAAATGTTCCCGGGTCGAACGAGCAGAAAATGTTCTCGGGGGAAGGGGAAGGGCTCGAAAAAATGTTCCTGGGTTGAAACGGGACAAAAATATGGTCCAAGGTCGAAACGGGACGAAAATTTCATCCGGGTCGAATGGGCCAAAAATATGGTCTGTGGTTAATGGACTGAAAACATGATGCCACGTACCAGTAATATGGTTGAAAAGGATTACAATTTTAGATTTACACTCTATAAAAAGGAAAAATAGAAAGTTTAGGTAAAAAAAATCAAAATCCTTAAATTTTTTTAAAAAAAATGCAAATGTGACAATCTTATAGGGACGGAGGAAGCAATAAAATTTTCAATGTATACTACATGTGTTCAATAAGATGAAAACAATTTCGGATAATTAAACGACATCAAAGTTTTATACAGGTTCGCTCCCATTATAAATATCAAATGTACGTTCAATAACCTCTTAAATATTACTCCATTCGTCCCTAAAAGATTGGTATATTTTGAATTTTGGTTGTCAAACTTTAAAAAATTTGATAAAGAATTCTCATTAAACGATAAATAATAATATAGTCATGTAAGATCTTGTTAGACTCGTCTCAATATATATGTTTGAAATATCAACTTTTTATAATTTTTTCAGATGTAGAATAAGAGATATTTATGTTTTAAATTGTGTTTTGTTGACCATCAAAAGTCAAAATGTACCAATCTTTTAGGGACGGAGGGAGTAAAATCTTCAATGAATACTACATCTGTTCAATAAAATGAAAACAATAGCAGAAAATATACGACATTAAAGTTTTATATAGGTTCGCCTACATAATAAGTGTGTTTGTCTGTTGTTGTTGCTGCTACAAATCTTATTAATGAAAAACAAAGATTGTTACAATGTATTTCTCTCTACCTATTGTGGTATTTTTCTAATAATAATACCCTACGGTAATGTCTAATATTATATGAAAAGACAAAACCTAACTACGGGCCTTGGAGCCAATCTGCTGGTCGGACTTGCATCGGGGCTTGCAGCCCCTGATCAAGTCCCGATTTTCTTCATTTGAAACTTCAACTCGTCATCGGATAAGGGTAGCATCCGATCAGTTATGGACCCCATTCGGACTATGCATCCGGACTTGTTTTATATAGCCCTCTCAAACTTGAAATGTAGATGGTATTTCATTTCAACATAATTAGAAATATCACATGTAATAAATTTTTACGAGTTTTTAATACTAAACATATATTCTAGAATATTAATCGAAAATTGAATTCAAATATTAAATCAGCAACCCTACCCACCCTACCTCAATTTGTTTTGATTGATCATAATATCTCTAAATTTGTCTTTGTTGGACTAGTTATATCTATATACCTCCAAAGTGGGAAATTTTTATATTTTCCGGACCTTGTTTTCCGGAACTGTTTCGAAATTTAAATTAGAGCATGAAATTAGTTAGTGAGTTTTTAATATTTTATGTGTTGATTAATGATTCAGAGTACACACCAAACTTACTTTACAATTAATCTTATTGAATTCCTCAAAAAAATGTTTTATTATTTTTTTATCGATAAATTGTTGAAATCTTGTTGAGTAAAAATAGATCCTGGCAAGCATTGAAACTAGGTTATTTATAGTTAAGTTAAATGTGTATATCATATACTACTTATGTGTGTTTTTTGTTTTAAAAAAAATGTCCATTTTCATACTCTAATATAAATTACGAAACCGTTCAAAGAAAACAAACTCCGAAATTTAAGAATTTTCCCCTAAAGTGTGATTCAAGAAAGAAGTTCTTTTATTTTATGTCAAGACTATAATATCTTTCACAAAGTCCATTAATTACATGTCATGAATACTCAAATATTCTTTAATTAATACAAAATGAAAGTCATTATGAGAATAATCATTTATATATTTCTCCGTTGTAATATGGACTGACGACAATATGTACCATTTGGGTAACAAAAATGATGACTTGATATAAAATTAAGATGATAATATTATTAGATGTTTAATATTACAGTTAAACTTCCAGTTAAAAGTTATTTCTATATTTTATTATAAAAGAGATGAGTTAATATATTTTAACAAAGCAAAAAATTACAACTATAAATAAAATATAATAACATTAGAAGCAAGTATAACAATCTTTTAATTAATAATTTTTAAATAATTTAAATAAGTATTTATAATATTAGATTATTAGACATATGATTCAAGCAAAATAAAATAATGTAAAAGTGTCATTAGCGTTTTATGCAACCGAAAAATCCACCAAAAAGGTGAAGGTAAATATTATTAGAAAACGACAAATGATATTATGGATCATAATATTTGCCGGTGTAACATCAATATGTGCAAAAAATGCCGGTAAGAGAGGTATCAATGGCAAGGGTTGTACGAAGACATTTGATAGATACTATTAGTGTATATATTTCATATACGTACTAGAGGTTATTCTCATTGTGTCGGGCCTAGCCCACAAAGTATATTATTGTAAACCTAGTTAGCCATTGTGTATTATATATAGATGACTGTTGATAATGAAATTTTTATTCAATAAATACCCGAATTATATCGATTAATTAAATTTCAAGTTAATAAATTATACTTCGGAATTTATTTAATTACATCATACGGTCCAATCAAATATGTATATGTGACATTTATTATCAAATTATAAATGGTTACATGGAGATTGGATCGTCCAATTATGGTTCGATGAAAAATCGGGATCATAATAAATAATTATTCTCACCAAATAAATAGGTGAAAATAATTAATGAAATAGATAATTATGTCTTTTAAACAAATAAAAAGATATAATTATCAATCAAATCATATAGTTATTCTTTTTAATTAAATAAAAAGAATAATTGTTAAAGGCCCAAGCCCAAGTCAAAGCTCAAGCCCATGGATTTGTTTGCCTATAAATAGAGCATTCTCATTCATTTGGAGGGAGGATCATTCATTTGCAAGATATACAAAAAGCAGAAGAAGATAAAAGCTCTACAAATCAGAGAACACTTCCTCAGCATTCAACCTGCAACTGAATTCATCAACATTCAAGCCCTTGAATCTTCGAATATTCAAGTATTCAAGCTTCAAACATTCAAACATTCAAGCATTCAACAAGCAAGTCCAAGAACAAGCTGCGAAGGCCCTTGACTTGTAGTCTGAAGTAGAATCAAAGGAACAAATAGAGATTGTACCCAAAATCATCAAATATATAAATTATTGCGACTGCTTATTTTCTTGTTGTCAATCAAATTCAAGGCTAAAGAAAATTTGTTGTTACAATGACCATAGCATTATTATGTTGACACAGAATAATATTACATCTTTCATAGTAATTAGAGCAAAAAAAAAATCGTAACCCAACCTTATTTTTTTCTTCCGCCGCCCAAATAGCCTTCCTCTATTTTCCACCAACCAAACTACCCCAATGTACATGGCCGACCAAACAAACCCAATCTCTTCATCCAGTAACCTTTCCTCCATTGGTATGTTCACTAATAGTCACTTGGCTCATCAACCCAACAGGTCTCCATGCCGCAGCCCACCTCCCGTCCAGGTCCTGTTCCAGCAAATCAGAATCCGGGTTTAGTTGGTCCTCGGCCCAACCACAGTCCAACACAGGCATATTCAGTTACACCTGATGCAAATTGGTACATGGATACGGGTGCGACTTCTCACCTGACTTCGGACCAAGGTACGTACGCTCCAAAATTATTTTAATTCTACTCATCATAACGTCGTAGTTGGTAATGGTCATTCAGTTTCAGTTAATGGTCACGGTCACACTACCTTACCATACTCCCAACCTTCCCTACACTTACGCAATGTCCTTCATGTACCCAATATAATTAAAAATCTAGTATCCGTCCGTAAGTTCACAACAGATAATCATGTTTCAGTTGAATTCGATCCCTTTGGTTTTTCTGTGAAGGATATTCGGACGGGTGTTAAACTTTTACGGTGCAACAGTTCCAGTAATCTTTACCCTTTCACTTCCTCAGCTATCAATCCACCACCACCCACAAAATCACAATGTTTTCTCTCTAGTGCATCATCTACTTTATGGCATCAACGTCTGGGTCATCCGGGAGCCCCCGTTTTTACTACTCTTCAAAGTACTTCTTCAATAAAATGTACTGATTGTCTTTCTAAACACTGTCAATCATGTATTCTAGGAAAATATATCAAATTGCCATTTACTTCTTCTTTATCTTACACATCTGTGCCCTTTGAAATTATTCATAGTGATTTATGGACTTCTCCCGTCCCTAGCACCTCTGGCCACCATTACTACTTAATTTTCTTAGATGATTTTACAAATTTTTTATGGACGTTTCCTTTGGAAATTTCTTATATACCGGAGGCCTCTTTTCCGGTACCATACAGGACTACAAATCTGGACCCTTGAATAACAATGAACGGCTGAGATTGAGATTTAATCTAATTCAGATTTAACCACAGTTAACTCACTATCTCTTCTTCACAATTTTCTTCACTTCTCCGCCACCGTTAGACAACACCAATCTCGATCGTCCAGCCCACTGAACTCATCATATCACCTCCATCTCATTTATCTCCACAAAGTCACCACCAACACGCAACTCTCAAGGTTTTATTTTTTCTCTATTTATTAATTTTCAAGTCTTTTTAGATTCAGTTTTTAATTTCAATCTTTGTGCTTGTCGGTTTTAATCTAGTTAATTCCCCAATTTTCACCAATTATCAAAGCTTCAAATCGATTATTTTTCAATTAATGTGTTTTTTTCCTCAGTTTCGACTGAGAAATTCAAGGATGTAGATGAATTGCAGATTGGTGTTAAGGTAATTGTCCCAAAAATTTTGTCCATTTTAAAATTTCGATGGTTGACTTTTTAAATTACGATCTCAACGGTTTGTATATATATCAAATGATATTTCGTGTAAAATATATAAAAAAGTTATATGTTTTAATTGAGATTTTTCAAGTTTATTACTAACTGTGGTTAAATATGAATTAGATTAAATCTCAATCTCAGCTATTCATTGTTATTCAAGGGTCCAGATTTATAGTCCGGTATGATACCGGAAAAGAAGCCTCCGGTTTATAAGAAATTTCCGTTTCCTTTATCTCACAAATCACAAGTGTGTCCAACTTTTATTAGGTTCCATGCCTTTGTCAAAACTCAATTTAATATGCACATAAAATGTTTTCAATGTGACAATGGCATTGAATTCACAAATACTACTTTCACTCAGTTTTATAATAACAATGGTATTTCTTTGCGTATATCTTGTCCATACACTTCTTCCCAGAACGGCAAAGCCAAACGCACCTTGCGCACCATAAATAATATGATTCGTGCCATCCTCACTCACGCTTCCGTCCCACCTAAATATTGGTCGTATGCTCTTATGACCGCCACTCATCTCCTAAATATACTTCCCCATAAAACACTTAAATATCTCACACCTATTCACTATCTCTATAATAAACAGCCTACATATAACCGTCTTCGCGTCTTTGGGTGCTTATGTTATCCCCTATTTCCATCCACTACAGTACATAAATTACAAGCACGTTCTACTCCATGTATATTCCTCGGATATCCTACCAATCATCGTGGCTACCTTTGTTATAATCCCAATACTCTTAAAATTATTGTTAGTCGTCATGTGCATTTCGATGAACCTTCTTTTCCTTTTGCCCTTGCTACCCCCTCGCCCTCCCTCTCGCCCTCTACCTCTTCCTCCATCATGGCACCCTCACACCATCCGTCCATCCTTCAAGATAACAACACCCTTCCCACACCTTCTACTAACACAACCGTACCACTCACTACCCACCCCACTGCTGAGGATGAGCCAAGCCCCAACTTCCCCTCTCACATACACCAGTCTCCTACCAGTCCACACGCCAATCCACTGTCAGCCCAGTCCAGTTCCCCCCCTCTCGAGCCATCCTCACCCACACGCCAGTCCACTGGCAGCCCTCCCCCTCAGCCTAATCCACTAGCAGCCCAGTCCGTTGACTGTCCTCCCATGCTAGCACCCTCCTTCCCAGGCCAATCCATTACGCACCAGACCACACCCTTAGCCCCAACCGTTCCGTCCAACAGTTCACAATCTCGACCCATTACTCGGAGTTCTCACGGCATTTTTAAACCGAACCCCAAATATAACCTCCACACCACTTTCCTATCCCCTATTCCAAAAACCCCCATTATGGCCCTTAATGATCCTAATTGGAAAATGGCCATGCACGATGAATTTGATGCTTTAATTAAAAATAATACGTGGGAGTTAGTTCCTCGTCCTTCAGGTGTTAATATCATCCGTTCTATGTGGATTTTTCGTCATAAATTTAAATCTGATGGTTCTTTTGAGCGTTACAAAGCTCGTCTTGTAGGGGATGGCAAGACTCAACAGGTTGGCATTGATTGTGGTGATACTTTTAGTCCTGTGGTTAAACCAGCCACAATTCGCACTGTCTTGACCTTAGCACTATCTAAATCTTGGTCGATCCATCAGCTGGATGTCAAAAATGCTTTTCTTCATGGTGAACTTAATGAAACTGTGTATATGTACCAGTCAGTGGGTTTTCGGGATGCTTCACACCCTGATCATGTGTGTGGATTACGCAAATCTTTGTATGGCCTTAAGCAAGCGCCTAGGGCTTGGTACCAACGGTTTGCTGATTTTGTTTCTTCTATTGGTTTTGTTCACAGTGCTTTTGATCATTCTCTATTTGTGTTTCGTCGGGGAGTTGATACTGCTTATTGATTATTGTATGTTGATGATATCATAGTTACTGCTTCCTTTAAGAAACTGTGTAGGTCTATCATCACACTTCTTAGCACTGAATTTGCTATGACAGACTTAGGTAATCTCAGATATTTTTTGGGTATTGCTGTAACTCACCATGCAGGTGGCCTCTTTCTGTCACAAAAAAAGTATGCAGAATCCATCATCAGCAAGGCTGGCATGGCCTCTTGTAATGCCACGTCTACCCGGTCGATACAAAATCCAAGCTCAGCAGTACCTCATGCACCCCATGTGATGATCCTACCTTATTTCAGAGCTTAGCTGGTGCCTTACAGTTTCTTATATTCACTAGACCAGACATTTCTTATGCAGTTCAGCAGATTTGTCTTCATATGCATGCTACTACGACTGATCACATGAACGCACTCAAATGAGTGCTTCGCTATCTACAGGGCACTCTACATTATGGGATACACTTATACAGGTCTTCCACCACTTCTTTGGTTTCTTATACAGATGCTGACTGGGCCGGATGTCCTGATACTCGCAGGTCCACATTTGGCTATTGTGTTTTCTTAGGTGATAACCTCATTTTTTGGTCCTCTAAGCGCCAAGCCACCATTTCTAGGTCTAGTGCTGAAGCTGAATATCGAGGTGTCGCAAATGTTGTTTTAGAAGCATGTTGGATCCGCAATCTACTCCTTGAGCTACATCATCCACTGACATCAACCA
This sequence comes from Echium plantagineum, assembly GCA_003412495.2. Lineage (NCBI taxonomy): Eukaryota > Viridiplantae > Streptophyta > Magnoliopsida > Boraginales > Boraginaceae > Echium > Echium plantagineum. Next base: position 24,599,751 of record CM016564.1, read on the forward strand.
CCATTGTCTATTGTGACAACGTTAGTGCTATTTATTTATCTGAGAACCCAGTTCAACATCAGCGTACTAAACATGTGGAGATTGATATACATTTTGTCCGTGAAAAGGTTGCTCTTGGTCAAGTTCGGGTTCTACATGTTCCCTCCCGCTATCAACTTGCAGACATCTTCACCAAAGGACTTCCTCAAATACTGTTGACTGATTTTCGAGACAGTCTCAGCGTTCACCCTCCTCCCGCTACGACTGCGGGGGTGTATTAGTGTATATATTTCATATACGTACTAGGTTATTCTTATTGTGTCGGGCCTAGCCCACAAAGTATATTGTTGTAAACCTAGTTAGCCATTGTGTATTATATATAGAGGACCATAACATTGTAATGTTGACACAAAATAATATTACATCTTTCAGATACACTAATGATAAAAGTTGAAATTATGATGTTCAAAAATGAAACACACAACCAATGATAGACCGAAGCCTAGAGTTTTTGGACTTGAGAAATAAAATAACCCAACAGGCCAACACAAACTTTAATGGAGACGTAGTATTTATACAACAAATCTAAATAAGTGGAATATAACTTGGTTTGGTTACTTCACTATCTATGTTATTTATTTTTTGTAAAGAAGTAGATAATGTTAACACTTTATAGTTGGATCAAATTCCAAAATAATTGCCATGCTATTATTATAACTTACAAGGGTAAGACAGCATGAAAATTTAGGTTAAATAGCACCCATCAAGCATACAAATTAATTTAAAACACACATTTAAACTTTTTAGCAAAATTGCATAAAAGGGAGATGAAATCATGAAATGACAAATTTACTCCCTTATAAACTTAGAAATTTTTTAAACATTTTTTCAAAGATTTTTTTCCAAATTCTTTTTCCGACTTTTTTTTCGTTTTCTTTTCAATTTTTTTTTTCCAGTATTCTTTTTTGATTTCTTGTTCTATTTTGTTTTCGATTTTTTTTTATAGTAAAAGGTTTTGATTTTGGTAGTTGTTTCATCCTCCTTTTGTGCTACTCTACTAAGAATTTTAAATGTATGCTCTAAGTTAATTTGCACTAATAATGGGTGCTATTTAACCCAAATTCTCAAGACAACATATGATCTGATCTCCTTTATTCCGTTTAAGCTGGAGCCTCTTTAGAGAGGGACATAAAAATGTTGATATAGATCACAAAAACATAGAGGGAGGGCATTGATGATCATAAAAAATAGTTCATCTATGAAAAACTGGCTGTGATGAACTTCACATGTTAACTTCAATGGATTCTAGAAGAAATATCCATGGAAACCTCACCTCACCAACTCACATCCTTGTTTCATCTAATTTCCAAACAACTGCATGTAATCAAGATCATTTCTACTGTACTATAATCAAGATCATAGTATAACCAAGATCATATTCACTTGAGATTTTCGAGCAACTAACAAGTTGTGACCCGAACACACTCCGTCTGTATCTTGTCACGGATCGTCCCTGACTGCATATCCTGTCCTGGATCATGCCCGGACCCAGGTGAACAATCAAGATTCTTCATTGTAATATCAGTTAAAACGAAGTAAGAGAGGTTGTAGCTCAATAAGAATTAAGATAAGTATTAATGGAGAACTACAATACAAACAGCTCAAAAGACATGATCACATGAACAGCTAAAATGTGAAGACCAAACAAATCAAGAAATACATAACAACCGTGTCATAGTGTTATCGCACTTTCATCAAGAAATATTGGAAAGGCCTACGTATATATTTCACATCAAAACTGGTGCTTGTATGGCTATAGTTTCTACAGTGTCGATGACTACTCAACAATGGGATAAAAGAAAAAGAAATTATCAACCTACATCAGAACTTCTGCTCCATTATGGACAACGGTCACTAACTCACGATACTTCAAAAGTCATCTATTTGGTGCCTCATTGTTTACAACCCCACTAGAATTGCATCGTCATAGCTTCTGATGAGATTCAATAAGCAGAGCATTCAACATTATATGAACAATAGCATCATAAACTACTCCATCATAATGCATTCCATCAACTGTGCAATGAACTCCACACTTTCGACTCAAAGAATGTACATCGAGTAGAAGAAGAGGACCACCAGATTGGCGAACAAGCTTACTACTATTTAATCCTTCCATATAAGAATCCAACTTGAGATCAGTCATCTTTTCTTTTTTTTCCTCTGTATTCAACATCGAGTGTACTAAAGTTGGCATCCCAAGCCAAAAAAGATGAGGCGAATGACGTGGAACTGATTTACTCATAACCTCAGCCTCATTTTCAACTTCCGAGGACACTGGCATCGAATACATTACTAAATTCTTTAACAACTTCAAATGTAAAAGATAATCCGAGACATTTGGGACATGTAACATATCCCACAACCCTGCCCCCATCACCAAAACATCTGGATAACTCTTGTCCTCTTTGAACTCTATCATCATATCCGTCAAATTCCTTATATGTGGAGCCCATATGAAATCCAATTTCATCCCAATCTCATCCACCACGGTCTTGTAATCACTATGCCTCTTAAACAACTCCGTTTTCACCATCTCCATTTCATTTACACCTAATACCAACTCCAACAACGACACTACCATTAATCTAGCCTGAGAGTCCCCCGCAACTACCACCCAAGATCCATTCAACAAATCTGACGCATCCATCCTCTCCAACTTCTGAAACCCACATTCTAAAACATCTTGCCTACCACTCTCGGCCCAATTCCAACTCTTCACATAACTACCACTACTCAATTCATGGACATGGTATTCAATATTATGCAACAAATCAATGCAACTATCATTTCTATGAACAAATGAAGGAGATACAACAATCACATCTGGTGATGGTGAATAAGAAAGTGCAGCAATTAAGGCCGGAAAATAAGGCGTCAAATGAACAAATACCGCAAGGGTGATAAACAAAGCACCACTAAAGAATAGAACTTTATTGCGACTCAAATGCCATCCAGCCATACCCATTGGAAGAAACAACACTATACAGGCTGCCAACACACCTAACTGGACAGCCCCAAACATAATATACCAAATAATATTGACTTTTTTCGAGTCTGATTTTCGATAGTAAGTAATGGTCTCGTATCCCTTACAAAGCAGAACAAAAGCAGATCCTCAACAAAATTAAACCACGACGATTACCTCCCCAATAATTGGCGAAAAGCTTTATTCCATCGATTGCCATCTAGTAAGTAAGTATCACTAAGAAATTTCTTCAGTGCCATAAGTTCTTGCCAGACTTTTTGGGGGTATATTTTGGTACAAAAACCATTGCAAATTGCAAAAAAATCAATTTTCTGGGCAATGGAAATCAAGAAATGAGGAGATTTTGATATGTAACTGGTTTTCTTGATCTAATATCCTTTTGGGGGGTTTATTTTGGTACAAAATGCATTTGAAATTCCGGCGAAATGCAAATGGATCAATGGAAATCAAGAAAAATGAGGAAATTTTAATCTGTAAGTGGTTTTCTTGATCTATTGACACTTATTTGGGTTTCAAATTCCAAAAAGATGCAATTTTTGGATCAATTGAAATCAAGAAAGGATGCAATTTTGATCTGTTTGGGGTTTTCTTGATCTGATGATGCTTTTCTAGGGTTAGGTGGGTTTGTTTGTGAATTGTGAATGAAGGGAGGGTGGTGTTGGGTCGATCTCAGTAGTAGGACTGTAGGAGGATGGTCATGTACGGATCTAATTGAACGGTAAATCTTAATTCAAGTGCGCCGACTTCCACCGCGCAATCGTTTTATTCTTAACAAACGTAAAAAACATGATCTATTTTTTGGATAAAATGCTTATATTGTATGTTTGGTGATGATTTAATAATCCGCTTTTTTATTTTATTACAAATTGTTATAATTATAATGTAACAGACATTAAAGATACCATTGATAAAAGACGTTTTTTAATTCGAACATTGTTTATGTCATTTGAAATCGAAATCTCATTACAAAACAACACCCGGAATATCGTTTAAATGGCACTCGCACTACAAAACAAAAATTGTTATTGGGTTGGTTAAGAATTGTTCCAATGAGGATTATCGTACTCAAAATGAACAAAATCAAGAGTCAATCGAATAACCTAATGAAAAAGACTCTTGCTAGTGACCAGAATGTCCTGGATTCGAAACTCACCTCATCGCTAACTCACAAAAAAAATTAACGAAATCAAACTTATAGAAACAAAATTGGGAACCTAATCCAATTTATATACCTTATATCGGATAACCATTTCAATTTAAAATATCCATGCATTTGGTAGTAACTTAAAATCATCATATATATTACAATTTACCGCATATTTTATGCGTTTGGTAAAAATAAAACCAAAAAAGTTTTTTACGTGAATATTGGCACATTAAATATATGCACCCTAATTCAATCGAAGTTATTTGTGTATTAAAACATTGGCTTAATTTCTTAGGCTTATTTTGTTATTGTACCTCTACTATTGCGAAAGTTTTAAATTTTCCTTAATACTATTTTAGTGTCAAATTGCCCCCTCAACTATTTAAATTGTCCTTTGAATCAATGTAATCTTATTTTACCAAAAGACTAAATTTGGAGTAAAACGTTTATTGGAGTATTTAATTGGGGCACATAACTACAGTCTACACATATATACTTATGTTACATAATGAAAAGAAAATTATTAATTTAAAATTAGCTCACCTACATAATTTTGTTCTTCATCTCACATTTACCATACCCTATCCCCACCCCTAATTAGGGGCTGAAGGAGGGAGGGGAGGGCTAAGGGGGTCATGACCCATCCTGAATTTTAACGAAAGTTTATGTGCAATAAAAATAATTTAACGAGCAAATCTTGTTGTAACTGAGTTGGCCCCAAATTGTTCACAGTGTCCACTTGGGTTCGAACTCAGCAAGTATTATTCTATTTCTTTATTGAGACTATTTCCGCTATTAATAATATATAATGACACAGTATATTAGTTACTAATTAGATTATTATAGTAGTCTTTAATACTATTAATCACTAATTAAATTTCTAAACTATTTGGACTTTCAAACCTAATAAAATTAAAGAGAAGCAACAAGTAAACATTAATCCCTCTTAACATTAAGTTCCAAATCTATTAACATATATATATATATTTATAAAAGCACGAGTTGCCTTAAGTGTTTCTTTCTTTTTTACTGGACGAGAATACCCTTATTAAATATTTTGATGTTTACAATTCATTAAGGGTAAATTTGAACTTACCAAATAAAATATTAATCAACTCTTACTCTAATTAAAATACATTACTAATAAATTAAACTATTCCTACTGTAACTAAAATACTTGTATTACATAGTGGTATTTTATTATATTGCTACATATTATTACGATTCCATCTGAGCTATGACATATATTATATATTTGAGATGAATTTGATAAATATATATATGACTTCACGCATGTAAGAATACTATTTAGTATTGGCTAATCATTAGATTTCGTTCTTAACAGAATATTCAACATCTACAACTTCAAAACGCACACATGCATACATTAGTAAGGTTCATATTAAGGTTGTATAATAATACCTTTTCATCAACAAATTAATCAAATTTAGATGACTATAGTTGAATAGTGGTTGCATTTAATTTCTTTAAATTTATATATATCTCACACACAAAATGAAGAAAAAATAATGAAGTCTACCACCAAACAGTTCCCAACTAACATCCCGGCCCCTCTCCTCTTTTGACTTTTGCAAATAAATACCACGGGTATAATACGGAGTTTGTTAGTGCTATATATATGTAGTATATGTAGCCTTCTTAAATGATTTTATTTTTGGTTTCGCTTATTTAATGTTCTTCTTCATGTATTCTCTTTTAAATTTTATTTTATTTTATAAAATCAAATTAACTATAAAATCCTAATCCTACTTTAACTATAATACTTCGTCAATAAAAAGACACATTGTAACTATGAAAATCACAATTTATTACTTTATTTTAAACTATTAATTTGATCTCTTCCAATTCCTTCTTTGTCTCTTTCAATTTGAGTTGTCAAAGCACATATCCAAAATATTAAGGTCTGGAATGTTAATATCAATGTATTATGTTAATTTGAAATCTAAAGAGCTTTGTATATATATGCTATAATTAATAACTTTTTTTTAATTAATTTTAGTATTTGAAAGATGGTAAACAATAAATAAAGGTCGTCTTATCGATCAGGTATGAGCACTTTTTCGTTATGTTCTTCTTCCGTTATTTTATGCTTGGTCAGCTAGTTTTTATTATTTCTCTACTCTTTTTTACTCTTCTTCACGGTAATTTTTGCTTCCTTGCTGAAACACTTGAGTGTTTCTATTTACTACTCATTTCTTTTTTCTCTTCTCTTCTTTCCCTCCAAAATTTTATCTTGCTGGCTTCCACACATTTAGACACACTCTCCCTCCCTGGCGTTTTACTGTTCCCATGCATAATATCAAATCAAGTTCAATTTTTCCCTCCTTTCCAGGAGAAGCCTTGCTTTGAGAAGAACAACATTCAATTCACTTCACTTCAGCATTCAATTGTTTCACTCTACTTAATCGAGTGTTTGCCTCTTCATTCTCATCTCTCAAATCTCCTTAGTTCATTTTTAACTTTTCTTTGTGTCTTTTCGTTTCCTCTTCTCGACTATGAGTTCCCAAAGGTCTGATACCTACAATTCTAGATATCACCTCATCACGGAGAGAATAGGGTGGGTTGTTCCCACTAACACCCTTGCTGCTATTACCAATAGAGCCTACTTAACTAAATGTCTAGTTGGATATTTTTTGGATTTTGAGGATTTCTCTGAAGATCTTGTTCAAGGATATATTGGGTGTGAATGGCGTCTTAGAGGCCATGTTACTGTAAGGAAACATGGAAGAATTTTCCTCTTTCACTTTCAGTTTCCGAATGATATGGACTTTGCCATGCAACACAGACTAATTAATATGAATGGAGCACTTTTGGTAGTTGATTTTTGGACACCAAATATCATCTTTCCACACTTACACATTCATCATGTTGCATTGTGGATCCAAGTACATGGGCTGCCATCCGAATACTATAATGAGACCACCATCAGCAACATAGATCTAAATTGTGGGTTTGGCGTAGTGTTAAGTCTAGTTTTAAAGCTACCTCCCATCTCTTGAATTGGAGAATTTTTTCATGTATTTCTGTTAACATATGGTATGATAATTAGTTGCCTCAACCTTATAATTTTAATCTTTTGCAATTTCATGATAAAAATGCCCATCCCTCTCAACCTTATCTTGTTTCACATCTTATTTCTCCTTCGGGAGATTGGAATAGTGGGTTGCTGTCTTATCTCTTCCCTCCCCGAATTATGCAAGTAATTTGTCAGATTGCTATTTCCCCCGGAAAAGATGTTCCAATTATTTTATTGAATGCTTAACTTATATTTTGAATGAATAAGAAAATGTTATTAATCAAGTTGCGTCTTTGTGATCAATTTAATTCGTCATCATTTTGTCAAATATTGAATTTAGCATATAAACTGGTATAAGAATTTATAAATAAAAATAGCTTAATACCTTAAATAACACTTAAATACAAGCTATATAAGTTCAACATAACCAATTAAATAACGCTAATCTAGGAACTATCCAAGGTTAATCATAAAATTTAACACATAACTAGCATAAACCATTTAGAATGCTATATAAGTACGAAGCGCTATCTAACTACATCACTAACATAGTCATTTTTGGAGTGCTATATAAATACAAAATGCAATTTAAGCACATGACTAGCATATCCCTTTTTGAGAGCTATATAAGTACTAAGCTCCATCTAGGTACACGACTAGCATAGAGCTATAAAGAGCCTATATAAATATGAAACACTATCTAAATACTTGTTCTTAAATAACGTTTTTTCTATAGCTATGTAAACTACCATAACGAAAACTTAAATAACAAACACTACTTAAACATGTTTCTATAATAATATATATACAAAATATATAGGATATTGAATCATTCTTTTCATCCCAAATTGATTTTAGGTATATATATGCTTTGGATTAATGATAAAAATGATGTGAAGATGAAGACAGAAGACGAAGAAACATGGAATCCTTCTAAAGGGGAAAAGCACCAAAAGATGGATTGATAAAAAGGAAAAGTATGCATTGAGATATGGTCCAAGGGATCCCTGCTTTGCCACGTTGGAAAACATTTGATTTCACATGGAAAAAGTAGGCCCCATGCTGATTAGCTGTGGACCCAAAGCTTTTTGTATCTACTTCTTTTTTATTTCTTTATCGTCCATTTTTGTTGTGTATGATTCAAGTGTATCTATATTATTTATCTGTAGCTATAATTTTATTTTCGTCTATTGTTTATCTAATATTATAGACTTTCACGATCATCAATATACGACTTTTAAAATATAAATAATATTCGAATTTATATGCATAAAAGTAGAGAAAGGATGATATTTTAACAATCTATATCGAATCGAATCTAACAAGATCCCACATAACTATATTATTTCTTATCAGATAACGAGAAATCATGGTGAAAATTTACAAAGCTTGACTAAAAAATCGAAAGAGTTCTTAAAAAAGCGACGGACGGAGTACATTTTTAAAACATTACATATGAAAACATAAAAGATCTATTTAATTTTAATAAGCTTTATGCTTTTCGAGATATAATTTTAATATTAATTATTTGGTATAAATATTACAAAAATGATAAAAAAATAATATTGTCAAAACATCTTAAAACGAATTCAATTATATTTATTTTATATTTTTTAAATGAATGAATAAATATTTGTTTGTACCCAGAGGTTGAAATACATATCCTAATCCAATAAATATCTTAATTTTTACATTTTATAAATGTTTGAAAAAATTATTTATATTAATTCAGCCTTAGATTCGTGTCTATCCGCTCTGAAGTTCACCATAGGATCTTGTAGAAGATGCATCCTCGAGTGTCTAGACTGTTCAGTCGATTCTCTAATTGGATCGACCTGGTTTCTAGAAGTTTGATTCGGTCGGTCTTGTCCATGAGCGTCACCACTAGATGTGTGCCAAACTTGGAGGTTGGGTTATCCGCACCAGTTCTTATATTGGTTACCTTGGTAATTGGTAGGTACCATTGTGTATGAAAGTGTGGTCGGTGTTCAACCATAACACTCCAATGATCAAGTCAGTTCAGAGTAATTTAAGAGTATTATATGTAAAGGAGTCCGTACGCATAAATTCAGCTGATGAACAAGATTGGGTGTTAATAAGGGGACTTTTCCGCAATAATTGAATAATTGGTAACGCGTGTCCCTCTATAATTAGTGCAGTCGAAGTGGCCGATGTCCTTGAATTGAATCCGAACACATCTTGGCTCGAGTATGAATATTAAATAGGGTCATAATCTAATGGGATAGAAATAAAATAAGAGTCAAATGTAGGAAATATTGTTCACAACCTTATTGAATCTTCATGCAAACACAATCTATCTACCAAAAGCACTTAACCGGCCAACTTAATAATGCAAATTGGTCTGCAACCAATTATCTGAAGTTAATAAGCATGCAAATATTCTGTTTGTGCTTTAGTAAACGTGAATCTATATATGAATAATTCTGCGGCAGATAGAGGAACCATCAACAAGATACCATAAAGAGTGAAAAAGACATATATGCAAACTTTTGTTTGTATGTCTTTATGTAGTATGTGATTTAGGAAAATGTAAGTAGTAGTTAAATTACAGTTCACGGACATAGCTCTAATGATCACGGGATTTATTATAGGGGTGTGCTTCTTTATAAGTGTGTAGGTTCAATCCACGGTAGGTGCAAGAGTAACTTTGCATTTGTTTAAGGGAGGACCTGTTTGTGAGTGGTTACGTATACCCATAATTTGGACACTCTTGAAGTGGAGTACCGCACTGTTAGAGGTACATCCCGAATTTACCTCCTATGTTGAGCAACGGGCTAGCCAAACAGGACGTTTAAAATGAACGTATCATCTATTTTATATTACAATTATTCATTAAAAGCATGCCGAGTGTTCTTTATATTTATAAATTAAACATAAAAAATAAAAGAGATCACCTAGCATGATATTATGTGTGGATAAAATAGAATATAATAATGGCATAAAGTGTAATCATTTATACTCCTATATGACTTATTGATGTACATGTGAGTCAAGTTCATATCTCTATGCCTCGTACTATCTTAAATGTTACACATTCGATCCCATAAGAATCTAATATTTGTCATTCATTATAAAATGAATAGATAATATTATTAGTGACAGTACGAACTAAATTGGGACGATGTCATTACGAGAGACAAAAGTACATATTCTATATGTCATCATATTTAATATATGTACTAGATTATATGAAAAACTTTGTCAAATATCATATGAGTTAATCGTCAGAATGGTCCCAGTAAGTGAGAGTCTGGTGCACTTTGGTCACTAAAAGTGGCACTGTTGCGGAAAAGGTCCCTGAAAGTGTATATATTGGTATAATTTGGTCCCCAGTCCATTAGCTCCGTTAAACTTAAGCGTCAATAGCAATTTTTGGACAAAAACAAAACTTTCTATAACTTATTCGATGTTGGAGAATTTTTTTCCGGCTGTTTTAGAGTGTTAGAAGAATGCTTGAGGATATGAAAATGATTAAATCGAATTGATTCCTTAAATGTATTTGATTGTTACTTTTGCTTTTAACTTTTTGTTATTTATATTTTAGGCCCCAAATAGGGCTATTAAGTTACAAAAAATTTCATTTTTGCCCAAAAATTGCTATTCACGCTTAAATTCAACGGAGCTAACAGAATGAGGACCAAATTGTAACAATATATACACTTTCATAAACTATTTCCATAATAGTACCAATTCGAAAACCAAAATATACTAGACCCACTTATCAGAACTATTTCAATAATTAACTCAATACTCAAAAATCCCAATTCATCAAGTTACACATGAAGCGTTCCATTTTGGAGTTCAAGGAGATGAATTGAAAAAGAAAATAATTTGGGAGGATCCCAATTCAGACTGAAGAATTTAACTACTGATCTAAAGTGAACTTCATTGAAGACTCGGGCATAAAATGGATCCGGCATTGGAAGATTATACTTTGTAATAAAGTCTACTATATGAAGAATGTACGTATGAGAGATAATCATCGAAATAATTTCAGTATATATATAACAGTTGTATATTGATTTTTTCTAAGTGATATCGATGCATAATTGTTAATGATTATAACATATTTTTAGGACATTTTTATAATTTTATTGAATATTTGAGACAAATTATGATATTATAAACTCTATATCATTTTCCCCATTTTCTTCTTCTCCCCTACTAAAATTACCTCAAATACTAGACTTCAAAATAGGGTTATGTTTGTCCCCAAAATATTTCTGAAATTAGTAATTTAAACCTTAATATACGCTTCAATTTTTTTACTTCGTCAATAATTAACTGAACCGTTAACTTATGATTATTTCCACATTCACTACACAGTTACAAGAACTATTTATACATCGATATCATTTACTAAGATCAAAGTGAAACGGTGACTTACTTATTGGAGTATTTCGACAATTACCTTTATGTATGGCACATGAACATACATTTTTACCAGATCACATTCTAAATACAGCCAAAATAAAAATCGAAGCTATTATTACGACGGAGGTAGAGTAGTTTGTTCCAGCAGTTGAAGCAAAGTCTATAAATTATTATATTCGTGTTAAATAGCATAATTCTTGTGTAAAAAATATTCAAAATGTGTTCTTTATTATCCAAATTAAGTTTCTTAAACTAGTTTGCTCTTGTAAGCTTTATGTTGTATACCTCTCAAAGAACCGAGTTAATTGCTGACATTGTCTCATATAATACGATTGTGGTATACTTTAGTCTTAGATAGTGATACATACGGTTCTATATTAGTTTCTTAAAGCGGTGCAAATTAAATATTGCCATATGATTTATGAATCAAATTTTACATATGTATTTCTTGTTTTTTTCATTTCTTTTTTTTGTAAATTAGGGATAAGGTGAGCATCGAACCCAAGACCTTCTGTTTACTAACAAGAGCCTTTTTCACTAGATTATTCGTTTCAACAATAATTATGAACTTATCTGTGATTGATTCATATTTAGACTTTCTTGATTTTTCGGTTCTTTTAAGTTATTTTGTAACTTAAAAGCATTGACCTTATGAAGAGGAATAGTAGGATTTTTGAACCGTTGATAGCATTGTTCATCACATGCAGTTGTATTGTAGTCCTTATTAGAAATAGTGGTTGTAGCTGGAAAGTCCCAAACAACAAGTCAAGTTGGGGAATTTGTGTGAATTGGGGTTCTTCAATTGATATACTTATGGCTGTTAGAAAACGTTGGGATTAAGTATTTTGGCTCGAAAAGGTGCGGCTCGAATTATTTGGCTTGAAAACGTTGGGTTCTTCTTCAGGTATCGACTTGAAGAAGCTTGGATTATTTGGCTCGAAAAGGTGCGGCTCGAAGTTTGGATGGGGGATCAAATATTAAGTCAAACGTTGGGATTAAGTATTTTTCAAACCGAGCCAAACCGTTCGAAAAGGTTAGACTCGGTCACCATACATGTATTTAATGATAAAATCATTATCAACCCACATAAATTCCCTTCTATGTACTCATCTCATTCTTTCATCTCCACTCTCCATGTCCCCTTACCCCCGCCCCCCTTCAGCCATCTCTCATCTCTTCTCTTCTCAAAAGTCGTTCCTCCCGCTCACCCTCATGAGGCATGCATATGGCATCGCTCATCCACATCAATTCTCCAAACCCCATCCTCTCCCCGTCACCTTTGTTTATATAATTGTAGCTTCAATTACGATTTCAATTGTTATTTTTTCAGGTTTTTTGTTCATATAAAGTTTTCGTTCTTGATTTTTCTTTCAATGGTTACCAAGCTAAACGTTTTCGAACGTGTTCTGCTCGAACCTTCAAACTCAAGCCAAACGCCAATTTCTAAGGTTTGACCACCCTAACGTGTTCGGTTCGAAAAGGTATGACCTCTCAAATCTCAAGCCAAACTTCCAAATATTCGACTAGATTACAGCCCTAGATATGTATACATTGGGGGCTCAAGGGTGTGCCCCGTTGAATCATGTAAATTATTTGTTTTTTCAATAAAGGTTTTTACTATATAGAAAAGGTTAAAATTAAAATGTTAAATTCAAACAGCCGGATCGATTAGTCAACAATTTACTGTTATTCTCCAGTATCCTACCAATAATATCGAAACTTCATTCCATGTAAAATATACATACCTTTGGAGGATGCATCACCACATGTAGATAGCATTCACTCTTTAGAATTTTCGGGCGTTTCAACACAATTTCAAACATTAAAGTTACGTCACATCCAAAAATAAAATTCATACATTATATGGATCAGTGTTATATTCAGAAAGCATAAGTTCATTAAAAGCGAAAGTTTATGTATTTCAAGCCCCCTTATCCCAACCTATAACTCCTATAAAAATAATCAATATATAGCCTTGTGTCATTATTTAATTATCCTTCTAATACCATATTCCTGATAAAGTCACAATATGCAAGTTGAATTCACATGAGACATGGAAGGTATTCTATACTCATAAAGGGAAATATATTAAAACCTGAATAATACAAAATTTGTCGGAAGGTTTAGAAGCCAATAATGATCTGAAGCATGTGAAAAGAACATTCTTTTTAGTTAGTTGTGGAAGAAAACCACCAATTCGTTTCCATACAGTTGCAATTTCATGTAGTTAACCTAGATCTCTTCTATTGGTCGGCAATGTATCAAATCATATATCTCCACGTGGACAAGCTACTCAGATTCTGAGTATGGACAACTTCCAAGCATAGTATAATTTTGTAACTACAAGTATTATCATTGTCTTCGAGTTAACGGAATAGCCTAGTGGAAAAGACTTTTGCTAGTGACGAAAAGATCGTGGGTTCGAAACTCACCTCATCCCTAATTTACAAAAAAGAAAATGTATTACCATTATATTCGAAACGGTTACGGTCCCATTAAAAAAAATTCTATCAAAATTTCTGTTAATACATAAATTACGTAATTAATCTTAAATCGGCTTAAATTCTTCACGTAATAGTTCTTTAAAAAAAATCTTATTAGTAGGAAAAAATTTAATAGGACCATAACTTTCTACCATTGTATTTCCTAATCCCTCCTTCCTATTTTCTAATACCCTTTTAATTTTTGAAGTCAAATTTTGAAAATTTTGAAAATTTTGATCATGAATTCTCATGAGCTCGGTAAGGAATAATATAGTCATGTAAGATCTTGTTAGATTCATTTCAATATATAGTTTTGAATATCAAGTTTCTGCAACTTTCACGTATGTAGAATTGGAGATATTTACGTTTTAAGTCGTGTCTTGATAATCGTGAAAAGTAAAGAGAGCCTTAGGAGGGGCAAGGAAGTATTTTCTTTTTTTGTAAATAAGCGATGAGGTGAGAATCGAACCTAGGACCTTTTGGTCACTAGTTTTCCCACTAGACTATCCGATTAACTCAGGGGCAAGGAAATATTAAATCATTAGGAGTATAATATTTGATGAAAATCTATGGAATTAATTGTCTATCTAATCCTTGATAATTGAATTAGGGGCAATTTAGTCTTTAGATAGTTAAAAAATATTATTGTCACTCTCTACGTTGTTTTACTTGTTGTGTTAGCAAAAAAAACGTTGTTTCTATTTACTTGTCATGTTACGTACATTTTGAAGACACCTTTTGGTTTAGTTTTCTTATTATGACCTTGTGATTAAATGAGTATGAATTACTCCCTCCGTCTCTAAAAGATTGGTACATTTTGACTTTTGGTGGTCAACAAAACACAATTTAAAACAAAAATATCTCTTATTCTAGATCCAAAAAAAATTATACAAAGTTAATATTTCAAAAATATATATTGAGACGAATCTAACAAGATCACACATGACTATATTATTCCTTATCGTTTAATGAGAATTCTTGATCAAATTTTTTAAAATTTCACCACCAAAAGTTAAAATGTATCAATCTTTTAAGGACACCGGAAGTATATTTTTGTCTGTGGAATTTGGGATAGTAATGTTTATTCCTATAACAAATGAAGGTATAGAAGTAAAAACTACTCCCTCCATCCCTAAATACAAATAACTATTTACTTTTTCACAAACTTTAACAAAATTCAAATTCCTTTCACATTTTAAAATTTCCGTCCAACACTTAGTTTCACAAATGGGACTTAATTAATGGATTTCCTAAAAAGAAAAATGACCCTTAAATTAAGGGATGGAGGGAGTATGTGATTTTTAATTGTTGTGCCAAAGTCTAAAAGTACAACTAAAAAAACGAAGAGAGTATTACTTAGTACCTCAAAGTGACAAAAATATTGTATGTTTGTCTCAAAATGTGATATCAACATTTGTCTCCCAAGGGAGAGGAAATTGCCGAAATGGTCCCCGAAAGTGGCACCAGATTGCACTTTGGCCCCCAATAGTGGCACCGGTGCAGATTAGTCCCCGAAAGTGGCCAGAAAGTTGCAGTTTGGTCCCCAAGTTAACTTTTCTGTTATAATTTAACGTTGACACGCGGTTTTGGGGTTAAAATGGGGTAAAAACATAATTTTAAATACTTTAACTTACCTTAAGTTACTTTAACTTAGTTTTGGTGCCAAATTGCAATTTCCAACTCTTTTCCCTCCAAAAATAACTTTATTCCTCAATTTTTCCCTCCTAAATGAAATGTCTATATGAAGACCCAAAACCACAATTTTTTCCTCCATTTTTCCCTCCTCAATTTCTTCTTCAACTAAAATTTCTAATGGCTCCACTTTCTATTGCAAAACATGTCAACATAAATAGAAGAAGAAATTTTAGTTGAATAAGAAATTGAGGAGGGAAAAATGGAGGAAAAAATTGTGGTTTTGGGTCTTCATATAGACATTTCATTTAGGAGGGAAAAATTGAGGAATAAAGTTATTTTTGGAGGGAAAAGAGTTGGAAATTGTAATTTGGCACCAAAACTAAGTTAAAGTAACTTAAGGTAAGTTAAAGTATTTAAAATTATGTTTTTGCCCCATTTTAACCCCAAAACCGCGTGTCAACGTTAAATTATAACGGAAAAGTTAACTTGGGGACCAAACTGCAACTTTCTGGCCACTTTCGGGGACTAATCTGCACCGGTGCCACTATTGGGGGCCAAAGTGCAATCTGGTGCCACTTTCGGGGACCATTTCGGCAATTTCCTCCCCAAGGGACCATAGTACAACATCTGAACTACTTGTAGAAACTAATCTATAATATTTAACTATTTGGAATTAAATTGTAATATAAACCCAATATACTGAACCAAATCTACCAAGTCAACATATATAAGATAAAATTTTAAAAATATTTATGACATATCAATTGAACCCATGCAATTCACAGAGAAGAACACTAAAGTTACACAAAATTTACTAATTCTGATAAAAAATGAAATTTGACGACCCCCATTTTTAGATGGACTAATGCAATTATCATATCTCAGATTTTAAAAAAAAATGAAATCAAAATATATCAATGTATAATTATTACATTTTTAATTACTGTAATCAAATAAACTCTTATTGAAGTAGTTATCGAAAAATATGATATTTTAGCAAAATGAAAAAGAAGAGGTATCATGATTTTAGTGAACTTTCTATTATTTTTTTTATTGTAAAATACATTTATAATATATTCTCAATTAATATTTAACGCTTCTTTTTATTAAATTACATATGAGAAACGAAAGTGAAAAAAATGCACTATTAGTCTTTATATGAGAGACATATATATTTGAGCTTGATGAGAAAGATTATTAAAGCATCAAGTTGATTAGGAATTTTTTTTATTAAAAGTTAAAGGGATACAAGTAGAGGGGGGGGGGGGGGGGGGGGGGGGGGGGCGGGGGAGGCTTCCAAACATTGCTTTTTGTGTGTTTCTTCTTTCTGTCTTCTTCTTATATATACCATTTCACCCCACCAGGACCCATCTCTTCTCAATCCTCTCCTCTCCATTGCCTTCTTGCTCAATTGCTCTTGCATTTTCGTCTTCTTCGTTGCTTGTGTGTGCCCTCTTTCGTCGTCTTCAAGGCTTGTCTAGTCTCTCGCTCCCTTAGTTTTTTTCTGGGAGCAAGGAGGGGCTAGCAACAAGCTATAAGTCGTTGTGTGTTATTGTTCAATTTTCGTAACCAACTTATTCAAGACACTAACTCAAGAGGAGAAATGGCACCTGTTTCACTGCCACCAGGCTTTAGGTTTCACCCGACGGACGAGGAACTCGTCGCGTATTATCTCAAAAGGAAGATAAATGGTCACAAGATTGATCTTGAGATTATTCCTGAAGTTGATCTTTACAAATGTGAACCATGGGACCTCCCAGGTAGTACTTCAATATATTCTTACCTTCAATAATTAATAAACGTTATATTGTAATATAGTACTCCCTCCGTCCCTAAAAGATTGTCACATTTTGACTTTTGTGGTCAATTACAACAAAATTTGATCACGAATTCTCACTAAACGAAAAGAAATAATATAGTCTTGTGGGACCTCGTTAGATTCGTCTCAATATATATTTTTGAAATATCAACTTATTATAATTTTTTTGCATTTAGAATAAGAGATATTTGTACTTTAAATCGTGTTTTATTGACCACCAAAAGTCAAATGTGACAATCATTTAGGGATGGAGGGAGTATTTTTTTTGTTTACCATATTGGAAAAAAAAAGTATTTTATTAACCTGTTAGTGACATATTAACATCCATGGTTGTCAAATATAAGAATTGAAAAAGACTATTTCTACTAACATTCTAATAATCACAAAATTACTAATAAGAAGAAAGGCATAGGTATTTACTATATAAATACTATAACATTGCTTTTTTTTTCAATAAATTCTCTAAAATTAATAATAATATATAATGATGTATGAAAAATAAAATATTTGAAACAAATATATTTCAAAGAAACACTCATACAGATAAGGAATTAATTTGCTACAATTTGAAGTTCATTAGTATTTTTTGGGGACAATTTTAAACATATCCTCCAATATAGTCGATGATTTTTAATATGTTAATGTTATGTCTTCGTCCCCCTTTATTTAATAATCTAAAGAACACATTAGAAATTAAAGGAAATAATTTTTGGCATTATTCTTTACGCGTGGGAAGTGATATTCTCCTAATTTAAAATTGTAGATAAATTATGAAGATATTATGAGTCCATGTTTTGTAACATACTTTTATTAGTCAAAATAACAAAAACCAAGGACTTTAGAGCAATGTAATCATTAAGCCTTGAACTATAATAATAAAGTACTCATTAATCATTATCTTAAAGATTATTTGTGGCTTCTTGATGAAAGATTTTTAGTCAAATAAAGAATCAAGAAAAGGAATGCAATTGTGTTCTCTTTCACTTGGATATCTTTCGGCTTCTCTTTTTTCTTTTTCCCTTCCTTGCATTATTTGGGCAAATATATTTACACCGCTCTATTTCCATGATGCCAATGTGTGTTCGGTTATCGATCTCATTAATAAAAGCATGTCGTGTACACCTGAACAGTAGATACAGTTTTGAAGCCAATTTTCGTGTCAAATTTTTTTTCGCTTTATTTATTCCTCTAATGATATCAACTCTAAAATGATGAAACAATTTGCAGGAAAGTCCTTATTACCTAGTAAGGATTTAGAGTGGTATTTTTTCAGTCCTCGAGACAGAAAATACCCGAACGGGTCGAGGACAAATCGAGCAACTAAAGCCGGATATTGGAAGGCTACTGGAAAAGATCGCAAAGTAAATTCACAAATGAGAGGTGTTGGAACAAAGAAAACCCTAGTTTACTATCGAGGTAGAGCTCCTCATGGTGGTAGAACCGATTGGGTGATGCATGAGTATCGCTTAGATGAAAGGGAATGTGAAACAAATACTGGGCTTCAGGTATACTATCTCCATAAGACTTTAAACGTTTAAATAAAATTTTGGTGAGGCAAATGTTTGAGAATTGTTGATAATTTGGTATGAGATTGTGCGATGAAATCGCCCTTTATTTGTTCCCAAATAGTTAGATATTGTTGTAAATTAGTTTGAAAATGGTACGAGTGTTGGATATATTTCGTGAAAGGAACAAATCGTTGCACATTAGTCCTTATATATTACTGCAACATTGTCATTTTTTAGGACTGTATGGCAACACTTACATCACTTTTCGGACTAATCTGTTATACAGTAATTATCTGGACTAAAGTGCAACCGTGTTTCACCACGACGGAAATTAACTCACAAAACTTTAATGTGCATTCTTGAATTTAGAAGACGATATTATACAGAATTTAAAGTAGCATTTCCTAAGTTATGGATTGGGCCATGGCCGATCTACATAGTATTATAGAATGGGCGTTTGAAATTGATAAATTTTTTGAATGGTGGTTCAAAATACTTGTATGGAGTAGACCATCACGGATCTACATATTTTAATTTTTATATTAATTTTTTCTTTATATCTATATAATTTCTTCATTTAAACAAAAAATTACTGTTAGACTGAATAGCGCCGAACCTATATAGGTGCGCCACCCATGACTCAAAAGCTGATGGCATATCTTCTACCCTAGCTATTTCCATGTTCTCTCTTGTATGCTAAATGTTCATTCTAAGAGACTCTTACATGATTCTCAGGATGCCTACGCTCTTTGCCGGGTGTTCAAGAAGAGCCTAAACCCGCCGCCGAAGACGGAGGATTATGCACAACCAGTGGCGGCAGCAGCAAGTTGTGATAGGTCTTCGAGCATGGAATTAGAGAGCTACCCCATCAACATCACTTCAGCCCCTTCTTCATCAAATGCAATGCAAGCCCCTTCAATGGAAATAAGTGGTCCACATGATATGAGATGGATGAACTATTTGTCTGATGAAGCACTTACTTTTCACAATAACCCACCTTTTCCAAATTATGGGGCAATGCCTCCCTATCATCCTTCAAGGGTAATATCAATTTTTCATTTTGTTTTAAGTCTAATTATATTAAAAGTTAATGAGACAGTTATCGATTTGGTTTTAGATAGTGGAACGAAGTTGCACTTTGGTCCCGGATAGTTACACTATTATAAATTAGTCCTCAAAGGTGGCTCAAGTAGTGTTGCGATATAGTCTCCAATGGTGACAATCGTTGCGCACTGGTCTCTATTTTTTTAGGGACTATATTGTAATGTTTGTTGCTTTCGGGGACTATATTGCAACACTTGTGCCATTTTCAGGGACTAATCTGCAACGTTGTAAATATTTGGGATTAATTTGCAACTGCATCCCATTATTTGAGACCAAATTTGCAATTACCTCTTAAAACTTACTAGTCGATTTGATCTGACATAGTAGGACGAAATTATATTTTAGTCTCAAATAGTTAGACTATTGCAAATTAGTCTATGAAAGTGGCAAAAGTATTGCAGTATGATCACTGGACGTGATGACAATTTTCTCACAAATTTGCGGTATGCATGATCCTCGAAAGAATATGAACAAATAATGAACAATATTTGTAGCAATATCATCGACACCTTTACTACCACACTCATTATGTAACTTTCATGGACTAATAATCTGCAAGAGTATATATATCTCGACTATAGTGCAACTTCGTCTCACTCTAATATTTTTAATTTCAGTGATGATTGATTTTTTTTCTTTCTATGATTAGGTTGATATAGCAATGGAGTGTGCAAGAGTGCAAAATCGATTTGTGTTACCACCCCTTGAAGTACAAGACTCCCCACAGACAACAATGTTTAATCAACCAAACTTCAATTATCAGAACAGGAACAATAACCATCATCAACAAGATATTCTTGAGGAGATTCTTTCTGTTGCTGAAGCATCTAACCATTTCTTGATTGATCAAGATTCTTGGGCTACTGGAATTTTTTCAAGTAGTAATAATAATATTGATGATTTTTCATCATTTCTACATGAAGATAATCAACTCCAAAGTTTAGGCTCCATGATGGGCAATGAAGGAGAAAATCACATACAAATAAAGCCTGAAAGAGTGGTTGAGAACTTAAGATGGGTTGGAATGTCCGAAGATGACCTAGAAAAGGTACATTATTGTTATACTTCCATTATATAGAATAGTGTTTATCATGTCATGTTTAATGGGTAACAAGTAACTCCATTGGGAAGACGTTTATCGAGTCAGGTTATTACCTTATTGTTTCGAGTACTTTACTTGAGTCTGAGCTCGATTATTGTCTTGTTTTAATTAATGGCGAGAGTCGAAGGTATATGTACTTCATAAAGTGAAAAATTGACATAATTTTTTCAATATCTAATAGTATTTTCTGGGCGAGTCTGATTAAATTTTCACTCCGGCTGATAATAGAGTACAATTTTTATGGTTTAGCTCCATGTACGAAGTTTTCCCGTCCCTAATCATATATAAGAGTCAATTGTAGATTTGATCTCAGGTAGTGGGACGTAATTGCATATTAGTCTGAGATAGTTACAATGTTGCATATTAGTTCCTAAAAGTGACACCAGTGTTGCAGTATAGTTCTTGAAAGTGAAAAATGTTGCAACATGCTCCCAAAAGAAACAGAAATTAATGTGTAACGATTATCACTTACGAACTACTCCGTATATCACAACACTTGCATCACTTTCGTGAACAAATCTGCAACTGTGTAATTATTTGGGACCAAAATACAATGTCGTCTCATTCTATAGGACCAAATCAATAATTATCTCTCGCATATAACATCCACCATTGGTATTTGTTCAAGCTTATAATCGTCTTACTGTTTAATAAGAAAGTACAACTTGAGCTATTTATTTTCATCAATAATTTGAAGTTCGATAACTAGTAAAAGTAAAAAAAAGAATTAAAATAAATCTCCATTAACATTGTTTAGATTCAACTTAATAGGCTTTTCCAGAAGAATTCAAGACAGTTCCAATAGAAGACATTTCAGCAGGCTCTCAAAGACAACAACTACTTCATGCTGTTCAACCAGGTACCATATATAATCCCCATTCAAATAATAATTTGTTTAGGAAGAATTCCATATAATTGTCAGTTTAGTCCTAGTGAAACGAAGTTGAACTTCAGTCTCAAATAAGTATATTATTGTATATTAGACAAACATAGCACATTCCTTTTTATTTTTTCGAGAACCATATTGTAGCCGTTGTCACTTTCAGAGACCAGCATGCTGCTATAATTGTGACACTTTATGAAACTAATCTGCAACAACATAACTAGGTGAGACTAAGTCAGACTTCGGACCACAGTCTGACGACCAAATCAACAATTAACTCGAGAATTCCATAGTCTATACCTTATCATTAGTTTTGTTTTTCTTAATACCTTTTTCTAAGTTTTTTCCATATGTATGATCATGTGTGGAAGGGAGCAATATTGATCAAGAATTGGATGCCTTTTCTCTTGCATTCATCAATGAGAATGCAAATACTTCAAGTTTGTTAGGTGATGGAGACATAGACCACCTTTCAGAAAGTGCAAGTTTCGAAATCTATGAGAAAATTGAAGTGAGTCATGGAATGTTCATCTCTACCCGCCAGGCAACCGAGACCTATTATCATCAAATTGTGCCATCAAAAACACTTCGAGTCCACCTGAATCCGGTAACCATAATGCACGACTACCCGATAGAGAAATCGGATTCAAGAACCGCCCCCAAGAAAAATCGAAACTCTCTTTTCATTTCCATAATTAACTTACTCAACATACTTTCACTCTTGCACACTTATTGGACTTATCTTGGAGAGTACTTGGAAACTAACCTAGACGCGAAAAGAGACGTTGTTTTCGATGAATCCTTAAGATGGAGTATTGAGAAAGATGAAGATATGTTTAGGAAGAACTTTAAGGTGGAGGGTTTGGTGAATATGGTTGAAGGAGGGGGGAGGAGGAGTAAGGCAAGGGAGAAGAAATTGTGGCCATTAGTGACAATTGCTTTTGCTGTTTGTACTGTTTTGGTGCATCATAGTATACCTACATTTTGATTAAACATAACAACAAATAATAATATGTTTATTATTTTTATTACTAACATGGAATATAAGTCTGCCCATCAGTTGGATTAACATCTTAAAGTTGTTTATTATCCAATAATTTATTTTGGAGTCATAATTGTTGTACTCTCATGTCATGCGGCGTGATGATATCATCAATATAGTACTTTTGTTTTCGTTTTTTGTGTATACTATTTACTCTTATATATATACTAATCATAATGGATACGTCTGTAATCGAGCCGAATCGAGTCGAATGTTTGGAGGTTTGAATTTGGCTTGAACTCATACAAGCCTTAGGCTTGATTTGGCTCGGCTCGGTCAAACCTCGAAATCTGATCAGTTTGCTCTTTGAACTTTAAGACGGTTTAATGTATTCGTCCCCTAACTACCTGATTAAGTGATAAATTAACCTCGCAAGTGCACGAATCGTACAGTAGTATAACGAGGATCGAACCACAGAGAGTTGATTATTAAATCTGATTAAACTAATTAACTATACTAGGAAAGCATATAAATCAAGATTGAATTTTATGATTAACTAAGAAACTAATGCAAATAATTGAATGAGTAAAAATATATATTTTTGGTTTGTTGGGAAAAGATTTCATCAATACAATTTATGCTAAACATCTACTATCTAAATTATTAGTTATATCTTGGGTTCGATTTCTCGTTAGTTCGATTTACCGTTCGGATCGCGGACTCACCGAGTGCCTCTAAATTAACTAAAATCCTATGGTGTGTAAGCGAATTAGTTAAATTAGAAACCTGAAGCGCAAGGAGAGGGTTCAAAAACAAGCACACAGTGCAAAAAGAACACCCACACAAACTAAGGAGAGGGTTCAAAAACAAGCACACAGTGCAAATGCGAGAACAGTTGGAGTTGGTAATGCACAGAGAGAGTGCGCAAAAATGTAAGCCTAACTGGATTGTGACTTACCTATTTTATATTGGTAAATATGCGATACAACGAAACTTTCATTGTTTCATGAATTTCAGCAAGGATGACAATTAGGAATGTGGCGCAACACACTTCGACCCTAACCCAACCAACTACAAGATGGGTCCTCTAACACAAACAATTGCTATACAAATTGTGAATACTCCAAAAGAGAACTTGTAAGTTTTTATAAGTCATTTTATTACAGTGTGGTGACTTACATATTTTATCCTGATCGTTGTTTTTTTAAATGCAGTGGATGCGAAAGCCCCCCCCCCCCCCATTAGGCATTTGACCGATGACTTCAAAGCAAAAGCCAATGTACATATGCATCAAATGGTGGATGGACTTATTGAGAAATTACCGGAGCAATTGGGTGCCACCAACAAACCCAATATTGAGATCATTGAACTGGGAGACGACGAAGACCCTAAAGAAATGAGAAAAAGGAAATGTGTTGATACAGATCAGGAATACATTGGTCGAAGACGGCGCTTGGCGAAACCGTCAACCTATCTTAAAAGTCCTTACGAACAACACATTGAAGAGGCTGATATGGAGATCGAGGCAAGGATCATAGCATCATTTGTTTTCTACCATGAACTAGACATGTAAGTGCAACACTAACTGATCAATACTTACATCCATACCATAATATAACCAAAATATAACCAAATGTCAATATTTGGGACATCTTAGGGAACAACTACTGTACAAATCAGGCAAAAAAGGATATTTCCATCTATCAAGGACAAACATGGGAACACTTCAATAAGACGAGTGTGTAACCTCGACGGTTATCAATGTGTGGGCAAATATATTGAACTAGGCTTGCTTGAAGGAGGAAACTGGTACGAAGATATGTTTGAGGGTCAAACGTAAGTACTTGTAACTTAATTCCGTGTCCTAAGATTATATTGGCATTGTGATATAACTGATTAACCCGATTGCCATGTATGCCAGCAAGAGTGGAAGAGTCTTGCTTTGGATATTCAGAGGACAACAGGACAGACGAGGAGGCTTCCAACATGTTCGAGGACCGACTTTATAACTTTCATTTGGTAGACTGGAACAACATTGACATTCGAAAAATATAATATGTAAGTTACAATATTTTTTTTTTGGGTTGTGCCACCTTCTAAATAACTCCCATGTTAATTAAGTAGGTTAAGAACGTCTTCTGGTGAACTACTTAAATTTATACCAATGCCAAATGGATGTAATTTTTTTAATTTGGATAGTACCATTGTTTATTGGTTATACTGATGATAGTATCAATTATTGACTTATAGGTGATGACACCAGGACATTATGCAAATCACTTTGTCTGCTATGTTGTCAGCCTAGCATATGATGAGTTATGTTTTCTGACCAACATGCGATCGTCATCGCGGAAACTAGGAAACGGGTTGCCAAGCGCCTATGGAATTCTTTGGAGACGTCTAATTCGAGAAGCTACTTGTTTCATCACTAGGAGATACCATGCCATAGAAGTAGCCTGCCCAGATGACTGCAAAATGTTCAATTGGGTGGATCCAAACATGTCGGACCAGAAAGACACTAATAGTTGCGGGGTGTTCGTGGTGAAGTTCATGGAAGAGTGGAAAGAGATACCAGAGAACATGCCATCTTTCCGTGACTGCACACTAGATCATTTGTGATGAGACAAATGAAGTCAAGGAAGCTATTTACAAGGAGGCCATGACGTGGAACTTGGTACAACTAGTGTCAATGGAAATGGAACAAAAAGGACGACAGATAAGAAAACGTTAAGTGGGGATGGATTGTCTGTTTTTGATGTGGTTTTATGGTACTTGAAACCAAATATCTTCCGCTAACAAACTGGTTTTTGTTTAGACAAATTGTTGTAATTATTGTTTGGTGTTATTCAGAAAGACATTGACATGAGATTTCTTAATGATATGTAGTTCTTGTTTTGAAACATTTATCTGTTGGGTAAATCAATGGCTACATGACCGTATTTCTTTTAATGAAATACTGTGGGTAACGAGTTTTTTCTTATGTGATAACAAAAATATGTTATCATGGTGATAACTCTATTAGTGACCGTTGGATTAGTGTGTTTTAGGCAGTTTTTCATCTTATGGTTGAGATTGAATGAGGGTGTTTTTGGAATGTCATTCTTTTGGAAGAATGCCATGACCTAGTACCTTCTAACCATGCCTTGGATGTAAGGCGAAATTGATTTTTCCTAATTCGAATGAATTACATATACATGTAATGCAGTTATTTTTTGCCATAATTTGCTCCATTGTAAGCATTATCTTTTACGCGTTATTTGGCAGGCTGCGCACATTATATTCATCTTATTGTGGGATTTATATTGACCTTAACACATGATGTATTTTGTTATTTTCCACACCCAATTCAGAAGTTGGTTGCTGTAATTTAAAACCAAATGGTTTATTCATTCTTCTGCTTTTTATTTTTATTTTTTGACAATGGAGCACAACTTGAACGTAGGTAACTTTTTTATCGTTTTCATTAGGTTTTCATATTGGCTTTGATTAATTGTTTTGGGGGCTTTTTCGAGAGTTTTAACGTTCATACTTGTGCATTATAAATATTCTATGAAATAAATTATGGAGTGAATTGCACAAATAGTCCCCGATAGTGTCACCAAGTTGCAGTTTAGTCCCCAATAGTGGCACCGTTGCAGTTTAGTCCCCGAAAGTGGCTAAAAGTTGCAGATTAGTCCCCACGTTAACTATTCCATTAACTTTTAACACCAACACGCGATAAAAGGTTAAATTTGGGGCAAAAAATGGTTTTTTTTGAAGACACAAACTCATTGTTGGTGTTAGAAATTAATAAAATTTTGCATTTCAACTTCGTAATGAATTTTCATGAGATACAAAAATGAATTTAAGTCTTAAAAATTCATTTTTTGGTCCAAATTTGACCTCTCATCACGTGTTTGTGTTAAAAATTAACGGAATAGTTAACGTTGGGACTAATCTGCAACTTTTTGGCCACTTTCGGGGACTAAACTGCAACGGTGCCACTATTGGGGACCAAATTGCAACTTGGTGACACTATCGGGGACTATTTGTACAATTCTCTCATAAATTATGACACTGTTGATACTTCTCATGCCTCTGTGACTCATAGTCATGGTAATTTGTTGTTATTTTGTAGGCTTTTTTTTTTTATGATTTTTGACATTCATGCTTATGGACTATAAATATTCTATTGTACAGATTATGAAGTTGCTAATACTTCTCAGGCTTCTGTGCCGACTACTTTGGGTAATGTGTTGTTTTGACTTTTAACTGTTTATAAAGTCATCTGGTTTGAAGTTGGTGTTTTTAATTTGATGTTGGGCTTCTTCTGATTTTTTTTACTCTGCAATTGTTCTTATGCAATTCTTGAAGACGTCTAGGTCATAAATATTATAGATAGTTTTATAAGTTAATGTTTTTAGTTTAATGCAATGTTCATATGACGGGGTGGCATTATAATGTCAGGTGACAATGAAACGGTAACATTATTTAATGGAATTCGTGGCAGTAGAACTATTTATTTGCTTAAGAGAACATATTAGTAGTTGTCATTAGAAATTCATAATTGGTAACTTTTAAATGTGTAATGCATAAATGCTCATGTATAGATTGTAGTTTTGTTTTAACACAGGCTTTTCTTATAGTCCTCATGATTCTGAATAATGTAAGGTTCTGTCTGGTATAATGGAATGGTGTAGGAATGAAATAGAGAAAGGAAAGAAATGAATTAATGAATCTTGTTACTTTGTTTGGTATGTGAGTAGTAATGGAATGCCTGTTGTGTAGCGTGTAGATGAGGGAGGGTTAATATGTCTTAATTTTTCTAATTCGATTACCTAATAGGAGGTAATCATCCATTGGCCCCAATTTGGGCAGAATGGTTATTACCTCAAATGAGGTAATTCAGTTAACTAGGGAATGCAATCAAAATTCATTGTTAACTATCAAACTAAGTAATACAAACTAATTTAATTCCATTCCTCCCTATCTTATTCCATTCCCGTGTACCAAACACAAGGATTTAGTATTTCAAGGCACGAAGGACGCCAAACAGTTTTACGCAGACTTTGGAAGGGGTCGTGATTTTGGTGTTCGTATCGGGTCCCGGACTAAAAGAATTCTATCTGGAACAGGAGCCGAATATGTTAAGTACGTAATGATTGTGTGCAAGAAAGCAGGGGAGAAAAGGACAATAAGAAGCTTGGCCTTGTTCCAAAACACCAAAGAGCTGACACAAGGACCAATTGTAAGGCACAACTCCAGTTGCCGTTGGATGATGTGAAGAGTGGTTATTCTATATACGGTTTTAATGATGACCATAACCATCCTATGGCTGATCACGACCAGGTTGGTCTTATTCCCACATATAGTAAGGTAATGCCTCAACACAAGGCTTTCATTGACATGCATATAAGAAGTGGGATAAATGTCAGAGGGACATTTGATGCACTGAAAGAGACGTATGATAGTGTCGATAACATGGGCTTCACCAGAAAGGATTTGTGGAATTATGTTAGTAATGTCAAGCGAAAAAACTCTTTGAATGGGATGCAGTATTGATGCATAAGTGGTTGATGGAGCAATCCAATTCAAAACCTTGATTTTTCTACAATATCGAGGTATATGAGGAATGAAGGATTAAATCAGTATTCTGGACAGATTCGATTATACAAATAAATTATGTGAGGTTTGGCGATTTCGTTAGCATTGACACAACATACAAGACTAACCAAAAAGCCCAACATTTATACTTTTACTCAGTTTTATTTTCTTTTTAACAGTAACCTTATTTATTTGATATAATGACATTAATATATTTCTTTTGTTGTTTGCAGCAATTTTTGTGGGTTTCAACCATCATAACTGCACAACCATTTTTGGTGTTGTAGTTATGTATGATGAGACTGGCTCATCATTTAAATGGTTGTTCAAAACCATCCCGGAATGCATGAGCATGAGATCCCCTAAGACAATCATGACTGACCAAGATCCCGCAATTGCCCTGGCAATACGTAAAGTGTTTCCGGAAGTATTCCACACACCTTGTTCATGGCACATAGACCAGAATGCCAGGAAACATTTGGGTTCACATTGTAACTTTACGTTTCGGGAGTTTCCTAATCAGTTGACGGGGTACGTTGATTCTGAGATTGAGTTTGACTTTATATGGGACTTAATGTTGGACACTTGCTTTGATGGTAATCCGACTAGTGAAAATTCGTGGCTCTCATTCATTCACTCATTTCGGAAGCAATGGTCGTCCGCATGGGTGAAGAATGCCTTTACGGCTGGGAAAACAGCCACACAATTGAGTGAGTAGCTCAATGCGCTTGCCCGTTATTATATTAAATCCGAGCTTACAGTTGTAGACCTCTTGATTCGTTTCAATAATTTGGTGGATGATCTTCGATTTAAAGAGAAGTGTAATGATTACTACATCCAAGATAACAATTCAAGCAATAGTTTGAAGCTTGGATTATTATCTTGCATGTAATAATCACTACACTTCTCCTTAAATCGAAGATCATCCACCAAATTATTGAAATGAATTAAGAGGTCTACAACTGTAAGCTTCGATTTTAATATAATAACGGGCAAGCGCGTTGAGCAGCTCGCTCAATTGTGTTGTTGTTTTCCCAGCCGTAAAAGCATTCATCACCTATGGGGATGACCATTGCTTCCGAAATGAGTGAATGAATGAGAGCCACGAATTTTCACTAGTCGGATTACCATCAAAACAAGTGTCCAACATCAGGTCCCATATAAAGTCAAACTCAACCTCAGAGTCAACGTACCTCGTCAACTGATTGAGAAACTCCCGAAACGTAGAGTTACAATGTGAACCCCAACATTTCTTGGCATTCTGGTATATGTTCCATGAACAAAGTGCGTGGAAAACTTCAGGAAACACCTCACGTATCGCTAGGGCAATTGCGGGATCTTAGTCAGTCATGATTGTGTTAGGGGATCTCATGCTCATGCATTCCAAGAAGGTCTTGAACAACCATTTAAATGATGAGCCAGTCTCATCATACATAAGTGAAGCACCAAAAATGATTGTGCACTTATGATGGTTATAACCCACAAAAATTACTGCAAACAACAAAAGAAATATATAAATGTCATTATATCAAATAAATAAGGGTATTGTTAAAAAGGAAATAAAATTGAGTAAAAGTAAATGTATAAGGGTAATCATGCAATATGAATCATGCAAAATACACACCTAAAGGTCGGGCTTTCTGGTTAGTCATGTATGTTGTGTCAAAGCTAACGAAATCGCCAAACTTCACATAATCCATTTGCATAGTCGAATCTGTCCAGAATACTGATTTAATCCTCCGTTCCTCATCCACCTCGATATTGTAGAAAAATCCAGGTTTTGAATTAGATTGCTTCATCAACCACTTATGCATCAGGACAACACCCAACACACGTAAGACCCGTATGTCCTCCCTATGATCTCTACTCATGCTCAACGCTCAACACATCACCACATGAACTCAATAAATACTATCTCTACCACGCAACACATATAAGAGGAAATAACAACACGTGAGTAATAACTCACCTCAAGCACAAACGCAAATAATATCCCCGAGTCTCGATCTGAAATCGCTCACACAATGGGACCTATATAATATACATATTCTAGGTCAAATTCTACTCTAAATACACCTCGTCCCTCTCGCAATAATTACATCACTAATCACTACGCATATGAATAGCCTTTTAGGTTAACTTGGAAAAATGACGATTTTGCCCTTGGGCGGAAAATGACCCTTTTACCCCTTTTACCCCACTTAGTTATCATAAGTCAATATTAGGTCCAATATATAATTATGTATATATATATGTATATCCCTTTTATTCCTTTAACCCCTCACTTCGAATTATGTAACTACACTAAATCATTATCTCTTGAATATCAATCTAAAGTCAAAGGTCAACCTTAAGTCAAACTTCTCAAAATCCTCAAAGTCGCAGAAGGTTGTTCGAATAGTTTTGCGTCCCGAAATTCACATACTTATCATTGTAAATCTCACAATTTAACTCCAAACGATTAATAATTCAATTATACGCTTAACCCTATACGAGTCGGACCATTAGTGCACTAAGTATATCCCAAGATTCAATATTTATGTGGAAAGCAATAATTATATAAATGACAATTACAAGATGTGTTCCATAAAATGACAATTAAACAAGTCTAACTTCATCTATACTATTCGGTCAAACACTATAGCTTACGGTTGCGTTATGATTTGTTTCTCAAACGTATCTCACGTATTAATACCATTGTTAGGTGTTTTAGATTTGTATAATCATCATATGGTCATGAAAGCCTAACACTTCCATATCACATTCGGCATCAACATTCCAAGGGGTGGATTTTTTTTTTTTTTTTGTAAATTAGCGATGAGATGAGTTTCGAACCAGGACCTTCTGGTAGCAAGAGCCTTTTTCACTAGGCTATTCAATTAACTCCTCCAAGGGGTGGGTTTTAATTCAATCTATAAGCATATAGTACACTGCCCATTAAATTTATAATATGCTAGATTAGGATAACATCAAAGGATATTAGGAAAACGATTTAAATCACCTCCCTTACAATTATTTCACACGGCCAACAAGAATTAATGATATATATGGTTCAAAAGTGGATGAATTTGTTACCTCTTATAGAATGCTCGAACAATTGTGGTCAAGAGCGAGTAATGATGTATTTGATGTCAAATTGGAGTCGAGGGTGGCGCCGATGGTGATTTCTTGAGAAGGGAAGGAAGGGCTTTGTCATGCTTCTTAAGCTTAAATACTAAGCTCATGGGCTTGGACTCGATAGGGGCTCGATTAGATCGGACAGACAAGCTAATAAACAGTAATTATATTAATTATTACAGTTTAAATTTATTAAATTAGGTCATAATATTACACCCAACATCAAATTACAAACACCAACTTCAAACCAGATGACTATATAAACAGTTAAAAATCAAAACAACACATTACCAGAAGTAGTTGGCACAGAGGCTTGAGAACTATCAACAACTTCATAATTTGTACAATAGAATATTTATAGTCCACAAGCATGAATGTCAAATATCCGAAAAAATCCTACAAAATAACAACAACAAATTACCATAAGTATGAGGCACGAGGCATGACAAGTATCAACATTGTCATAATCTATTTCATAGAATATGTATAATGCACAAGTATTAACGTCAAAACTCTCAAAAAAGCCCGCAAAACAATTAATCAAAACCAATATGAAAACCTAATGAAATCGATACAAAAATTACCTGCGTTCACGTTGTGCTCCATTGGCAAAAAATAAAAATAAAAACCAGAAGAATGAATAAACAATTTGGTGCTAAATTACAGCAACCAACTTCTGAATTGGGTGTGGAAAATAACAAAATACATCATGTGTTAAGTTCAATGGAAAAAATTATGGCAAAAAATAATTGGATTACATGTACATGTAATTCATTCGAATTAAGAAAAATCAATTTCGCCTTACATCCAAGGCATGCCTAGAAGGTACTGAGTCATGGCATTCATCCAAAAGAATGACATTCCACTTGTCTTCACACTTATGGAATTTTTGCATGCTACACCTAATAATAATATCTAAATGTAGTCAAAATGAATGTACACTATTTTAAAAAAATGTCATCACACAAGCATACGGACCCATGGATATTGAGACCGTTCGGAACCTATGTTGCCGGATCAGGATAATGCATTCAAAATACATCCACATATATGACCCGTAGGTCTACCCTATAACCTCTACTCATACTCAGTGCTCAACAAAATAACATCACATACGATCAACCAAGTATTATCATCACTACACACAGCTCAAGCAAACATCAACGCAATTGCTCACTCCCGAGTCTAACTATCAATCAAGTCTGAGGACCTAGTATAACACATACCATATATCAATTACTGCTCATAAATCGTCCCAACTCCCCAAGAATTAATGTATAGTATTTAATTACTATTAATACTTCACTTTTAGTTCAATTATGAAAAATGACAATTTTGCCCCCGAGTGTGAAATGACGATTTGACCCTTGAGTGTGAAAAATGACGATTATACCCCTTTTAGTCATCTTATGAAATTATTAGGCCTGTTATAATTATATATGTACATTTAAATCTTTTACTCTGATAACTCCCCCATTAATTATCTTAGTAGTCCTAAATTGTTATCTCTAGACCAAGTCAAACGTCAACCTCTGGTCAAAGTCAACTCTTGGTCAACCATCGTCAACACCTAAGTCAACTCCACTAAAATTCCCAATTCTTGCTACAAATCAATTCCTAGTCAACTCTAAGGTCAACACCCTAACATATGTGAAATTACCTAAATACCCCTCAACTATATTTAATTACAATTATGCCCTTACCCTAAACAATCAAGGACTCCAACTTAACCCCATATTAAGCAACAATTCACTTGAAACCCAACTACATGCATGTCAACCTCTTATACTTTTTTATTCGTACATGTTTAACCACAACTTTTTTATAATCAATACTTAAACCATGTTAACACATCATAACGTGGAGTAATAACTCATTATCATCAATGATTATCCTACATCTTCAAGTTAAGTCATTCTAGCAACTCCTGTCAACATCTTAAGTCCTTAGTCCATTTCTTAATCGTTTTAGCCCAAAACTTATGCTAGTTATATCTAAACCCCAATACTTAAACATAATTATATATCCAATTTAAGTACAATTCTACATCCATAACTCAAATTATATAGTTAGGCATCTTAAAAAATCCTCATTTTCGAGCCATGGGTTCATATGATCCGCAACATTACTGGAATAAAAGGGTTTTTAATTTGGACCAAAACAACTACTTATTTTAATCCCAAATCTTGTTTTAGTAATTGAATTATTAAAAATAGTAATTAATTTCAAAAATAGTCCAATTTTTTTGTGTCACTACTCCAGATACAGTGTGGAATATGGGATTTCATTATCATAATTTTCCTCAACCGTTTAATATTGATTTTATAATTTATACGCTATTCAGCTATTTATTCGAAATCCTATCCCGTTTTCATGTTTGTGGTCTAAATATCGAGGGCTACCAATAAATTAAATTTCATAATTTTTGGAACAATTTTACTATGTATTTTGTATTTAATCTCAAAGGCCAACATGAAATACCAAGATAGAGTTCGAAATTCTAGAGTACTTACCTCCTTACAAGCAAAACGTGAATTGAGAGACCAATGGAAGAAAAAGCTCAAAATTTTCGAAGCCAATGGAGGAGCTAAGACTGCCGTCAGTTTTGTGGTGAGAAGGGATGGATTAATAGGGTTTTTGTGTGGAGTTTGGACTTTTATAGTGACCTCATGTGCTTGGGCTCGATTAATAATCGAATTGGACAATGAATGAGCTATTTAATGAGTTTTATTTGAAACGTAACGGGTCGCAAGCAACATAGCAAGTTATATGTATATTATTTAATTATTATATTTTTAATTTTATAAAATTAGGCCATAATATTACAGCTATATCTCCAAAAGTCTGCGTCTTCTAAAAAGAGGCGCGGATGTCCTAATACCTTTACAGTCAAAAGAAGATTCCATTCTTTGGTGGTGAATAGCTTCAAGAGAGAACATGCATCAAACTTTTCCAAAGATAAAATATATATTCTATGATTGGGTTTCATTTCAATGTTTAGAAATTATAAAGATTGGTAGTATTATAGATTGTAAGAGGGTTTGTTGTATATAACAATGATTTACGGTATAACATGTTTGCTTAAATGATTTATCTCATAGCCATGTTAGAAAGTAGGTTAGCGTCGATATAAACCAATGAGCCATATATACCAAGCACAAGACCAATTACATTCGGTATGATGAAATATTATATGTGATGACAATGATGCAGTACTACAGAAATGTGCTTAGATAGCGTTTTTTAGCTATCTAAGGCATGTATTTAGATAGCGCTTCATACTTATATAGTGCTCTAAAAAGGGATATGCTAGTCATGTACTTAGACAACACTTCGTACTTATATAGCGCTCCTAAAAAGGGTTATGCTAGTCATGCATTAAATTTCATTAGTCATTTAAATAGCTGATAAATAAGTGCTAAGTAATATGATACATCTTGGATAGCCCTAAATAAGTGCTATTAGAGTGGTTATGTTGAGCTTAGATAATTCATATTTTAAGTGTTATTTCAGTCATTAAGCTATTTTTCATTTATAAATTATTGTACCGAATTCCTATGCTAAATACGATATAATGACGAAATTAAATTGATAATAAATACACAAGTTGATAAATAACATTTTTTCATGCATTCAAAATTAATTTAAGCATTCAATTCTACTACATTTTACATTGTTTAATTCCACCGCTTATTAGTATTACTTTTATTATGATCATTATTACATTTGACTCAAAGTATTTGATTCGAATTTGAATATTTATGTATTCATTTTTATTAATTTATATGACAATATATATTATAACTAGATATTCAGTTTGAATATAATATAGGACCAATATCGAATTGAACTCCAATATCGATAGAATAATATATATCAAATTGAAACGAATTTGAAATCGATTTTTGTATTCCGAACCAATACGAATAGGAATTCAAATATTATTGTTATAAATATTAAAATTTGAAGATATTCAAGTTTAATCGACTGGGTTTTGCATAGTTCATATTCACCCCTTCCTAGTATTACTTTTATTATGATCATTATTATCTTAGATCAAAATATTTGATTCGAATTCGAATATTTATATAATTATTTTATTAATTTGAATAACATATGTGGATTTTAATTCGATCTTTAGTTCAAATATAAAATAGGTCGAATATCAAATTGGATTTGGAATATCAATAGAATAGTGTTTATCGAATTGAATCCGAAATGATTTTTAGTATTCAGAACCAATACTATTACAAATTCAGATATTGTTGTTATAAATATTAAAATTTGGTCATATTCGAGTGTAATTCGATATGGTTTTGCATTTTGCGTAATACTACTACTACTATCATAATAATAATAATAATTATTATTATTATTATTATTAATAATTGAATTAATTAATTTTAGGTGTTTAATGAATGTACAAATTATCTTTAGCTAAAATTTGGTCCTCGTTAACGGCTATGGATACTTTCAATTGAATTAGATGTTCGCCCAATAACATGGACTTGTTCATCAATTCCTTGTCCAGTCTTGCGAGCCCCATAACACCAACACAAAAAAGCTATCCAAGTACCCACTTAGATAGCGCTTATGAAGCGTTATTGTAGTTATACATAGGATATCAACTCTGAAGCGCTATCTAAGTGCTACGTTGCATAGCGCCATTGGGGGGCGATATTGTAGCCCTCTAAAAGAGTTATTGTAATTGTCGTTTCTAAAGCGCTACTTAAGATATACGTTGGATAACGCCTAAAACATGAAGGACAATCTAAGTATTGTTTTTAGTTTCACTTTAACAAAAAAAATTAAAACATAAAAAACAGCTATATATCCCAGCGTCGGCTTAGATAGCTCTTTAAAAATGCGCTATTTAAGTGCAGCTATCTAAGTGGAGCTATCCAAGCTAATATTTGTAATAGTGATGAAAAGTCAACCACACCGGTCAAGAAGACTGCTTTATTGAATAAAATAAAATGAGAATGATGGGAGCCAAAAATATACTCCCTCCATCCCAAATTATTTGGGCTAGTTCTATTTTAGAAGTCAAATTATGAAAATTTTGACCATTAATTCTCGTTAGTCGATAAGAGATAATATAGTCATATTGGATATTGTTAGATTCGTCTTAATATATACTTTTGAACTATCATCTTTTTATAA
Source organism: Echium plantagineum (assembly GCA_003412495.2). Classification (NCBI taxonomy): domain Eukaryota; kingdom Viridiplantae; phylum Streptophyta; class Magnoliopsida; order Boraginales; family Boraginaceae; genus Echium; species Echium plantagineum. Next base: position 24,636,737 of record CM016564.1, read on the forward strand.
CTTTTACGATTGTAAAATTCGAGATATTTACGTTTTAATTTGTGTGTCGGAGACCATGTAAGTCAAAATAAGTCAATCAATTTGGGATGGAGGGAGTATTAATCTAAATATTTAATTGGTACGTTTCTCCATGCCTTACATTTGAGTTATCTCTTATGCATGAACATGTTGATGCTATGATGAGGGGTGTTTTAACTTTGTTATTATTTTCATACCCCACATGCATAAGGTATTTTGTTATTGTCAAAATGAAGAGTTAATCGATATGTGATTATCCGACTTTTCGGTTTTGATAAAAACAAAGTACTACTTTGACTAACTGTTTTTACAACATGGTGATGAAGAACTAAAATCAACCACACACTAGTCATTGAGGACTTGAAGAAGCTAAAGAAAAGAATGACAACTAAAACAAAGAGTCGGTGTTCACCGGTCATGAAAGGACAAACACGACGTGACACAAGCTCAAGGATATTTAAGAGCATTCAAGATTTGAATCAAATGAGCTATGGATCACAAGCACATACAGAGGTAATAGTTAGCTTAAAGTCTCTTCAATAATCTAAATTGAATCTTGTATATGAGAGATATTTTTCAAACCATTTTTGACAAAAAGTCGAGAAGTGATTCAACATTTTTATGTATGTTTTGCCAAAAGAAATATTTTGAAAATGTAAATAGTTATAAAACCGGGGTTCATATTCGTAAAGAGGATGAAAATATATTTCCAACACATTTTGAATTGTCAAAATCGAGCCTTAACGAAGCGGGAAATAAAGTTTTGAATTGTCCATTGAGACCATTCGCTATCGTCATCGAGCTCGTCTGCGAGACGGTCTCTATGGAACTGATCTTTCTGGAATTTTTCATGGAGACCTTTGTGCACTCGATGGTTTTCGATGGACATTTATGCCCGTTTGAGCTCCAAATGAAGGTCATAAAACACCCCCGTCAACCCCTTTTTCATGTTAAGCCTTCCACACTATTTTCTACATCAATCCAAGGCCAAAAGCTCTCAATTAAATACAAAATATATCCTATATTAAGCTTCAAGTTTGATTATCATTACGGACTTCAACCTAGGATTGAGGCTAAGATTTATAACTAAATATTGTATTAAAGAAGAAGCATTCAAGATGTTAATTTGTAGATATCTACTCATCAAGGAGTTCATACAAGCTTCAAAGTTCATCTCTACTCATTTAAGGAGTTATAATTTGTGTTATATATACAATTTAAGCCTATTATATCTCTTTGTGGAGCATTTGAAGTCGGATAAAAACAATTAATTTCTGAACTAAAGAGATATCTCACTAAGTTAGAAGTTGTTTTTCATACTAGAGGCTTGAGGGTGTGAGGTGTTGTGAGTCTTACTCAAGCTGGAAATCGGGAAGACTTCCGTAATGTTGAGGATAGAGCTCAAGCAATAGGACATAGAGTGCTCGAGTTAGTGGAGTTCCATCTCCGACTTGATAGGACGAAATCTTAGGTTCCAGCTTGGGGTCTAAGCGAGAAGTTAAGAGTTATACGTTGATTTGAACTTCAACAACTTTCGAAGAAGTACTTTCTAGTAGATTTCTAGAGATTCTAGAAATCCCAAGATGGGAAGCCTTAGGTCAAGGATGTAGATTAGCAAAACTCGGCACATGCCTTGTGGAGTTTGCATGTCTAAATTGTTTATATGCTAGAATTGCTAGGATTTCATTATATAATTGATTGCGTATATTTGCTAGAGGTAAAATATATACATTTATAAATTTATATTTGATTTGATCTAAGAACCAAAGTTGTTTATCTTCTACAAAGATTAAATCGATTATCAATTGATAAATTTATAAGTGTTTTGCATTAAATCTAATCACTTTTGAGCTTCTCTAATAAGGCCTTGATTCACATAGAAACGAATAAGCTGATATTAATAATAATTTAATTACATAGGAATATGATATTCAAGATCACTGCAATACCTTCTTCTATAAGTCAAATAGCCCAACTTCCCAGAAAAAAACCCTTTTCACAAGTGCTCAAGTTAAGTCAACACACTTCTCCAAATGCACCCCTATGTAACAATAATATATTACTATATTATATTATCCAAATTAATTCAAATAGCTTAAATTTAAACCATATTGATATAAATTATTAGTAAGATACTAATTATCATATTAATAATACAAATTCGTTACAAATCATTACAAAACGTTACAACCATTGCAAACGTTTCACCATAATTAGCTTTGATGGAGAGTTAATATCATGTTTAAATTTGAGATGATCGTGCTCCTTTCTCTACCTTTATATAGATCCATTTATCCATCAAAAGAAATCATCACATACAATACTATAACACATAGAGTAAAGTTTATAGGTTAAGAGAAAGAAACCATCTCATACTTAGAGGCAAGCTCGCGGAATCAACAATATTTTTGGTCTACTTCAATTGCGTCTAAATGGCTGGAGGGTCTGTAAATTATGATTTCATTTTACATATTGTGATAGTCATGTATTTCAAGATTTTATTTACCTTCATCTCTCACCTCAATAGCTACGTACATAATGAAACTTAATGGAACCAACTTTTCATAATGAAAAGAGCAAGTTGAGTTATCCTTGGGGAAACTTGAACTGGACATGGCTCTCGACAAGAGCAGCCTGCTCCTTTTACTGCTTAAAATACCCGTCAGGATAACGAACTTCATTCTGATTGGGATTGATCTAATAGGCGAAGCATTATGTTTATGCGAATGTCGATTGATACCAACATCTAAATTGCCAAGAATATATGCAAGCCATTGAAGATCGTTCAAGGCTGCTGAAAAAGCCCTTTGCTGGGAAACCTAAGACAGACCTTGTAACCAAGCAGTTCGAGAGTTCTCGCTCAATGAGCTGGTTCAAGAGGAATATATGCAGGGCCCACAAGACTTTAAAGTTGCTCATTCCATTCAAGGAGCTGGCAAAGCTACTGAGAAAAAGAATAACTTCACCAAGAACGAGTAGTACCCAAATCAAATTATGTTGGTCCATCCTTTAAGAAGAAAAATAAGGAAGACGTTTGCAAATCCCGTAAGAAACCTACACATTTCCAGGCAGACTGTGCAAAACGTAAAGAATGGTTTCAAAAGAAAGGTAACTACATGGGTTTCGTAAGCCATTTTGAAAAAGAAGGAAGACATTTGCAAATTTTGTACCTTATTCTACTTGGTTAATTGATACCGGTGCTAATGTTCATGTTTCGAATTCTATGCAGGGATTCATTACGATCCAAACCCGAAAGCCAAGTGAAGATTTCATTTTCATGGGAAATCAAGACAAAGTTCCAGTTGAAGCTATTGGGACCTTTCGTCTTAGCTTAGCTAGCGGTTATCAGTTGGACTTATGTCAAACTCTTTATGTACCGACTATTTCTCGTAATTTGATTTCTGTAAGCATGCTTAATAAGTTTGGATACTCATTTGAATTTGGAAATGGAAAGTTCCGTTTGTTTAAAAATTGTAGTATTATTGGTTCTGGAATTTTAATTGATGGACTTTATAAAATTCATCTCAAACATAGTAATGTGGGTTGGATCCATTGAAGAGTTGAAGAAATTAGCAAAAAACTAGAGAAAATAGAGAAAATTGCAAAAAATAAATTGTTGTCCAAATCAAACAAACCTAGTCTCTATTTATATGTCTTGGAAAATAAAAAATATTGATGTAAAATAAATAAAAATAAAAATAAAGTTATATGTCAAAATATCATTTAAATAATGAGGATAAAATAAATATTCAAGTACCAATAACAAATCACCACCTCATCAAACTCATGTGTGATTATTTTCTCTCTCCTCCACATCTCCCCCTCTCTACCCCACTTTATCAATAATTCTCAAGATTATTGAATAACTCTTTGAAAATTGGGTAAAAAGATACTCACTCCAATTATTTTCTATCGGAGGAGTTCATCATACCAATTATCTTGTAAATACTCCCCAATGGAGATGGTCTTATAGGGATCTTTATAAAAGTTTGAATAAAATTTTTATTTCTTTATTTGATCAATGTTAGAGTTTAATTTAATATTTGGCTTATCTTATATTACAACTAAATTGGAATTCAAATACAAATTCAAATATTGTTATAAAAGTTAATTCAATGATAGTAGATTCGATTCGACATTGAATATCAAAGTTACGTGCACATCTCAAAAACATCCGTAGGAACTTGGACGAGGTGTTTAATTCAATGCTCGTCTTATTTTGTATTAGAACACAAATTAAATCGAAATTCAATTGCAAATTCAAATATTGTTAAAAAATAAAATGCAATCATATTTAAATATTTATCCAATTAAAGAGTCTTATAACATTATCATATAAACTTCAGCCTCAAATTTATAGGTCTCGAAAAAATTGCGAAGACCTTATCACATTTTCATGGTGTCTCGACCTCGTCCTTGGGCAGGGTTTTCTCACTACTTTCTCTTTAAACAAGTCATATGCAGAAACTTCACATGATCGAACCACATTAAGTTAATACTGCATTATAATTCTCTTCAAGCAGAGGGTGACAATATGTCTGAGATATCACCATGGACATTGACTATCCATCGGCTCAAAGTAGTGATCTGGAAACTCAATGTCGGAGAAACTTGCAGAGGATATCGACAAGGGGAACAGCTTTAAGTAGTTTTGGTTATATATAGTGGATAATGAAAACATTTCATGAGTCGATTATGAAACTTGAAGCGAATGTATGTAATACACACAAGACAGACTTCAACTTACGTTTCTATGACTACGCGTATGGTGAATTTCAAGCGTATCCAAAATGACTCGACCCAAGGGATTCGAATGTTGAATCTCATTTAAGTTCTGTAACATGCCCCTAGAGGTAACATATACTCGTAAAATTTAGAATTACAGAGGATTCAGTATCATTACAGAAATCTAAGATATAATTCAAATGTTCAGTATTCGACTTATGTAGATTTACTTAGGAGCCCCTAATAAGAATGTATCGACCCTTAAATTCGTCTTCCTTGACAGGAACTTCATACAAATGGGTGGCTTAACGCCAGCCAACGCTAAAATTGAACTTGGTAGAGTCCATATTCCATCCCCACATATCAATCCGGAAGCGACTGCTGGTCCAAACGCATCAGCCTTTTCCTTGTTTATTGTTCGCCAAATAAACAAAATCAAGGCACCAACACACATATCAATAGTGAAATACGCACCAATATAGAACGGTATGGCCATCGCCATTGGAATGGGAATGAACTTCTTTATGTCTTCTCCCGCAACGTCTCTAACAGCATTGATAACAATAGCTGCTGCAAAGAACACATAGCAGAATGTGAGGCAATTCTTTGGCAACGATGAAAAGCCCTCGACTCCCAAGATTGACATGTTGCGGAAGATCAGAGCGTAAGGAGCGGGGTATTCAGAACCAGGAACCCCAAGGTCCCCAAAGGCCTTGTAGAAAAGCCAAAAGACACACGGTGAGATTACACAGCCCATTGCTGTCCCAATGAGTTGGCTAATAAACATAGACCGGGGGGAAGCAAGGGTCATATACCCTGTCTTGAAATCCTGCATGAGGTCTGAGGCCGTAGAGACAATATTCATCATGACTCCACAGGAAGCTAATCCTGCAAGAACACCACCATGACTGGCTCCCGCCCATGATCCAATTGTAAAGATCGCTAGTTTCCCATATGTAGATGCCAGTGACCAATCAGTAAGTCCGCTACCATAAGCATTGCAGAATGCTAATGTAGGTGCGAGCACGTAGAGAACTAAAATGTGATACCACTCCAGTTGTTCAAAGATATGTGGAATTATTGTAATGGATACAACAGCAATGGTGATGTAGCCAGTGACAGCAAACCAAGTTGGTATTTGGTCCTTGAGGAAAATCTCAGTTCGACGTTGGTCATCATATAACGAAGAAGGATTTACAGGCTCATGACCATTGACCGGAAGACCTAACTTACTTGCCTGAACTTGTCGATACAATCCTAGGAATGTGTAACCGAGGACTTTGAAGAAGTTGTAGAGACCATCTCCAAGAATCATAGCTATTCCTATGAACACCTGTGTCAAAACAATAAATAGAAGTTAAACCAGTACGCCTTAAACTCAAAACGCAATACTAAAAGACGTGCGGAAAATATACCCTGTAACCTTGTAGTCCACTAAGGCTGCCTTGGGGTTCTTCAGCAGGATACCAGCTTCCCCTTTTGTCCCATATTAGAGGCCACATTATGCCCCATGAGAGGATTGCTCCGACTAGTAACGATATGTTGACCAAATATGGGCAAATCATTCCAACACCCACATAGGTTGCAGAGAAATCGAAGTAAAACCTGGTTGTTACAAAAGACTCAGGAAATACTAATGATATTTTATGGGATATTTCCATAATTAATGAAGAAATCTTTTTAAGTCTAATTTTCTAAGAAGCTATTCCAGATCAACGGTTTTCTCCTTTTTCGGTTAGTTTGATCTAAATGCTTTGACTGATATAATAAAATTACTAATCTCAGTTTTCTAAGAAGACTGACAAATTATTTGCAGTATCGTCATATGACGAACAAACTCCAAAACTCGATAGTTTTCTTCAAATGCATTTCTGACCCAAATTCCATTTTTCATAAGCACCTAATCCATCATTCTGATTGAATGAGCCGACAAAATCTGAAATAGATTTTTTATCAGATATTTTACTATGTTGCCACTCTATGATTCGCGCTTCTGATAGCGATATATAAAAGAGAAAAAAAGAACGAGATCTCATTTAAGTATGAATTGATAACCTACTTATTTTCATAGGCTTTGAGACCAAGAGTTGGGAAGTCCAGGAATCCGCAGCCATCCCCCGCAGTGTAAAACCACTGGAAGAAGCCCCACAAAAAGCTGAAAGAGAAAAACTTGCCCAATGTTCTAACTTGTTTCCTAGAATCGAAAGTAATCAGGACATTATAAACACCTCGCGTATGATCCAAAAGATGGAAACGAAAACAGACAGAATGGATCATGGACTCACTTGGCCTTCCTTGCTCCCTGAGGAGTGTGGAAACTATTAATAAGGTGGGCAGTTGCTGTGCCACTTGGGTAGATCAATCTGAACTTGACGATCATGATCTGAAGTAAGATATGTTAGAAGGTCGAGAGGCACCAAAATCATGTCCAGACTGATATCCAGATACGAAACAAACTACGTTCTAATGCCATCAGAACAAATGATACTTATGCAACAAATTTTTTATTTTAGAAAACGAACCTTGCGGAGAGGCACAACTGAGAAGAGTCCAACAAAACTAACTACAAAGAGAAACCCAATCATCCATCCCAACTCAGGATTTTTGATATTCCATGGATCTCTGGCCACATTCGATTGCTTGGCAATAACATCGCTCATCCCAAAAATGTAGCTTCCAAAACCTCCTGTTTTCACGAGTTGAGGTTGAGTGTGTATTAATAAATGGCCGAGTATATTTCATCAAGAACAAATTCTGCTCTTGTACCTTAACACACACAATACATTGGAATTGTCATAGGAGGCGTTAAAGTATAACCGCGTCAATGAAATCACAGCAGTAATAGAACTCCAAATCTCTCTAGTGTTTTACCATATAGTTGATTCTTTTTTGCTCGAAAATATAACTGTTTGAACATCAAACAATGTGACTGTCAATGTGCCCTTTTTGCTCCACACGATATGAGGAAGTAGGCATCGCACCAAGATAGGTGATGGGGCCTACTTCCTCATATCGAAGTCTTTAATGCTCATCAGAAGAATAACCAGTCACCTAAATGATACAACTAACGCCGCATACTCAAACTAAATTATTCGATTATCTCTCTAACCATAAGCAATCATAATGCTGAACAAAACTTTGAATTTTCTTTCCAACGAATATAACAACAAGCCAAAATAAACCAAACTAAGTGTGGCTCACATAAAATGGGGCCATCTAGTACATCTACCACTTTCTTGAACAAAAAGGTCAAGAATAGGAAAAGTAATCAAGAAAATAATGCAGGAAATATTCTGATGAGTTAGTTGACAAAAAGAAATGCTCAATTTGGATAATAAATCACTAGAAACAATAATAGCCAACCAATTCAATTTCTTGCAAAAACAAAAACCACTTTGTTGTCCTAAACAACAACTTTCTTCCACACACACACCTTATCTACTCCAAAGTTCTAAACTTTATTCCTGAAATTCTGAATCAAAATGGTTTCAACCACAAGGGCTAGCATGCATTGTTGATCAAATTAGATAAAACCAAAAGAGCTTGCATGAAGTCAGGGTCGGCCCAAAAATTTTCGGGGCATAGTGCAAAAACAAAAAATGAGACCCTTAATTCGAGATAATAAATTTTAAACTTTTAGTAATTCATTATTACTATGACTTGGTATGGAAAAACATAATGAAAGTTCAATTATTGTAAAACTAAGATAAAAAAGACCAATATAACATAGAAACTAACGCATAATAATACATTTTTGAAAATTTTGGTACTCCCGAAACGGGAGGCTAATGTGGTCGTACCCCAATCACTGGCAATTGTTAAAAAATCCATAACAGAAAAATATTGAAAAATAAGAAATCCGAAAAGAAAAGTATTAACCGGTAGCCTTATCCTAGTGCTTATCGACCCAGTCTCCACTGTGGAGGTCCTGGTTTGAGTCATGACAAAAGACATCATAATAAAATCGATGCCTCTGCCCCGTTGTAGTATAGATACCCCTTCCCCGACAGTATAGGATTTAATTTCAGTATGATATCGTTTCACAAAATAATATTGATAAATAAGAGATGAACATATACCACTGAAAGCTATTCCAGAGGTAGCAACCACACAAGTTTGAATGACAGTATTTTCTTGCCTAGTAAAAGGTTGTCTGAAAATCCCAGATTTCTCGACAAACTTTGTCCAAGTTCTTACAAAAAAGAACCCCAAGAGCCCAGCAGAAACATTGAGTGAAGGAATAATCCCAGTTGTCAAATTCAACTTCATGACTATGAAAGTGAACATAATTCCAAGAACAAAGCTCACCACAAATGCCCTGAAAGTAAGCTGGTTTTTCCATGATGGTACTTCTTTAGACTCAAAGATTCTTTCTATGGATTCAATATTATCTTCTTTATTACCATCAAATTCATAGTTGGAATGGTGAGTTGAAGAAGATGATGATCTAGCAGCCATTTGGAGGATATTTTGGTTGGAATAATGGAATGTTGAATACTTTATGATGAGGTGATTTATTACATACAAGTTGTCTTATAGGCACCACAATATGTTGCACACTTCTTCCACTACATTACAACTTGTGATATATACTCTTGTAGTATTATCTTATGACAATGACATTTTTGACAAGTTTGCAGTTTAACTCTTTCTAATACTCATTCTTAATTTGTAAACATATATATACACATATATAATCATTTATTGAACTTTATAATAATTATAAGGGCAAATGACCAGGATAATTACCTATGTTTGGGTTGGAGTCCTGATTAATCACTTATATTTCAAAACGTATTGGTTGATCACTTATATTTCAAAATGTAGTGGTTGATCACTTATGTTTCCAAATCAATCTCAGTTCATATTTTAGATCTAAAATCTGTTAATTATCAGCGAATTACCTCAAGTGAAATGCACATGTCATTTCTAGGGGCAATTTAGTCGTACAAGCCCTTTTTTTTCTCTCTCTTTTTCTTTTGCAAAAAAAGTCGAAAATGTAAGTGATATCGATTTAGAGACATAAGTGATCAACAAGGTTACTTTAAAACATATATGATCAACCGAGACCCAAACCCCAACATAAGCTCCTCTTTCAAAAAAATGTATACTGATTGTTAAAGATAATACCCTCTCCATCCCTAAATTATAAACTAATTGTTGTAAAATAATGCATAATAAATGTGAATAATTTTTAGGGTTTTACTTAAACGTTATTTGTGCAAGTTATTTATATATTACCCTTTATGCTAAAAGAATAACAATATTTACCATATAAGTGTTAGATAAAAGTTAAATATTAATTGAATTTAGTTAAGTTTACGATTAATGATTATTATTTATGTTATTCAAAGTATAATTACTAAATTTAAATTCAATTATTAAGTTAAATAGTTACAATATTAGATAACTTAAACATTATATTATTAGATTAATCAATATTGTTTACTTTTAACTAGAGTTGTAATTTCTTACATTCTAAGATGAGCTTATGTTTGAGCTGGCATCTCGATTGATCATTATGTTCCTTCTTGATCACTTATGTTTCTAAACTAATTTCACTTAAATTTTTATTTTTATTTTTGTAAGAACAGAAGAGAGAGAAAAAATTGACATTATCAAATTGTCCTTAGAAAATTACATGTGCAGGTTACGTGAGGTAATTAGCTGATAATTCATAGATTTTAGGTCTAAAATATCAACTGAGATCGATTTAAAAACATAATTGATCAACGAGGATCCTTTGAAACATAAGTTATCAACCGAGACATTAACCCAAACATAGGTAATAATCTCGGTCACTTGCCCTAATTATAATTTGGAATGGAAGGGTTAATACTCATTGTTAATTTGTAAACATATTGATCATATCATTGAACTTTATAATAATTATAATTTTAATAGAATAATAACAAGCTCTATAACAACTATTTTAGTTTCTAATGGACCCTGACTTACTTTAAAAGGTTCATGAATATATTTAAAAGGACAATAATTCACTTGAGAAATGATTGGAAAGTTGGCCGTTTTCAATAATAGAATTTTATAGAGTAAGGACAAGATATACTTCCTTTGATGGAAGAATAATAAAGCCTGAATTCTAATGACCGAGCTTTTTTTTTTTTTTTTTTTTTGATAATTAGCGATGAATTGTGACTACAATGATATTACAAACATGAATACAGAAATTGCTAACTAATAGAAAATTAGAGTATAATATGAGACAAGTATGTCTCCAACAAGGTTCGAACCCTTGACCTCTTACATGAAAGGTTGGGCGGATGCCACTAGGCTATTGAGCCATCGGCTCTAATGACCGAGCTTTGAGTCTTACAAGTTTAATATGGAATCACAAGAACAAAGTAATATATAATTATTATACTATTAAACTCATATTATGAAATAATTACATAAGAGTAATATTCATATACTTATTTTCAATGATATATTCTAAAACAATTTGTATTAATTTTAAAATTATATTGTACTATTATATAAATTTAAATTAAATGCAATAATAAATTAACCGATATATTTAATTTAAAAATATTATTATAAGGAATTTATATTAATTTCAAGTCATGTTCAAAGAAAAGTTCAAACCAATTAATACTAAAAGTATTCATTAAAATAATATTCTTAAGGTAACTAATATAATGTCATTTTGACCTTACTATTTTAATATATTATATATATTTGAGTCACATCATATGTTAATATAAATTTAGCAAAAAATATCTATTACGATAATTTTTACATTAAATATATACATAAATTGATTAAATTAAAAAACTAAAAGATACATATATAGTGTTAATATATTTAATAGAAAACAAAACTTCATCAACTACAGTATTATATAATATAAATGATATAATAATTTAATATTATATGTATTGCATGGTCAATAATTTGAATTCCATTACCTTATACAATGTAATGAGCTCTTATTAAGCTTAATATGGAGGTAATAGTTGTCAACTACCGTCTACCAATAAGAATTATGGAATGCAATAAAAATACATTGTTAACTATCAAATTATAATAAATAATTTAATCAAATTTAATTTGATTTTATTCCATATCATTTTTGCATAACAAGTGCATTATGTTCCGCAACATAAAAGTGTTACACTAACGTGATTCATGTCATCTGATGCATCTCAATTAATCATAGAGTTTAACTAGATTCTTTATATTTTTTTTTTCAAATGATACGAAATATATTTTTAAATTAAACAATTGGGAGTCTAAGCTTCAAAGAAACAGTTTCGTCTTCTCTGACCGATGTTCGAATGAAATTTCGCTTGTTGAATACGAATCCGATCCCCGAAGTTGATCCCACTGATTGGGTGCTGGAAATTAGCGGGTGTGAAGTGTCCCACGAAAGCAGAGGAAATATGTTTGAATATACTTCTCTGCGAGAATCAAACCCGAGACCTCTTGAAAAGAGACTCAGGTCCGATACCACAAGGCTAAAAGCCTTGGATCTTTTTATCACTTCAACACAATGTCTATAAATAATGTTCGTTGTTTATGAAGTTGAATATGCAGTACATAGCAAAATTTAGTTTCATGCCAATTGAGCTACGTCTCGAAAACTTTAATAAAGAAGGTATTTTTTGTATGTATGTGAAATTATGAACATTAATGGGATATCGTCATCAAGTTTTCCACTGCTACGACGACGTCCACCAACTTGGATAATGAAGACTAAACATAAACTCTTCGGAATCCTCCCGCGGGAGAAGATACTATTAATAATTGCATTAATCATGAAACAACTTAAGAAAGTAGTGCACGAAAATATTTTAACCTATTGTAAGTGATAATCATAAAACATATTTTTTGTCCATTTATTTTAATTGGTACTTTTAATACATGAAAAAAGCTTCAAATGCTGATAATCTGTTATAACATTATATATAACAAGAAATTATATGATTATAAATTACGTCTGGACTAAATTGAATGATATATTTTAGTAAGGAAAAATTTAAAATATGATGAGACTCTCGGGCGGATCTAGGTGTTTCATGTGGTGGTTCAAAATATAAAATTATTAACAAAATATTTTACTTCTATAATGAAACAAGAATTTTTTTACATTAAATAAATATTAACTTAAATATATCTTTCTAGAGTTCAGTCAATTATTGATTCCATATAATGAACTATTAAAATTTATAATTAGAAAAATATACTAACTTATTTGTCAATTAATATATTAAAATATAGATCACAATTAAAATTTGTATCAATAAATATTAATAAAAGTAAAATGTTAGTATTTAAATGTTACAATTTTCAATTCATTTTGATGTACTTTTAGTTCCTTTCAATATGTTACAAATTTATTATTTAATTATTAAAAAGAGTAAACATGTCAAAACTTGGGAAAATCCTACTTAATTATAACAGAGTAATAGGGTAACAACAATCTTTCATGCTTTGACTCTTTTCACTGCATCTATTATCTTCTTTATTTCATTTTACTCTCTAACATTATGTTTCATCATCTAACACATTTAACTGAACTTTTCATAGAAGAAAAGTGATGGTTCAAATGAACCACTATGAACACTGCAGAATCCGCCCTGGTGTATAAGTCATAAATGTTAATACTATTACATTTTTTTTTTGAAACAGAGCAATGAATTTTATTGATAATTGTTGAAAAAATAAATCAAGTCTTATAAAATTAAATCAAGCCTTTTAAGACTTGAGAAACTAAACTAGACATGTCAACCGAACCGGGCCATCCGTGGGCTTGGACCGTTAGTCCGGTTTGGGCCCTGCCCGTCCCTCAGAAGCCCCAGCGCGGCCCAATCCCCTTTCTTAGAGGGCCAAATATAAGGGCCCAAGGTTATGGCCCTCGGCCCGGGCCCGCCCCCTCCAAAGTCTCAAACATGCTTAACTTTGGAGTTCTTATGAGTTGGGCTACCGAAAAGAAGATGCATCTTGATGGGATGAGTAGTATCAATCAAATCATATCAAAGATATCGCATTGCCAACTTTGGGCCGGGTATTACAGTTGATCTTGCAATCCCGGTTCTATCAAGCATTTATCATGGTTTAAGTGTTGTTGTTGTGGCCGAAGATCCTGATATTGCGAAGGCATGCTTTCGTGTTTTGGTTTTGTCACCAATTATTCGATCTGCAACCTTGGGTATGGATATTACAAATTACTTTCATTTCCTTCTATCTTTATTTGGCATATATCACAAATTAATCTCACAAAATAAGTTGCTGGTTTCTCTCCATCTACATTTTTTCTTCTCTTTCCATCTGTCAAATCTATCCATTTAATATTTTGTGTTGTTTCAAATGATAATAAAGTCATTTACTTGTTTTATATATAAAGATCAATTTTTTAAAACTAAAATTACACCAACAAAATTTAATAATTCTATGAGATATAACCAATATGATAGATAATTTATCCTTTTAAATAACTAATAAAAATCACAACATAATTGGTCGGTTTAAGGAAGAAATTCAACAAAGTTCGTCTTTAGATATTGCCCAAAAAGAGGAGAAACCAGCAAAATAAATTGTTCTCATTAATAATATTGGCCAAATCAAGCAAAGTTATATCAGTTTACTCCTTAGTTTGATTTTATGTTGAAACACATAGATAAAAGGTTAAAGAGAGAGAAAAGGACTGACTAGTGAGGGTACTATATTTCAAAGGCCCTATTTTTCAAGACCCAATTTTTTTCCCCAAAAAACCCTTATCGAACCAGTGAATTCAATGTTAGAATGAATACCCAACCTCATATTCACTGGTTCGGTTTTATACTACTATTCTGTTTTCTCATTATTATTATAAATATCATTATTATTATTAGTTATAAATATTATTTTTTATTATTATTTTCATTATTTATTATTATTGTTATAAATATTGTTATTATCATCATAATTATTTCATTTTTTAGATGTTTTAATTTGAGTTATTTTTAGATAAATTGTTAATGTGGCAATCTTTTAGGGACGGATGAAGTACTTTTTTTTTTTTGTAAATTAGCGATGAGGTGAGTTCCGAACCCAGGACCTTCTGGTTACTAACAAGAGTCTTTTCCACTAGACTATTCGATTAACTCCGTTACTATCATCATACTTATGATTATATTATTATTATTATTATATTATTATTATATTATTATTGATAATATTTTTTTCTTATTATTTGTATTATTACCATTTTGTTAGTAGTATTATTAATAAATACTAGTTTCTTTTTATAGAAGATAAAATTTCATAATATAAATAACTTTTACTTTTAGGTCTTGAAAAGTAAGGTCTTGAAAATATTATTTTGTCTAATGAGGATAAAATTTATGTTTTGGCTGATTTAAAGGGATATTTTGGTAATTGATACTAATACTATATTACATATAACATTTGGGGCAAAATTATAATTACACATTACTCGAACCAATTAGAAAAGTAAAGTCTACAAAAGAGCAGTTATCCTCCTTTCTCCCCAATTCTCTCTCTATCTCTCCACCCAAAATCTCTGAATTTTGACTAATTCTCATCCAAAAGTCAACCTTCCCCCCTCCACCCCTATGGCCACCACCATCACCACCACCCTCCTCCCCCTCCTCCTCCTCCTCCTCTTCTCCACCTCCACCTCCGCCCGCCCCTGTAAATCCCTCTTCTTCATCACCTCCACCTCCTACCACCCCCTCCCCTCCAACCCCAACCCTAATCCCCGTTACGTCACCCTCGTTATCTCCAACCACCACAACCCGAATCGTTTCTTCCTTATTCCGAAGCCCTTTTCGACCCGCCTCGTGGGGGGTCGAATTGATATTAATAGGAAGAGAGACCATCAACGGGCTATGTTTTTCCATGATTCCTTGACGAATATTGAATCCAGTGGTTTTGGTAGAGGGATGGAGAAAATGCCTATGATGTATGATATTGAATCTGGGCGTTATGGTGGTGTGAAATCGTCACTGAAGGAGGAACGTGGTAGGGTTTTCCGACAGGATGATGATCAGAGAAGTGGGTTTTTCTCGGGTTTGGAATCGATAGGTTATGGGAGAGTGAAATCGTCGATGAAGGATAGGAGTATGGACATAATGGGTGTGGTTGGGGCTTTGTTGTTTGGGATGGGGTGTGGGGCGCTAAGTGCCGCTACTATGTATCTGGTTTGGGCCTTGTTTGCACAGAATAGGTTGGAATTCGAGGAGTCTGATGATGAGGAATTTGATGGTGCCGATGATGATTTGTATAATCCGAAGAAGATTGGGCAAGCTGGGTACATGGTGATTCCTAGCAAGGTTGTTGATGATGAAGACTTGAAGAAGCCTGCGGGTCAAGATGTCGCGAAATTGGGAGCTTGATCTTGATTTCGTGTCTGATTTGTAAGTGTTTTCGGGTTTTGGGACGAAATGAAAGAAAGTTGTTAGAACAACTATTTGATTTTCAATGGATGTTAAATTGTTGATCATAATAATCTACTTTTATGTATTGTATATGTGTAAAACAATATGTTATTGTGTGAGTGATTATATTAGTTCTATTAAATTGTGTGGTTGCCAACCATGTTTGTATAATTTATTGTTGTGCTTGCCTCACTAAAGTAGTCTGATTGTTCTTGTGTTCTATGTTTGAGATATAGTTTGTAAGCGTACCAAATTCGTATCACGGCAAGGCAATCTTTATTTACGAGATTGTAATTTTCGGATACCTGTTTCTGTTGGCTTTGTGCCACAGTAATCTTCTAATAAATGCTACTAATTTCGTTAAGAAGTTCAGTTTCGGTTTGCTGGTCAGGGTTCTCTTCTCATAGTCGTATACTTACGTTGTGGTTGTGTTAAAAAATATTGTGGAATTCATGGACTAGTTCTTCTGTATATGAAATTGTTCCAGTCTCTTTGTCCTGGTTGTTCAACGTTTGATTATTATGTACAACTGGCTTTAGGGTATCAACTAAACAGTTTACGTATAAAATGGTGCTTCTTATTCCATTTTATGTGGCAGTATGCATTTACCCGTGGTGAAGTTAACTGAGTTTCAGGGTGATCGATATATGTAGGATTATGGTAGAAAATATGCTAAAATTACTTTCGCTTTGATCAGGTTTGATTCGTTCATTGACTTATTGATGGTTGTGTTATGTACTACTGGAACTTTGTAGAGTTCACTGGTTAGTTTCGTTGTAAATGAAATTATAATGTTCCAGTCTTTCTCCTGATTCTTTTAGATCTAGTTATTACGTAGAACTGGAGTTGGGCTGATGATCTTTCGGTAAAAATGATGATCTTATTTCTCCGTCGTATCTTGTTACTCGAGTTTCAGGGTGATCAGTGTTCTCTAAAACGATTGTAGTTATGCTAGGACTGAAATTAGGAGGATGTTTTCATCAATAAGTAGAAGCTGGTAATCGACTGGTTTTGCTATTAGGTTTCTGATATGTGGCATGCGGAATGAGCCTAATCATTATCCCTTAGAGGGTATGGATGGTCCTGAAGTGTGTTTTCACCCTTAAAAGCGGTCTATATTGCTTTGAAATTTTCGATTGGTGTACGCTGTTGTGCACCCTATTAATGAAAGTAGAAAGTTGTGCTTGGAAGTTGCTTTCGGTCCATATATCGATCAATTGCTTGATTGAGTTTCTGATCGTGTTCGGTTTTGCTCGATAGAGATGTTTTGTCATAACTTCAATCTAGCTTTCCATGACTTTGGTTGTTGCCTTTCCCTCGAAGCATGCACTATATTTTCTTTTGCTCATATACCATTGCCTTTGGGTCAATAATACTATAAAGTGGAAATAAAGGGTATTTCCATTTTTTACGAGTCTTCCTTTTTTGGCTAGTGGTTATTAAGGAAAAGTTCTTGTTTTTTTTTGTGTTTTTTGTTCTTTTGTAAATTATTTATGAATTATGAATATAATGGTATTACAACTAATGAATATAGAACGAAATTCCTAACTACTACACAGTTACAATAAAATATGAGACAAATTTGTCTCTAGTAGAGTTTGAACCCAAGAACTCTTCTATGAAAGGGTGGGTCAGATGTCACTAAGTTATTAAATTATCGGTTGTTCAGTGTTTTTTTAAAATTTGACTCTAATAAATTGTTTTGTCTCATATTCTTATTTTCATCATCTTCCAAAGATTTATTGACACTAGACACTTGGGTAGAAATTCAAACATTTTTTTTTAAATGAGTAAAATTAGTTGAGAATTGAAGGTGTTTTTATTCTTCAATTCAAATTTCAAAGTAGCCTATATTTGAAGTTTCATGATGGTTTATCAACCAGTAGTATGTTTGAAGGCATTCGTAAGTCGTAACATATTCATAACTGGAATTAAATAAGATTGACATTAAAGAATCAATAAATGCACCCAGCTGTTCAAAATATGTGATGTTGGACCAAAACGATGTTTGAGAATTAAGATTGCCTATGGTTCAATAGTCTAGTGATATCTGGTCAATTTTTCGTGTCAAGAGATCTCGAGTTCAAGTCTTGTTGGAGACAAAAAAAAAGAAAAAAAAAGAGGATGTTTGAAAGCTAACAAAAATGAAATCATCGTCCTAAACAACGGGACATGCTTTAGTTGATATCATGTTGTGCCAATTAAAAATATAGGCCTACCTAGCTACCTTTTATTTACGTACTACTTTAATATTTCAATAAATCGTATAAATGCATATTTTGTCTAATAAGTCTTGAGAGTATGAACATAATAGTAGTACAAAGAAATATACGGTCATTAGATATGGAACAAATTATCAACTATGAGATTACCAAATTTAAAGAATTAAGTTTAAAATTTAACAAGTCAACTATCAATCTTGAAAAGAGAGTTGTTATATATCTTTCCCATACTAAAACAGTTGAACAGATGATGCAATTGACCATGTTTAGTTGAGCTGATAGGTTCAAATGTTCAAATAAAGATTTAACCTAACTAGAAAAGGTAACCGACAAAAGCCCCCGGAGAAACGCCTCCCGAACTTCATTGTGTCAATCGAGCCTTGTCGTCCCCGATACAAGTCCCGATCTCCTTCAGTAAACTCTTCGATCGACCAGGTCTTGCACATCTAACCTCCCTGATGTAACCTAAAATAAGTTATTGGGTTGCGTCCAATAGTAGTACAAGTTCGTACATCAGAGCTACCAGAAGGGAAGATGGAGACACATGTCCTCATCTCCTTCCACATGAGTAACCTTCTTTTGCTCTCATGCTAGTATAAAAGGAGATAGGTGAACATCATTTGAGGGGAATTCTAAATTGCTTAAACATTACATTTTGATACTCCGTTGATCACTTTTTTGGCATCAGAGTGTCTGTGGCCGGAAACGGTAACGTTTTCAGGTGTAGCTGTACCCTCGGAGAAGACTCCTGGCTTCTAAAGCACGCCCCTTATCAAAGCATACAATCTCTACCAGAAGGTTTCAAGTACAGGCTAGTCCAGAAACCACAATTGGACCTTCTCCCTTACTGGATAGTCTCACGGACGAGGCCAAGTTCAGAAGTTCATCATTCCTTATCACTACATATTCAGACAGTTATAAGGGTGTTAGAAAAAAAAAATTGTGTTAGTTAAACATATTTCCACCGCGCCAACACATGTTCCGTTTGTTCGGTTTTTTTAGTGTGAAATAGATACCCAACGCATAGAACATGTGATCCATCCCATTAAAGAACGCTTGTCGTGTAAATCTGAGCTGTGGAAATAGTTTCCGGCAGATACATGGATTTATTCACACCACATAATCTGAAGCAACAAAACTATATCCAGGAGTCTTCTCCACCTGCTTTTCTTGCATTCTCTCCCTCACCTTCTGCACATTATCCCACTGGTCTGAAGTAGCATATATGTGAGAAATAAGAACATGAGCCCCACTACTATGTGGAACTATTTCCTCTAGCCACTTAACCATATCGTTTTCGATATCCCTGTCGCCATGAACTCGACAGGCGTTGAGTAACGCCCCCACCACATATTGATCAGGTTCCATCGGCATTTTCCTCAAAATGTCTTTTGCTCGCTCAAGCTGACCAGACCTACCGAGAAGATCAACCAAACAACCGTAGTGCTTAACCGTTGGCTCAATACCATACTCAACTTTCATGCTCTCGAATACTCCCAATCCCTCTTCTACAAGCCCCGCTCTACTACAGGCACTCAAAACACCGAGAAATGTAACTGCATTAGGTTTAATTCCCCCGGTCTTCATCCTCTCGAATATTTCCAATACCGTTTTAACCTCCCCGTGATCAGCCAAACCTGAAATCAAGGAAGTATATGCAACTATGTCTTTACACTTGATTTCCTCGAAAACATGACAAGCGATATCCAGGCACCCACATTTCGCATACATATCCACTAGCGCTGTTCCTAAAACTGTATCCAACTCGATTTGGCTCCTCTCAACATACGCATGAATCAACCTCCCCTGATCCAGATTACCAAGAAACGAACAGGCGGTAAGTGCACCTACAACGGCAGCACGATTCGGCCGAAAACCAGCATCCATCATATCAACAAAAAACTCCATTCCCTCCCTAAACAACCCCATTTGATTGCACCCATTAATCATCACACTCCAACAAACAACATTCCTTTCAGGCATTCGATCAAACAACTCCTTTGCAAGACTCAACTCCCCAGACTTCAAATACCCATTAATCATAACACTCCAAGTTATCACATCACGAAATTTACTCTCATCAAAAAGACTTCTAGCAAAACCCATCAAATTTTTCCCAGCATAAAAATGAATCAACCCATTTTTCACAAAATCATAACCTTCCCAACCCAACTTAACCACCAAAGTATGGTACATTAACCCCCAAGAACCATCACCAACCTCCCCACAAGCTCGAAAAATAAAAGAAAATGTATAATTATCAGGAAAATGATCACTACCCATCATTTTCCTACACATAAAAAGGGCATTTTTGGGTTGATTATTTTCAACAAATATTTTAATCATGGTATTATATAACGAAGTAGAGGTACAAGGTACGAGGCGAAAAAGTGTGTAGGCATTTGCCACGTAAGCGTTTGGAGGTGTTGTAAGAACGGTAAGGATTTTTCTGGTTGTTGAGTGATTGAAAATGGCGGCTGAGATTATTAATTGTGAAATAATTTGGTCTAGTTGACCTCTAGCAAGCCATGGTTGGTCTAGAAGGAAGTGTGCTCTGCTGCATGGATTCTTCAAGTGGACAACATTTTGGGACATAATTATGAATTTTTCTGTAAGTGGACAAAGTTTTCGGAAACAATCACTCATATCGATTTGGTGTGGCCTTTATGCGGATTAAGGCTCAAAGAATTAATGAATCTTGAATCAAAACAAGAAACGAAAGTATGAAGAACAAGAAGAGGTTGAAATATGTTTATTAAAGATTAAGAATAACATTAGAGTTAATTGGTGAAATGGTCCTCGTAAGTGGGGGCTTGGTGTACTTTAGTCCTTAAAATGACACTATTGTGGAAATAGTATCTGAAAGTGTGTATATTGGTGCAATTTGGTCCCCATTCCGTTAGCTCCGGTAAATTTAAGCGTGAATAGCAATTTTTGAGACAAAAAGGAAATTTGTGCCCTGCAATCAAATTTCAATCGTTGCTGTTTGGCCAAAGGACAAACTAAACAAGGCATATCACATTTCATATCAGAATGAAAAATCTTTCTAAGTACATCATCAGAAACATGACCAAATCTAGAATGTCAAAACTTGAAATTGGCAGAATTCAAATTTACAGAAGATCCAACAAAATTAACAGAGTCATCATGAACAACTAAGGAATTAACAGCTCCAATATTCCTAGACTCAACACAATTCAGCAAATAGAGTCCTCTTTCTTGTTTTACAATAGCCACTGTCTTGAGTGTCCTACACTCCTGCAAAACACAATTATTAGCCAAGAAAAAAATTTCATATGACCTTCCCCAGTCAGTTTACTAACTGACAGTAGATTGTAATTAAAAGAAGGAACATAAAGACAATCTGTTAAAACCAAGTGCTTATTTAACTTAATCTTTCCTATATATTCCACTTTCTTAGTTGACAAATCAGGTAAAGTAACAATTATAGCATTCTTAAGTTTATACAGACAATCAAAGTTATTTAGACCAGAATACATATGTGCTGGTGCACCAGTGTCTACTATCTAGATATCACCTGCCTGCCTCTGGTCATTGTTAACAAGTGTACCTGCAAAATGATCAAAATTGGCAAGTTTAGCTTCCTTTTGTGATGTACCAGCCCCATTCATGTCTCTCCATTTAAAAGCTTTCTCAATTTCTTGCTGGATTACTGAAGAAATCAGCCCTTTGATTCCATTTCCATCCTGCATTTCCATTCCAAACTCAAGAGGACTGTTCAATTCTTGCACTGCATAAGCCTTCTCTTTTAGTTTCCGATCCTTTTGCCCTGGCCACCAATTTGAAAAACCTTTGATTTTAAAACAATCCTTCTTGAGATGGCCACCCTTTCTACAGAAATCACACTTAAACTGTGACTTATCCTCCTTCTTTAGTCCTTGCACAAAGTTTCTTGCACCCATAGATGGATTCTGAAACTGCTGCTGCATCTTATAGACCTGAGGCTGTTGTCTCTCATTTTGGTAAGTATTATCATTTCTTGAATTGAATCTTGAAGTAGCCTGCATTGCTAAAACTCCAACCCCTACCATTCCCTGAAGCCTTCTCTGTTTTTCATAGTCTCTGATCATTCCATAGACTTCAGCCAATGTGGATAAAGGTTTATACATCAGTATTTGACCTCTTGTGCTAAAGAAATCCTCATTGAGACCCATGAGGAAAATCATCATCTTTTCTTCCTCATAATCTCCAAACCTCATTCTAGGCTTGATACAGAACAATTCTTGCCAAAGCACCTTAATCTTGTTATAGTATACTGCAACGGAACTGCGCCCTGTTTTGCAGAATAAATTGTCTTCCTAATCTCATACAGTTGAGGTCCAATACAACCTCCCAGCTGATCTTTGACCTCTTGCCAAAGTATGAATGCATCTGATGCATATGCAAAACCTGCTGCCAGCTCACTGGTCAATGCATTTAAGATCCAAGACACCAGTGTGGCATTTACTTTGCCCCACTGCTTATAATCCTGATGATCTTGGTCTGGTTTCAAAAATTCACCATTGATGAATATCAATTTATCTTTTGCTTGGAGTACATTCAGCATAGACCTACTCCAAGTCTGGTAATTATGTTTTATGAGCAAATCTGCCACAAGAACAAGATTTGAGTGATCAGCACTATGTAAAAACAATGAATTTTCAGATCCATATCTTGGTTTCATTCCCGTTTGCCATTATTGAACACACAAGAGACTTCTCGTAATATCAATCAACCTATAGCTCTGATACCATCTAACAGTCTTGGTTGAATACCAAGATTAAAAACTACAAGAAGCTCGAAAAGAACAAAAATGGCGGAAACTATTGGAAATGAGTAATAAGGCTTTATTCGATATGAGAATAGAAATTATACAAATTGATGATGATCAAGTGAAGTCAATAATACAAGGATCAAGTATATATAAGACAATCAAAGCCTTATCCACTTAATCGAAAAATCCTAAAATCAGTTAAGTAAAATCCTAACTAACTAATCTTCTTGATCTTTAACTGTATTTGCTTCCAACGGCTAGGACACGTGTCGTTGTATGACTGGCTTCGTCTTTTATAAAACAATACGGGTTCGAGCCCTGTTAGCCCCATTTATTTTAATTAATTACCAATCTCAATATATAGTTTCAGAAGATGGAACAAGTTTTCTTTTGGAGAAAGGGACAAGATGAGTATGAGTTGGTGATGGTTGGGCAGTCGGGTGGGGGTGGGGGTACGGTGGTGGGGGCGGGGTGTGATGAAGAAGGAGGGGTTAATTTGAAAAATATAGTTTTGTTATTATTAAAAAGTGTCAAAAAATTTAATAAGTGTGTTATTCCAAGTTTGCCATTCTTTTAAAATGAAATTTAATTTGAATTTGACATTTTAGGGGGCAAATTGAAAAGATGAACAGTTCAGTCCCTGATCTGAAAAGATGAATCGTTCAGGAGGCAAATTGAAAGCGTCTCAATACTTCAGGGGGCCAAAAGAAAATAAGCCTTTATTTTACTATTGGAAAAACTATTTTATTATTTATGTATTAAAAACTTATTGTGTTTGCCTCCTAAGTTTATATACTCCCTCTATATATCCAATGTTCTAGTTCCCCTTTATCTTTTCACGGTTATCAAGACATGATTTAAAACGTAAATATTTCTTATTTAATATACGTAAAAATTATAGTAAGTTGATATTTCAAATATTTATACTAAAACAAATCTAATAACATCTCACATGACTATATTATTTCTAATAATGCCTAATGAGAATTCATGATCAAAATTTTCAAAATTTGTCTCCCAAAATAAAAGTGGAATTAAAAGATGGGATAGTTATCTTTATTATAGTATTTATTATTAGTTCATTTGTGGCATATACTCCCTTTAATTTAAAGTAATCAACGTTAGACTTTTTTGTTTTTAATTTTGACTATCAATTATTACTCATACTAAAGCATATAAAATTTATGTAATTGGATTTATTTTTTAAAGTACTTTTGTAATATTAATTTTAATAATATATTCAAAAAATAATTGAGATCAAACACTTAATTTGATATGTAAAAAAGACTATTTTTTTGAATAGACGGGAGTAAAGATTTCTCATTCCACGGTACCATTGATTCCAGGCAAAATTTTGAGGCATACTCATCAATTTTTGTATGACTTTATGCGACGTAACAAGAATGTAAGGAAATGATAAGCAAAACAGTTAAAGAATATCTACAATAATTTGTGGTTTGTGATTTGATTCTTCAAGTACTTATGAAAAGAGATTAAAGTAGATCTACAACTATTTCTGGTTTGTGGATTTTGATATCATTTTTCAAGTATTTGTGTGCAAAGTTTTGGGACATAAGTAATTTTTATATGACCTTAACCTCAAGGGATTATATATTAAATAGGGCTAAAACTACTATTTATCATACACATTTGCACTTGGGTTTTAGTTCATCATTCATGTTTCAAAACACCTCAAATTCATCACTAAAGTTACGAAATGAGGCAAGATCACTACTTCGTTACTGAGGTAGTTAATTGTATCATTTTTTGTCACACATGAGGCATGCGCCTCATTTTATGGGCAATAAGATTACAAGAATTCAAATAAAAGTTCGAGTCAATCGAATGGCCTAGTGAAAAAGGCTCTGGCTAGAGACCAGAAGGTCCTGGGTTCGAGACTCACCCCATCCCCTTACAAAAAGAAAAAAGAATTCAAATAACAGTTCGGAATAAAAAAAAATAGAAGAGCAGAAATTTTATAGATTTGCAAGGACTCTGCGGATAGAAACTAAAGAAAGACTCCCTCCGTCCCTAAAAGATTGTCACATGTTGACTATTATTGGTCAAACATTTCGAAACTTGGCCATGAATTCTCCTTAAACAATAAGAAATAATATACTTTTGTCGGATCTTGTTAGATTCGTCTCAATATATATTTTTGGAATATCAACTTTTTATAATTTTTTCGCATGTAGAATAAGAAATATTTATATTTTAAATTGTGTTTTGTTGGCCACAAAAAATCGAAATCTGTCAATCGTTTAAGGAGGATGGAGTATATAAAAGGTAGGAAGGAGATTAAATTAAAGAAGATCTTAATTATTTAAACAATATTCATGATTGTGTATGGATTTTATGAAAGGGAAGGTATGAGTATCCATTAGTAGTTGTTTAAGGAAATGATTGAGAATCTATGTTTGCTCTTATTTTAGGGGAACATAGACAACTTTGTTTGTTTCCTTCACACTTTACATAATAAAGAGCCCATATTGAATTGCATTTGATGACAATGTTGTCTCCTTCTCATGTTCAAGAGTTACGTTGGAGAATATCATCATTGTTTTGGTCCCAAATTATCCTTCAAATCAACTTCGCCAGTTGAGTTGATCGAATAGTCTAATAAAAAAAAAATTAGAGACTAAGAAAGATTTTGAATTCGAAACTCACCTTTTTTTTAAAAAGAGAAAAATTCACCGAGTGATCTCATGAACTTCAAGTATAATCCGTATAATTTTATGCTCGTCTAATGTGAGCTATTTTTTTCATTTTCATCTAGATTAACGAGATTAAATGATTTATCTTTGATTATACGTTGCCCTCATATTCTATTGACCCTAGTTAAATTGGTATATATTATGAAGGTATATGATATTGTTAATTATTTTTCTTGAACAAATTAAACACTAGGTAGAAACAACATTCTAAATATTGTTTTCAATCATTGTATTCAATAAACAAAGAAAATTTAAAATTAAATACGATAAAAAACAAAATTCACATCTAAGCCTGTCGACGAAAATCGTGAATAAACAACTTCATTTTCTTTATTATACTCCCTCCATCCCTAAATAATTGGAATATTTGAACTTTTATGATCAACAAAACACAATTTAAAACGTAAATATCTCTTATTCTACATGCAAAAGAATTATAAAAAGGTGATATTTAAAAAAATATATATTGAGATGAATCTAACAAGATCCCACATGATTATATAATTTTTTATCATTTAATGAAAATTTTTGATCAATTTTTTTGAAATTTGACTATAAAATTTAAAATATATCAATACTTTAGAGCAAAAAGAGTATCTAATATATTGTCACATTAAATAGAGGATAAAATAGTTAAACCACACTTAAAACTAGCTCAATCTAATTATATATTAACCCTACCTCAACCATTCCTCGACCTCCACCCATTTCTTCTTCAATACATACTCCCATTTCATAATAAGTCATTCGGCTCAATTACATCTAGATAACAAAATATTATGTGTGTACTCGACATAATACAAGGTCGATTGGCAACTTTTATACCTTGTTGAACACTTCATCTAATAATCGAGGGTCGAGCCTTCCTGGAATTTTGTTACCAACGCAATATCCCTTCGACGATCTTATAAAAGTTATCATTATGATACCAAACAAAATACTACTTCCGATTTTTTATATGATGTTTTAGAAACTTTTAATTAAATTAAAAAAATTTGAAGGTGATCTAAAAATACATTAAAAATATAAAATGTCAATCATTATTATATTTTTAGTTAATTTGTAATGTCAACCAAAAAATTTGTTAAGCGATATATATTATTATATTCTAATATGTGTACTAGTAGATAACTATATGTTAATATAATATATATATATATATATATATATATATATATATATATATATATATATATATATTGTGTACTAGAATTAACTATTATATATATTATTATATTTGGGCGCATTATATTGTTAGGTCCATTAGATTACTAGTTAATCCTATCATATTTTATATATATTGTAATATTGTTTATAATATAGTTTGAAGGAAATAATTAATTCTACATGGTATCTAAGAGCTAGGTTTTCTTTCAACTTTTTTATTTAGTTATTATATTTTATTTTTCTTCTCATGGCCAACCCTAGCAAAATAGCCGATCAGCCTGGCGATTCCGGCAGCGGCATTAACTCGAATCGCTTGATGAGCATTATTGATAATTCTAGTACTAATTCTACTTCTGATCGCTTGATGGATGAGTTTTCTGATCTCTCTTGGATTTTTGATACGGGAGCTACGGTTCATGCTACAGGCTCTCTTGATTGTTTGGTTGATCAGTTCGATAGTGTGTCGTGTCCTCTTACTTTACCAGATGGTAGTATTATATATGCGACTAGACGTGGCACCGTAGTGCTTTCTGATCTCTTGATATTACGGAATATTTTATATGTTCCTTAGTTACATTGCAATTTGATTTCGGTATCTCAGTTGCTTGCTGAGAATTGTTGGGATATTTTATTTACACATACTATGTGTCTTATTCAGGACCGAAGTGTGAGAACGGTGATTAGAGCAGGTGAACGGAGGGTTGGACTCTATTACTTCTGCAAGGTTCCGATAGGTTCGACGACTTCTTTGTTGGAGGTTCACACACCTGATTTGGAGCTCTGGCATAATAGATTGGGGCATCCTTTTTGAGGCTGTTTTGAAATCTTTACCTTTTATTAGTAGTCGCACTTCAGTTTTGAATAAATCATGTGATACTTGTCATCGTGCTAAGCCGACGCAAGATATTTTCAAAAATAATTTTGATAAAGCGTCTCGCAGTTTTGAGCTTATTCACTGTGATCTTTGGGGTCCTTATCAAACGCCTTCATCGTGTGGTGCTAAATATTTTTTGACATTGCTGGATGATCATTCCCGTGCTCTTTCGGTTATTTTTTTAGTTGATAAAACTGAAGTTTATGTTATGTTTCTTAAATTTGTCACTATGGTTAAGCGTCAGTTTGGTATGGACATTTGTCGTGTTCGTAGTGATAATGGGACTGAGTTTCTCTGTTTATAATCTTATATTGCGGCTCAGGGTATTTAGTTTCGAACTTCATGTGTTAGTACTCCGCAACAAAATGTTGGGTTTTATACAAGTTTTTCATATCAAAATTATGCAAAATCATATAAAGAATCGAATACAATGTTCTAAAATCACATTTAACTATGAGTTAGTGTGTATACCTTTGAAGCGTGTTTGACCGTGTAGCGGAAGAGCAACAATCGTTCCCCTTTCTAGTTAGTCCACACCAATGCAATGTTGATTCCTTCCTTCGAAGCAACTAGAGCTTGAGAGTGTTTAATCACATTAAAACAAAGTGTAACCTCCCCACCTATTCAACCACACTTATTACAATAATAAGTGTGTTTGAATTCAAAAGTCAAAATGACTTTTCTCATTCATCTTGGTCATTTATTTTGGTCGACTATGGGGTTGGAAATTCCACTTTGGAATTTTCTCCCCTTCATTCTTTGACACGTTTACACTTAAACCCGGAAGTTTCAATCGTTTTGAAAATCAAAACGCATTGTATGTGTATGATCTTCGAGGATCGAAATAACATTAGCCATATATTAATAAAATATCGACAAGTAGTTTACTAACATATAAATCATGAGCGGGCTTTCGTAAAACCATCATGATCCCTAATGCATTTCGAATTCATTCCCAGCAAGTACATTATTGTCAAACATAATATACGTATGAACCTGACTTTAAATAAGTAATAACTACGAACAATAAAATTGTTCAACAGGCACTTATTATGACGTGTCAAACACCTCATAATTCTAACACTGCCAATTGCCCTTGGACGATTACTTGTAAAGTGATTCCCTTCGCATCGCGATTCTTACATTCAAGCTATGGTAAGATATGTGTTTGGGAATTAAGAAATGGACATTAGCATGTTTGACTATTATGACATGGTGATGTAGATGAGTTCTGGATGATATGGAGTTGTTAATTGAGTTTAGATGATCTTAATATGGCTTATAACGGATTAGAAATGAGTTATGGGTTAAAAGTATAAGGATGAAAAACCATAGGGGTGTTTGACCTTAGTTTGACTTTAAGTTTGACTTGGAATTGATATAGAAGTTGACCTTTAAGTTAAAGTATGGAGCAAGGTTGTATAAAGGTAGCTCATATAGGATGTTCTCATATATATATATATAATCATAATTTTACATATTGGATAAATAGAGCATATAAATTTATAATAATACAAGGATTATGACAGATCTATAGGTGGGAGGTTGGGACGTAATTAGAAGAGTAGTTAATTAAACTATGTGCTTATATGATAGGTCCTGGTACTTGGCTGTTACGCTTTCGATTCGGGAGTGAGCTTTTGCGTTGTGGTTTGCTTGAGGTGAGTTCATACTCACATTGTTTACCTTCTTGTGCGTGTATTTGTGTCTAATGGCTTGTGAGAATATGCATGTTAGATTGGTTATTATCATTGTAAGTCTAATGAGATGATGTAAATGAATGTTGATATTTGATGAGATGTTTGATATGTTGAGCACGTTAAGTGGTATGTGTGTCTTGATCCGACAACTTATGCTGATATGGCTAGTCACTAGGGTGATGTCCGTGCGTGTTGTGATGGTATTACTGGTGACCTATGGTGATGTCCATGCAGGTTGTAGTAGTATTCCCTGTCACTACGGTGATTTCCGTGCGGTAAGTTGTGATGATGATATGATAATAGATTAGAGCGGTCACTGAGGTGATGCCTGGCGTGGTCTCCCTATAGGTGAGTTACGTAGAGTACTGTATAGTTCGAAAGTCTGGATCCAGTGCATATAGATAGGTGCATGGGTTTGAGATATGACTATGTTAGTTTTGGATTATTTCATTTATGATTATTGATGTTGTACTCAGGGGCGGACCTCAGTGGGGTGGGCACCGGCCCCCCCTAGGTTTTTCGGTATCGTTATATTGTATATGCGATTTTTTAAAATTTTGTGATATGTATAATAAAAAGTGTAAGTAAACCAAGTGAAATTGTTGCTTAGATGGTTGAGTCATACCTTTAAAAGGTAGAGGTCAAGTGTTCAAGCCTTCTAAGCTTCATTTTTAACATATTTTCAAACTGTTTTTCATACTTTAACAATTTTTTCTTTATTTTGGCCCCCTCTATCTTATTTTTCTCAAAGTTGGACCCCTCTATTTTCATCCTGGTTTCGCCCCTGGTTGTACTGCTGCATTACTTAAGCATTTTTCCTTTACCCCCAATTGTTACTCTTATTTTCCTTATCATTTTCACATCACGAATGTGGGCTGGTAGCCATCTATGAGTAGAATTCACCAGCTGTAGAGCTGACCCTTTGGGGATATTCTTATCAGGCTAGGGGTTGTAGTGTATAGATTCCGGCTTCGCTGAGTGGCGGTGTGGCATTCAAGATGTCTCTGAGTCGTGCCTGCCTTGATGTTATTATGTTTCATTGTGTTTTCATGTGTACACTTATGTATTATGTTGTTATTGGATTTTCCATGTTGTTGGTCTAGCCTGTAAACCCCGATGGATACTATTTTCAGAATGTTCAGTAAACCAATATTACTTTCGTTCATGTATGTATTTTTAAGGAATAAGAAGTTACGTGTCATAAATGAGACGAATGAAGGTGATGATGCTTTATAATGAAATAGGTAATGTAACCAGAGATTACGCAAATGGTGGTTTCGTGAGTTGATAAAGCTGATCATGGGTTGCATGGTAGATGGTGCTATTTACACCTTGAGGTGTTAGTAATTGAAAAAAGGTCACAACAGCTGATGGTAACATATGAATAATAGTATAGTTAGGGAATTGTAAGTCGATAGCTTAATGCGCTTATGCAGGGGAGAGCATGATCGATTCACAAGGTGATGGAATACTCGAGGTAGTATCATAGGTGTTATGAGGTATATATTTGGTGGGTTGGTATGAGTCTCTTGGTGTGGAGAGATGGTTATTGACATTATAGTAATTAACATTGCGACATGCGCTAGTGAGATGGGAAAACTAAAATATTCAGCTTATGGTTAAGAAGGAAATTGTGGCGAGGATATCATGAGATAAAGAATAATATGTTGATACTAATGACGAGATTGAGACATGATTAAGGTTGGTGTGTACGTATAGAAGTCTGGGAGCTCAACTCATCACCCATATCACTCGACAACCCAACCTTTTCATTCATTACTGTAATGTGATTCCATGTCTGATGATTCGGCAGGTGTTGGAGGAGAGAGAATTTCTTTTGTTGAAGAAGCTTAAATAAGCTCTTGCTCACGAATCCCTTTCAGGGTCATGAAATACTTATTATAAGCTTGACATTGGCTCCTTTAGTGGACTTTTCGAATTGGATTAGTGAACCTTGGGGAGTGGGGTATTTAGTTGATAACAAAGATAAATGATCTATAATACTTATAAAAGAGCCAACACCCTTAGGTGTTTCTTCCACATTTTGTCATGACTATTTTACCCCTTCCCATTCATATATTACTATTAATTTAATTTTTCAATTATATGTATCTTTTAATGAGAAGCTGAAGGGATGGGTACATTATGAAGTAATATTAATGATTATTTGAAAAATGAAAAATGATTATTTGAAAAATGAAAAATTCATCTCAACCAATTGTATTCATTAATTATTGGCCACAACTACATTATTTCATTCTAATGCAAATAACTCAAAGACGGTGTCTCACTACCGTTATTAGTGTTATCATTTCCTACACAATAAATGTAATTAAATGTGTTATTTAGTGTAATTTTAGGATGATCACTTTGATGAGCCAATTCAACTTTCTCTAATAATAATTATATCAAAATAAAACTAAGCATATATAATCAAATTAAACTAATACAATTTGAATTTTATAGCACATTCAAATACTATATTTTCAACAATCCTTGTGATAATAACAAGATAGAGAATTCCAAGAGCCAATAAGAATCACATCATCAAGAGTATAAGGCTCTCCATTAAATTTATTAATGACATAACCTAAATGCTCAAATAGTTTTTAATGTTCCAGGCGATTCTAAAAAACAGGTAAAAATATTCATATTTATCAAAATATTATTTAGCTCTAAAGATGATAATATGGAGAACTATTTCTTTTACATGATTTAATTACAAAATATCAATTGATATTGAGAGATGAAAAAATGACAATATGCATATTATGAGATCAAAAAGCAATATTCAGACATAAAAGTTGCAAAAATTATTAAATATTTATAAGAGTTCAAATTCGACTATAACAAAAGTTAGAAGTTAAAATTAGTAGAAAGATCTTCAACTTTTATGTCTGAATATTGCTTTTTGATCTCATAATATGCATATTGTCATTTTTTCATCTCTCAATATCAATTGATATTTTGTAATTAAATCATGTAAAAGAAATAGTTCTCCATATTATCATCTTTAGAGCTAAATATTATTTTGATAAATATGAATATTTTTACCTGTTTTTTAGAATCTCGTGGAACATTAAAAACTATTTGACAATATGCATATTATGAAATATTCATAAGAGTTCAAATTCGACTATAACAAAAGTTAGAAGTTAAAATTAGTAGAAAGATCTTCAAAAGATACAACAATTACTAAAGATAACATATAACTTTTAAAACTACACTATATAGTTGGTAATAATGTCAATTAAAAATCTAATTTAAAAAAATAATGAGAATAAATAATGTTTTTGAGAAATAATGACACTCAATAAATGTGTTTTAACACTATATCTTGAATTACCTTACTTTTAACATTCCTTTATATCCTTCTATCTATTATCATTTTTTCTTGTCTTTCATCTAAAGTAAATTCATTTTTTTTGTTCGAGCAGTTCACTTTTTTATTTTCATTAACATCGATGATTAAGAAAAAAAATCATATTTGCACAAATTCTCTGTTGTTTATCAACTAACATCGTTTTTATCTTTCATCTACAGGTTTGGACATACAATGTACAATTGAACAATCATCAAGAATATTGGTTTGTTGTTGAGACTTCTCAATGTAAGATTTTCTTTATATTATAGTTTTTTACTTACTTTTATGAATTATCGTTAGTTCTTTCACAATAAAAACTAGAAATATGATCAATATACTAAGGTTAATATATCTATATATAAAACAAAAAATACATTCATATAATATTATTTAATTATTAAACTTGGATGAGATATGTAAAATTAACTGATGACTTTTATATTCTTTCTATATAATTTTATTTATGCATAAAATAATAATATGTCTTCTATTGATATATAATACTCAATAAGAATATTATGAAAATATTTCTTTAATGTGATCGTAAGCTCAATCTACATATAATATTATTTTAAATTTTGTAAGAGTGTTCTTTTATTATATATTAAAACGATATATATACATATATATATGTATACATGATGAAATTATAAGGATCAAAAGTCAAATTAAAAAATTAAAATTGTTATTACAATATAAATTAAATTCATATAAGTTAATATAAATTACTCCCACCATACCTTTTTAATAGAGCCATTTTGACTCTGGGTCAAACTTCGAAAGTTTTGACCGTAAACTTTTATTACTCGATAAGAAATAATATAGTCATATGAGATCTTGTTAGATTCGTCTCAATATATATTTTTGAAATATCAAGTTCTTATAATTTTTACACTTGTAAAATTAAAAATATTTATGTTTTACGTCGTATCTTGGAGACCGTAAAAAAGTAGATGGGTCTATCATTTAGCGATGAAGGGAGTAAATGTTTGGGTTAATTTGCGAAATTATATATGACCCTTTAGTTTCTTTTAGAATCAGTATATACAACTTTTTCATTGTAAATTATTTAATTCATTGTTTCTTTATAAGATTTTTCAATCATATGATTGATACTCAAATAAGGCTAGAATCAGTATCATTTTTACTTAAATAAAACGTTATTTGAATTATTGTTATATGGTAACTAAATAAAAACATTTCATATTTATATTATTTAATCATGAAACATTTAGCATAATTATAAACTAATGCTTATTTCGTAAAGTAAATATAATCTATTATGCTAATGGAGAATCAATATTCTATTTAAAATACGTAACTACATTCTTATTTTAAATAATATTATCTTTTGTTTACAGTTATAATTCATATTTAGTTAAAGTAAAATAATTGTTATATTTCACTATAAAAATATCGACATCACGTCTAACAATGTAGTTCATATTACTATGTAAAAATACAAATAATTTTTTGTTGAAGTCATTTATGAACTTCATAATATTACAAATTATGTATTCATGACATGTAATTAGAAAGTTAGTGGACAACCTTATAGTCTTGACATAAAATGAAGAAATACTTTATTGATTTTATATTTTTAGAAAGTGTATTAATATTTCATTGTAGTTTTAATAATTATTTTGTTAAAATAAAACAATTCATGTCTTTCATTATTAGAAACATCAAAATTACTTTTACTATGTTGTTTAAATTCATATATATATATATATATTTTATATATATCTAATAACACTTTTATCTTAGCGATGAAGGGAGTAAATGTTTGGGTTAATTTGCGAAATTATATATGACCCTTTAGTTTCTTTTAGAATCAGTATATACAACTTTTTCATTGTAAATTATTTAATTCATTGTTTCTTTATAAGATTTTTCAATCATATGATTGATACTCAAATAAGGCTAAAATATACTAAGGTTAATATATCTATATATAAAACAAAAAAATACATTCATATAATATTATTTAATTATTAAACTTGGATGAGATATGTAAAATTAACTGATGACTTTTATATTCTTTCTATATAATTTTATTTATGCATAAAATAATAATATGTCTTCTATTGATATATAATACTCAATAAGAATATTATGAAAATATTTCTTTAATGTGATCATAAGCTCAATCTACATATAATATTATTTTAAATTTTGTAAGAGTGTTCTTTTATTATATATTAAAATGATATATATACATATATATATATATGTATACATGATGAAATTATAAGGATCAAAAGTCAAATTAAAAAATTAAAATTGTTATTACTAAAATATAAATTAAATTCATATAAGTTAATATAAATTACTCCCACCATCCTTTTTAATAGAGCCATTTTGACTCTGGGTTAAACTTCGAAAGTTTTGACCGTAAACTTTTATTACTCGATAAGAAATAATATAGTCATATGAGATCTTGTTAGATTCGTCTCAATATATATTTTTGAAATATCAAGTTCTTATAATTCTTACACTTGTAAAATTAAAAATATTTATGTTTTACGTCGTATCTTGAAGACCGTAAAAAAGTAGATGGGTCTATCATTTAGCGATGAAGGGAGTAAATGTTTGGGTTAATTTGCGAAATTATATATGACCCTTTAGTTTCTTTTAGAATCAGTATATACAACTTTTTCATTGTAAATTATTTAATTCATTGTTTCTTTATAAGATTTTTCAATCATATGATTGATACTCAAATAAGGCTATAATATGTATTTGTATGTATTTATATATGACTTATATGCAATATATTCAATTTTGTATAATATATGACTGACATATGAATGTCAACTATGTAAATTGTAAAAAAGGTTAGATTCATAGTTTACTTTAGCAAAAGTAGTCATCAAACCATATAATTCTTACAATTAGTTTAAAAAATTATTACCATTACATATCTAATTTTATTTGAATTTTGATCCTTACAATTTCATGATTAATAAGTATATATATTTTATTCGTTATTTGTTTTAGGAAAAGTAGTCATCAAGTTGTATTAAAGTTATTATTGAAAAAGGAGGTCTTCGGTTATTTATAATTTCAAACCTTGATGACAATTTAGCTCATATGTACTTTAATTGTATATTACTTAAAAATTTATTGTAATAGTTAAGTGTAATACCATCGCACTCATACTCTCATCGCTAATTTATATATAAAAAATAATTATATTAAAGTTATTATTAAAATATTAGTTTCAACTATAGATTCAACTATATGTGAATGTATTAAAGCCCTTATATTTTAGTGTAATAATGTTTGTATTATTTTAGTATTAAAAATCATATTGATGACTTCAAATTGATTTTTTACATTCTTTTTATATCAATGTCATAGTTCTTTTCATTATAGAAGATCAATTTAAAACAAAAAATAAGAAGAACAATTATATTGATTTTATGATTTGATTAACTATCTTTTTTATACGAATAAAACATCAAGGTAATTGTTTTACAAGAGAACTATCTAAGAGACGCGTTAGCGAATGACTTATATTTCTTTATGAATAGATATTTGAAGAAATAATAATAGTCGATTAGATGAAGTTCTTATAGTCCTGATACTATCTAAGGCCCAAAACATGTTATGTAACTTCGTCTTAGAGTGTCTCATAATCTCATAATCTTCTTTCAAAGATGAATTGCAAAATCTTTGGTATGTACTTTTGTATGGCTCGTTGAAATTATAGTCAATTACTATTTTTATATATTGCACATATGCATCATCACATATATTAATATAATGTAGTTATTTAGTATTACGTAGAAAATACACTAAGTAGAATGGTGAACTATCATATGCGTATTCTTAGTAACAAATATGAGTTAATCCAAAAAATGTAATTTTTTTTAATCTTTTATGGATAATATTATTTGATTTAAAATCATCATCTATATATACTACAAATAGACAGATATAGTTGAAAAAGTATTAATTATTTTAGTTAGTAACAAACTCACTTTTAAAAGAGAGGTTCTTATGTAAATGATTTACTTATTATATTTTTTAAATTTAGATATTTTTGCTTAACTTTATATATTTACTGCAACGATGACCCAGTAGTGGTAATAATATTTCGTAGTATTTCTTAGTTATCTATTAGTGATGAAAAACTGTAACATTTGAAGTGTTTATCATGTGAGATAATTTTCATTCTCTTTTATTAAATCGTTATCTATGAATTATCTACTTATGAAGAATTTTAATAATAAGCTTTAACATATACATGAGTGCATGTAGTCTGTGAGATATTTTTATTGGTATATAGTATACCAATTATCCATATATAGATATCTTTAATTAAGTATATCAATACTATAGTACTCTTAAGTATATCAATATTATATTACTTTATGCATAAGTAAATGTTCTTTTTAAATTCATTATTATTTGATAAAATATTTATAAATTACAATGGTTGTACACTTGTGTTTGTTGATTACTATAAATGAATCATGTGCAATGGTATAATTTTTCTTTTTTGATGTTTTCTTCGAGGAAGTTACAAATTGCACATGAACTGACATTGAACTCGATTAATGTGAAAAGTTACACATCCATATAAATTTTGATATATGTAGTATATATCGTTAATAATTTATTCAAAAATTTATCACGTGCAACGCACGTAACATAACACTAGTTTGATTAAAGAGGGAAAGGATAAGATCAAAAAGGAAACTCATCTCTCCCTCCCTGTTAGAGTTGACTTTCTCCTGTCTAAAGACCATAAAAATCGATACTTCTCTCTTCAATCTTGCTCAATCCTTCATCCATTAATCAAATCCCATCTAAGAAGTATAAGCCTTATGTTCCTTTCTTCATTTTAAGGTATAACTTTGTACTTTAGAACTATTTTCTTCTGAATTGATTTTTAGAGATAAATTCGGAATAAATAGTAAACCTTGCGTGCTCTTGCAAGTGCAGATTCATTGTCACATTGTATGCAAATTGGAGGCACGGGCTTGTCCCATTCTGAAATATCCTCAAGGAATTGGCGTAACCATTCAGCCTCTTCTCCACATTTGTCCAGTGCAATGAATTCAGATTTCACTGTCGATCTAGCAATTACACTTTGTTTCGAAGACATCCATGACACAGCTACACCACCTATTGTGTATACATATCCACTTACTTTCATTGAATCACCAGTATCTGATATCCAATTTGCATCGGTGTATCCTTCAATTACAACTAGATAACGAGTATAGTGAAACCCGTAGTTACGAGTGTGTCTCAAGTACTTAAGAACCCGCATCCTAGCTTCCCAGTGGTCTGTACTTGGATTAGTCACATATCTACTCAATTTTCTTACTAAATAAGCTATATCTGGTCTACTACAACTCATCAAGTACATAACACTTCCAATGACTCGCGAATATTCAAGTTGAGCCACATTTTCCCCTTTGTTCTTTGAGAGGTATTTATGTTCATCCACTGCCGTTTTGAATACTCCCAAGTCATCTTGGCAAAATTTTCCAAGAATCGTATGCACATAGTGCGATTGACTCAACAATAGACCATTTGGAGTTCTTATAATACGTACTCCCAAAATTACATCAGCTTATCCCATGTCTTTCATGTCAAACTTAGAGTTTAACATGTCTTTGGTGGACTGAATCATCCTCTGGTTACTTCCAACAATGAGTGTGACATCCACGTACAATCAACGTATTACATATCCCTTTTTAGTATACTTCACATAAACACATTTCTCACACTCAATGATTTTAAATCCATTAGAAAGTACTGTTTTGTCAAACTTCTCATACCATTGTTTAGGCGCTTGTTTCAAACCATATAAAGATTTGACAAGTCGACATACTTTCGTTTCTTTACCTGGAACCATAAACCCCTCGGGTTATTCCATGTAAATTTCTTCTTCTAACTCTCCATTTAGGAGGCCGTTTTCACATCCATTTGATGTACATCTAAATTGCACAACGCCGCAATTGCTAGGATTATCCTAATGGATGTTATCCTTGTGACACGAGAATAAGTATCAAAATAGTCTAGGCCTTACTTTTGTTTATTTCCACAAATTACTAGCCTACTTTTGTACTTATCTATAGTCCCATCACCTTTCATTTTCCTCTTATAATCAACTTAGATTTTAGAGGCTTACATCCTGGTGGAAGGTCAACCAACTCCCACGTGTGATTTTGTAAAATTGAATCGACTACACTTCGTATTGACTCTTTCCAAAGAAGAGCCTCAGTTGAACATAAAGCCTCACGGTAAGTACGAGGTTCACTCTCAAGCATATACGTCACAAAATCAAAATCAGAATCAAATGTCTTCTCGACGCGAGCCCTTTTGCTTCGTCGAGGGTCTTCAGGCTCAATTTTCTTATCGAGACTATCTATAGTCTCAACATTAACACTACCCTTAGGTTCATGTGCCCTTTTAGATGTCGCAACATCTTCAATAGACTTGAGTGGAAATACATGTTCAAAGAACGTTGCATTTCGTGACTCTAATATTGTATTTTTGTGCATTGTTGAGTTATCACTCTTATCCACCAAAATTCAATATGATTACTATTGTGTGCATATCCAATAGATATTGCATCAACCATCTTAGGTCCAATAGTCACTTGCTTAGGTGGGGGTACCATTACCTTTTCCAAACACCCCCACAATCGAAGATGTTTCTAGGTTGGGGTCCTACCTTTGAACAATTCAAAGTGGCTCTTTTCCTCATATTTGCGAGCA
This sequence comes from Echium plantagineum, assembly GCA_003412495.2. Taxonomy (NCBI): domain Eukaryota; kingdom Viridiplantae; phylum Streptophyta; class Magnoliopsida; order Boraginales; family Boraginaceae; genus Echium; species Echium plantagineum. The sequence continues at coordinate 24,676,434 of CM016564.1, forward strand.
ATCATATTGTCACTTCGTGTACATTACCACGTTCGCCGCAACATTAACCGAAAGGTGAGACATACTTACTGTCTCTATCACTTCGTACCACTTTTATCTTTTTCTCAAGTTAATTTTCAACTTCTTCTTTGTAAAAGACAAACTTCTCAATTACTTCATTTTTACTTTTCATCAAGTATACATAGCAAAATTTTGTTCAAACATCTACAAAGGTAATAAAATACTCATTTCCACCTTTAGATTGTATTGGGCTCATATCACGAACATCACTATGAATAAGATCAAAAGACTTTGTATTTCTAACCACGGTTGGAAATGTTGCTCTCGTTGATTTTGCTTCAACACATGTTTCACACTTGTAATTTTTCTTAACTTGGTCATTTGGTATGTGATTCACGTGCCCTAATCTAGTATGCCATAAATTAAAGGACTCACAAACATAAGCAATAGTATTATTAGTGATATTCTTCATGACCATTACATTCATCTTGAAAAGGCCGCCTACAACATAGCCTTTTCCAACATACATTCCTGATTTCGAAATTACAACTTTATCAGATTCAGTTATAAGTTTAAACCCATTGATTGCTAAGGTTGACCATTACATTCATCTTCATAACCCGATGTGACTGACTCATGTATGTGACCTAAGGTTGATAACTCAATATGAGTTAACAACCTGACAAACACGTTAGGAGAGAAAGATCTCATAAATGACAACTCAGCCTATAACACACTTACTTCTCAGCAAGGAACGAATGAGTTGTTAAGCTTGAGAATTTGATGATCAGTCTATTATTATTCCTTGCATTATATAGGCATATGACCGAGTCGAAGATGGCCTTCCTTTGTTCTTAATTAGGGCATTAATTGAAGGAGCTCAATGATCTCTTCACGAGATGCTTTCCACTGCGGTGTATGAATTGATTTAGTCATACTAATTAATTGCTTCTGATTAAGTAATAAATTAACCTCGCAAGTGCACCACTCCACACCAGGAAGCATTATAATAAACTCAACTCCCCGGCAACGGCGCCAAAAACTTGATTAAGTAGTAAATTAACCTCGCAAGTGCACGAATCGTACAGTAGTATAGCGAGGGTCGAACCACAGAGAATTGATTATTAAATCTGATTAAACTAGTTAACTATACTAGGAAAGCAACTAAATCAAGATTGAATTTTATGATTAAGTAAGAAACTAATGCAAATAATTGAAGGAGTAAAAATATATATTTTTGGTTTGTTGGGAAAAGATTTCATCAATACAGTTTAAGCTAAACATCTACTACCTAAATTATCAGTTATATCTTGGGTTCGATTTCTCGTTAATTCGATTTATCGTTCGGGCCGCGGACTCATCGAGTGCCTCTAACTTAACTAAAACCCTATGGCGTGTAGGCGAATTAATTAAATTAGAAACCTGAAGTGCAAGGAAATCTATTATGAACCAATTAAGTTATTGCTTACTTCCGCATCACAACTCCCTAATCAATTATTAAAGAGATCTATTATGTCTTTCCATTCGGGCGGTGGCTTAAACATAACACTCAAATATAATTGTGAACAATGAATAATACAAGAATTAAAATAACTGAAAATAAAGATAAATAAATATAAAGCATTCAAATGTATATGACTACATCAAATCCCAACAAGATTTTTGAATTAAAACATAACTAAAAACATAAATAGAATAAAACAAGAAGAAACCACTTCAGAGCGCATATGAGGACGCTGCTGTTGTAGAGAAGAATTGGCCTTCCGGCCTCAACCTCTATAATCTTCTGTCTTGATCTAACAATGAAGGATGCCATCTATATATAGAATTAGGTTGAATTAACCTAGTCAGTTCAGACCTAGGCCCGTCTTCATTGATTGTCTTCAGGCTTTTTAATTATTTCTTTTTTTCTTCAATCTGCCATAAAACTCACATCTTTTATCAAATATTACTATAAAATATAATAATAATGAAAGATCACATAATTGTCAATTAAACAATAAAAGCTCATAAAAATATATCTATTGACGCACAAAATACCCATAAAAACATCACAAATATGCTCTAATCAGCTTCCGTCTTCAATTCGCAAGTAATATATTCTCCTTTATTGTTTTCAATCAAGCTCCCCTTTAATCTCGGATTTAACAGAATCACTAGTCTTTCCTTGTTTATATGTTGAAGTCATCCCTTGAAGTATTACTCGGTATCTTTGACTTCCTTTCATACATTTTGTATTGATTGATTAATTGAGGTTGTTCCCTTATTCTTGTAGGATTTACAATACTTTCTAGTTTCATGCCAATCAAATCTCCTACACAAACAAATAACTCCAAAGACATAATAAGATCAACTTGATTCTTTGTGTATCACTCAGCCTGATTATTCTTGATTCTTTCAGTCAAGCCTCCTTAATACTCGGTCATGACACAATCATTCCTCCCCTGGACCTTCGATTGAACTGAAATGTAAGCCCATCCAGTTGGGTTAACATTTGGCTCAATTCAGTTTGCTCTTATATCCTGTTTTGCAAACCACATACGATTTTAAACCATTCAAGTGATTCAACACTTTGACCACTAAATTTGCACTTCACATTTTACATCTTGCAAATTACACTCAATACACCTGTTCTTGACATATCACAGTCAGTATATTAGTTGCTCATGAGAAAACTTTTCTCAATTCACAATATGAATTCACAGGCCTATTTCATGGAAGCAAATTTTTTGAAGTACCAATATCAATCAGTCTTCACACTTCAAAAATTGATGGGGTGAGTGGGCATGGGGGTAATGGATAGGGGTGGAATTGGGGTGGAAATGATTTGTAGTTAAGTAATTTGATTGGGTGTGGGTGTGGCTTAGTTAGAGGATATATTTTACAATAATACCTCGTACTAACATTAATATCGTGTTGAAAAGTGCAGGCGCAACGATTTTGAAAAGTTTAAGTGACAAAAGTATAATCTAGGTGTATATTTAAAATGTTGTAAATTGAGTTAGTTATTTGAAATGATTTTGAAAATTGTAGTACCTAGACGAAAAAAACCCTACTTGTAGTAGTTTTGAATAGTTTTTTTTAATGATACGCTCATTTAAGGCGCCCCCGCTTGGCTACCTCATCGCCTAACAGAGGAGGTGAATCCGGGATGTGCCTCTAGCGGCTCGGTACTCCACCTCAAGAGTGCCCAGAGTAGGCTGGGTAACCACCCACAAGCAGATCTTCCCTTGAACAAATGCAGAGTTACTCATGCACCAGCCGTGGATCGAACCCATACACTTGTGGAGAAGCACGCTCTTATAGTGAAGCCCTTACCCTTTGAGCTATGCTCGTGGACGTAGTTTTGAATAATTAGGATCATAATGTAATGGCAGTGTAAGATTTCTGTACTACCCGATTGTAAGTACTTAGTAATTATAAGATCATTTAACATAAATAACATCACTCAAAGCAAATTGAGTAAAAAAAGGGGATCCATTAGGTTATACAGAAGGACATATATTATTATTTTGTAAAAATTAGTGAATAAGCAAATAAAGTTTTTCAAAAAAGTTAGAAAATTATGTAATTTTTCGTATGATATTAATTCATTTGATTCTTTTATATTTCTTTCGTCTTCTTTTTAAGGACGGTTGAGGATCCAAAATACTTATCTAATGTAATTTGGCTCGATAATCCTGATAATACTGATTCTTATATTATCGTTAATGCGTCACCAATTGATCCAAATGGCAACCCAACTATAATAGTCTCCAAGTCTCAATACTATTTTCATTTGGCACAAACCTCTTTTATTGAGGAAGCAAAAGAAAATATGCTAGGTCACATACGTACAAAACAATAGTGAAGGCTAGGATTTTTTATCTTGCTTGAACAAAAGAGGGTAGACTACTAACGTATATATAATAATAATATAGGTTAGACTTCGATATTATCAAGAGTGAGACAAAAGTGAGTTGAGTTAATTGGTCTAGGCCAATAGATATTAACAATCTCGACCTTTGGACTAAGGCATCGCATTTGACATAGCAATCACAGAAATTTATCACAGCCAAACCATTACTTGTAAAATCGCAAAGACTATACAAATAATGTAGGATACACAGATCGGGACGAGGGAAACAAATTAACCAAGTCCATGAGGGACCGAACTCTACCATAAGGTCATCGAGTTCTATACACGTACATGTCAATCAACCTATGTCAAAGTTCAAGAGTCTTTGACATGACATGAGCTTCTCTGTAAGAGAACACTTTGTACCCATATCAGCCTGATTGAATTCGGAGAAAATTTTCTCCAACTTCACAATGCTCTTATTGACAATATAATGAATATAATGAAACCTAAAGTCAATATGTTTAGAATTATAATGAAAAACAAGTTGTTACATAATTGAGTAGCAAATTAACTATCAGAAAGACAATCACATGCTTGTCAAGAAAATCAATATCAGACAACACAACCCTAGGCCAAATAGCTTCTGTATAAGCTTCTGTGGCAGCTACATACTCTGATTCAGTAGTAAATAAAGCAACAACGGATGGAAGTTGCAACTTTCAATTAATGCGAGAATCACACAAAGTGAACTAATAAGAAGTAGTAGATCTTCTATTATTCCTATCAGTTGCATAATTAGAATCAATACAACCAATTAACTTAGTACCATCATGATACTTAGAGAAATTCAAGCCAACATCAACAATCGATTTCAAATATAGTAACAACCACTTCAAAGCATTGTAATGAGGCATATCAGGATTAGACATATACTCAAGCAACTAACCGCATATGCAATATCAGACCTAATGCAAATCATAAGATACATAACGGATCCTATATCATTATAATATGGAACCTTCTTTATGTCATTCACTTTAGTTTTAGTCTTAGGGGATCGATTCTTACTTAACACAAAATGAGAAGCAAGAGGACATCTGGTTTTGTATCGGACATAGAAATTTACTTAAAATCTTTTCAGCATATGCACTTTGATTTAAAACAAGAGTCGGTTTATAACTATCTCTAATAATGTTCATGTCTAAAATCTTCTTATCATCACCTAAAATTTTCATGTCAATATTCTCACAAAAACATCTTTTCACAATTTTAATAGACTTCAAACAAGAACCAACAATTAACATGTATTCATATAAATCAGACAAATATAGACACATAGTCTTTGCTATTGAAATAAAGGCAATGATCAGAAGAGATCTTTTAAAACTTTAAAGCTCTTTTATTAAAGAAACAAAAGAAATAAATTAGGTCGCAGGCGTACAAAAAGTAGTGAACGCTAGGATTTCTCTAACTTAAACAAAAGAAGGCAGACAACTAACTTATATAATAATAATATAGGTTAAATTTATGTATTATTAAAAGTGAGACAATAGTGAGTTAAGCTAATTGGTCTCCCCCAATAGATATTAACAAGAATCATGTACTTTTGTACAAGCCTTAAGAAGATTTTGAATTCACGTATCTCACGCACTTAATTTTTTAATCATATTTTCCTTATTTGGTGAAATAAAATATAAAAATAAAAAGAATTGGGACAAAATGACCAAATGTAAATAAAAAGTTCCGTATTGAATTTGGTCACTAAACAAAGGATGATTTGCTGAAATGTAAATATGCATTACCTAACAAACATATCCCCTTTTCACATCTCCATGATAGTCTCCATCATGATTCATGGAATTCAGCCAAAACATATGTAGTTTCACAAATTTGGTCCCCCCCCCCAATCTATGTTGCTAAAGGCGTGGACCATTATACCCCACCCATCCTAAGGTACACATTTTAAATTCTCCATTTATAAACTATTATCGAATAACCCGAAGCGTATAGGATCTAATTGTAAATGATAAGGTGATTAGGGTGAACTGTGAAAATATCATGTAATCACAGATAGAATATGGTATATCCCCATTTATAACTCGTCTAGTCAGGCAGGCCTTTGAAACACGAAAGTAAAATTCAATTTATTTTAGAAAAATATTGTTGTGTATAACTTTTATATACTTATTAAAATGATTTAATGGGAGATCTATTTGTTTTTTTTTTAATAATTCATACATTGTTCACAAAATATTCTCCGTGAAAGAGAAAAAGTAGAATCATTTACTAAGTTTTTTTCATTCAAACGATAGAAGTTACAAATAATCATATGCGATATCAAATATATTACCTTTCTAAACTAGTAAATGGGAGTCTAAGTTCCAGCTTCGTCTACTCGACTGCTGAATCCACATAATCGCTGAAATCGCATAAACACCTAAAATCCCGCAGAGTGGGTGCTGAAATGCTACACAAGCATTCCCGAAAACGCTGCAAAGGCAGCCACGAAAACAATGGAAATATATTTAAATATACTCATCTGCGAGATTCGAACCCGAAACATCTTGAAAAGAAGCTCGAGTCCGGTATCACTAGGCTAAAAGTCTTAGATAATCATCTACTATGTTACATTTGGAGAGTTCAAACTACTTATTGTTAAATTAAACAAGTCTCGTAGGAAACCAAAATAATTTGCGTACATGTTTGCTTCATTCTTCAACTAATTCGAATCATTACTTCTTTGGATCCACCAAAAATTCATAGACCAAATATGTGATATGAGATCATTAATAATGGAGTACATTGAATGGATATTTATGTTCTTTAGTTGTGGAGATGCCGTGATGAGGCAAGATTCTATATATCAAAGTGAAAGAATAAGAAAATTCCTAAATAATTGTCATGTGATATTAGCAATATGTAAAGTGCCATAAAAATTGATTTATTTTTATTTTTATAAGTTAGGGATGATAATTAATATCGAGATTGAAGAGTATTACGAATGACTAATATAGAAAATGTATCTTTTGAGACCTCCAAGTACTATTAGCGTATTAACCATCGATTTGTATTTTCTTCTTTTTTTATAAATTAGCTATAAAAGTATAAATACAATGGTATTATAAATAATATATAGTATAAAAATTAGAAATAATTAATAGACAGTTAAAATTGAGAAATACTCAAATGAAGATTGAACTAAAAAATTCCTAGTTGAAAAATTAAATCAAATATTCAAATATCATCAAATTATTGAATCGTAACGAGTAACTGATTTATATTTAGGTTACTTACCTACATCTGTTCACAACTCTATCTTGTACATTACTGTCCACTAAGTAAAGATTTGATGTTGCGACCACAAACAAAGGAGGCTAAAAAGCATAATGATAATTATCAAAAATAGCATAATGATAATAGAGAACTCTTATATTAGGTTTTTACACAAAAGAGAAACGAACCATAAACGAAAAGCAATTTCTGTTCTCTCTTTTGATTGGGCTTTTGCTTTTGGTTGTGGAGATTCTGACAGTGAGATGTTTAATCAACATAAAAAAAGTAGATTACAACTGACTCTCTAACCGTACGTGTCTACATTGTACTTCAGATTTTCTTAGACTCATAATAGAACCCCTACATTTATAGGCAAAAGATAAAACCTAGCTAAAAGGTCCAGAAGCCCAGAAATAATATTCTCCGTCGTGACCTGCTGTTGTGAGTTCCCACTCACGACCATTCTCACGATTGTTCCTTCAAATAACTACGAGATTGACTTCACAACCCAACAATCTCCCACTTGAAGACATATTTCAGATCACCATCTCCAAGCATCAATCTACAACAGCTCCCACTCGAGTTCATCATCCCCGAACTCCCACTGAAGTTGATCCCAACGTCAGTGGCTTACTCTCCATTCTCACAACATCCTTGAATGACACCAACTTGACTACCGAAGAGAATTGCGAGTAGTCAATACCTTTATCCTGTTGGATTTTACCCTCATTCAAACAATTTGCATGTCCTGCCTTTGTCTTCAACACAAACACCTTGGAAAACCTCCAAGCTTGATTTGTCATCAATAAATTTTTCTCTTCTTCTTTCCCTTTCCACGTTAACGACTTTCCTTTATCCAATTCATTAACCTTCGATGTTTGATCAGAACATCCTTCACCACTTATCCAGGGGGTTGGAAATACAATACCTCTCACCAGGCCTGTGAACCACGCCAGCTAACTCGGATGATTCGTCCACAGTCTTCAACTCATCACCAAGTGAAGTCTCACATTATGTCAGTTAGGGTAGCTCTCTGACCTCCAATGTTGTTCGCTTCAACAATTCTCCAGAACTCCCCGAGAACTCTTCTAGTACATAACCAACAAGATTTTCATCAACGCCAATTCTATCCCTCATAGAATTTCTCACATCGAACCTCATCTATCTTCTGTACAAATTTCTACAACATGAATTCTCCTTAGAAGTGTCAGCCAAGTATAACATACCTGACCCATGCCTCTTTAGCTATCACGCAACATCGGCCTCAGCGTATAACACAACTCTCCAAAGCTGACCCCTGCACTTTTGGCTGTTAAGCAACATCGGTAGCAACGTTATCACAACTCCTCAGAATTCTCCAGAACTCTCATGTACATCAACAACATGAATCTCATCGACAAAAACCACGTCGAACCTCATCTGTTTTTCCTGTACCAGTTCTGCTTGAGGAACACGGTATGATTATACACAACCTCATCTCAGGCTTTCCCGCTAGTGGTTCTTCCAATTCCTTCCCCTGAAGCCAATCTTCTATTTTTCAGTTTCCAGCATCTGAAATCTGTCCCATCGACCTTTTCCACCTGTGTCACATCCTCTTTGCTTCGAACCAGCAACCATTGATTCTTGCGGTTCTGATCACAATCAGGCTCTGACACCAATTGTTATGAATTAATGTCCTTTCGGTTAATTCCCCCAACCCAAGAATCCAATGACAACAAAACGAATAAAGTGGGGCATTAAACAGACACAAGGATTTATACGGGTTCGCCCTCAATATGAGTGACTACATCCTATAAACTCTCTAAGTTCTTCAAGAATATTAGAACCCTAATATTCTTTCTAGGATGATTCTTTAACCCTATGTGTCTACTTTGTGCTTCAGACTTTCTTAGACTCATAGGAGAACCTCTCTATATATAAGCAAAAGACAAAACCTAGCTAAAAGGTCCAGAAGCCCAAAAAATAACCCTATTTCTGCTTCAGCCCGCGACTCCGTCGTGACCCGCCGTCGTGACATCCCACACACGACCATGCTCACGATAGTTCCTTCAAGCAACTACGAAATTGGCTTCACAACCAACATTCCCCACCCTCTAAAACATTTGTAAACCCCTTTCTGATGACCAATCAATTGATCTATCAAAACCTTTTACCCCTGAGAAGTCAAATCTGCTCTGTTTCAAATGCCCTGTTTGGAATGTCGAAGTCCGGATGGATTTTCTGCTCAATTATATCAGAAAAATTAGAAAATTGTATGAAAAGATGTTAAGTTGCAACTCTTAAATTCCTTAACCAAGAATTCTTCCTAAAAGAAATCAACAAAACCTTCATCACACTCATCCCTAAAGTACCCAATCCTAAAACAATCAAGGACTTTAGACCCATCAGTTTGTGCAATGTTATCAATAAAATTATCAAGGAGTTTGTATCGAATACGCTTGTTAATTATCTCAAGCCCCACCTCGATACCCTTATCTCACCCTTTCAAAATGCCTTCATTCATGGTAGGGGTGCCCAAGATAACATCATTATGGCTCAAGAAATCACTTAACCCATCTGAAGTTCACAATTGAGAAAACATGGACTAGCGGCAATCAAGATTTACATGAGCAAAGTTTTTACATAATTAATTGGACTATCCTCCTCGCATTACTCAAAAAGCCCAGATTCCCTAATCATTGGATCCAACTCATTGAAAAATATATCCTTACTATCAGATATTCCATCATTGTCTATAGGAAAACAACTAAACCTTCCGCACCTAAATGTGGATTAAGACAAGGAGACTCAGTCTCACCTATTCTTTTTTTCATTTGTACGGAAGCTCTCCATGAAATTGACAAAATCCTGGCAAACTTTCTATAGAGTGGCTCACAGGGGAACAAGATTCATTGGGTGAACTGAAAATTCGTCCATGTTGAAAGAATCAAAATAGAATTAGGCTTCAAATTCCTGTACCATTTCAACCTTGCCCTCTTAGCAAGAAATAGTTTGAGCGACATCACGCATCCTAACCTACCCATGACAACACTCCTCAAGTCCAAATATTTTGTCAACTCCTCACCTACCGAAAGTCTTGCCAAAACAAACTCATCATGGACTTGGAAGAGTCTTGCATCAGGCATCTTTAACATCAACAAATTTTAAATCTGGAAAGTTGATAATAGTTTCTCCATCAACATCTGGGATGACTCCTGGATACCATGTGATAATTATAACAATACTTCACTAACACCACTCATCCCACTAGCAAATCCTCCAACCAACTTGCATCACCCTATCATTGCCTTTGATATCCTCATTAACCAAGCTTACTGGAATAAACCACTTCTTACCTCATTCTTTCCTACTCACATTGTTACTGCCATCTTGAGTATCACACCCCATGGATTAGAGGATACCAAAATTTGGTGTGACTCAAAATTTAGCACTAGATACATTCACAACAAGCTCAATGAAAATGACCTGAACACTTGCCTTAAACCCTCAATCTATCCAACTATTCCCAATGGCACATGGAAAAAACTGTATAAAGTACCATTTCCTGCCAAAATCCTAACTTTTCTCTGGAGAGTCCTTCCGAAACAGAGTCCTTACTAATGATCTTATTGCTGTCAAAACTAAGAATCAAATTAGCCGTCTCTGTCATCTCTGTCTTTTAAATGTTGAAAGTTGTCAACACCTTTTCGCTAGTTGCATTTTTGCAAAAAACTTATTTTCTTATTTTAATATTTTCATTTCTCCTTCAGATCCTATTAACCTAACAGTTGACGTTGGCTAATGAGACATTGGACTAACTCTAACATGATGGATATATTTAAAACTTGAAAGTATTCTTTGGGTGTTATGGCTTACCAGGAATGATTGTATCTTTAACTCGACTATCCCAAATCGGGATAATTACATTGGCCATGTTAGTACTCTGATCAAATCCTAACGCAACAACTTCTTGAAGAGTAAACACATTCCTCGTCATATCACAAGGAACTCCAAGGAATCTTGTTGTATGAAGAGACCCATTCTTCTCTCCTTCAACTTCAATTCTACCCTTATTGACAATTCGTGCACAAGTAGCAAACGCGATAACAAAATTTTTCTTGGAATCTCTCAGCTGAACAAAAGTAAATGGATCATCAAAAGGAGTGCCTTTGGAAACCATTCTAAAATAGAGGGTTCAACCATTTTTACTAATAATAGCCAATCATTTATATCTATTGAGAACCTGTCTCCGGCATTCCACACTACCCTTTTACTATTATTGATGTTTTTATCTCACAAATTTGATCTATACACTTCCACGCATTCAATCGAAGAGGAGATATGGATATATTGCTGAAAAGTAAAGTCAGGAAAAGTGGCAATGGTTTGTGGACTCCAACTAATATTGAATGTGTTCAAAGTGTAAGTGATGTTGTCATTTATGATTTCAATAGTATGAATAATTAGAATAGACCATATGATTTTTGTAATGGCCATTATGGCCTAAACAACTCTATCTTTATTTAAATAATAGTTACCTATATATATAAAAAGAAAAAAAGAATATTAGCTCCTTATTTTAGATCTCCTTAGAAAATAAGACACAAACGAAAATTAGTATATGTGGATAAAAAGAAACATATATATCGAATATATAAATCTTAATTGTAACAAATAATTTCTTGTTTTATTGATGCAGCATACGTGATAGGAAGAATTCTTTATTAAAATTCGTTGATTCAAAGAATACCGCAAGATGATAGATATTAAGGAAACCTCGATTTTTCTAAATAATCAATAACTAAATAACGCAACGTTTGAATGTTTTAAATAGTAAAAACTTAACTTGCTCGAAAAGAAAGCCAAAGCGAAACAGACTAGAATTAGTGAAAATTGCAAAAGTACCTAAACTGCAATATTGACCCTCCAGCCGACCTCCAGGCTCCGATTACCAAAACCATCATACGTCACAGCAAAGCATTGAGTTTGGCTCGGAGCATCGTTTCTGCAATTAAATTAGAAAAAGGTCAATTTCAAAAAAGTGAAATATCAATTCTTTAGAACTAAACGGAGTACTTTATTAATGATAAAATATAAAATATGGTACATGATAATATAAGAACTCTAGTACCTTCGAGAAAACAAATGGAGTATTGTAAAATGTGTGTAGTATACTTCCTAGGTTCCCTTTTATATTACATACATTATATTTTATTTTTATATTTAATTTTAATACTTTATTTTTATATTTAGTTGTTCACATATACTTTAGAACACAATGTAGAAAAATCGATATTTGAAATCTAAATATAATAATCGAATCCCTTTTCCTTTTTCATTGGTTCTTTAAGTTTCTAGGCAATAGATAAGTGGGGGTATGGCAAAAAGTTGTTACATAATTACTTGAATTTCCTATAATTTCTCTAGCTTCCAAAATTTCAATAATATCTCTTGTTTCCAACATCAATCATCGATATACCAAACGCCATTACACAATCATTCTTCCGTTGTGTCTGCATTTACAAAACATTTTGAAACCAGAATTCAACATTTTAAGGTAATGTCATCGATCAAGTGTTATTTACATTATTACATATGGTCCAATATAGTGAACTATGTTTTTTTTTTTTTTTTTGTAAATTAGTGATGAGGTGAGTATCGAACCAGGACCTTCTGGTCACTGCCAAGAGCCTTTTCCACTAGGCTATTCGATTAACTCGAACTATGTTTTGTTTAACCGAATGGGTAGGGCATATATATATTTACGTTATATCTAATTAGGAAAGAGGAAATTAGAAAATTTATTTTATCTAATGTCCATGTTCTCTAAATTTCTTAATTGTAAGAAAATAGTAATAAAAAAAGTTAGTTTGAAAATACTTTTATATAAATTAGTTTTAAGATAAATTTAAATAAATACTTATGCAAATGGTATAATGAATTTATTAGGGAGTTTCATTTAATATGCAAACAACGATTTCGATCCGACGAACGAGGGTCTAATTCTGTGAGGTAAACATAATTGGGCAAAAGGCATCAACCGTCACTTATGTTTCACTCTTTTCACCATTCAGTCACTCATGTTTCACATGGTTTGATTCACTCACTCATCTTCCAAAAATGGTTCCAATTGGTTAGTCAACTATCTCGGTTTTTCATTGACATTTTCAATGGCAAAATAGTCATTTCACAACTGATTTTTTTTAACAAAATTGAAATGATTGTTATATCGTTCTTGAATCTTCCTTAACTACTACACTTACAAATAGGGGGCAAATAATGATTTCCCATCCTTCAATCGTTCTCCTGCATCCACCGAAAGGTATTGGCTCGAGGATCGATTGGGATGCAAGAATGGTTTCCAATAAGTATGGAAAATTTTCCGAATTCCCAAACATTAGGAAAAGCCTGAATTGAATCATCATACAACGGTTGTTCCAAGTCGATATCACATAGGTCCCTTACATAATCGTGTAAAGTATACCGAAAACGAACGAAATGCTTATTGAATCCATCAAAGAAATATCGATATCTATTTGTCTCATTCTTCAACAAGTAAAAGCGACAGGTACATAATCGTATAAAGTATACCGTAAACGAACGAGATGCTTCTTGAATCTATTATAAGAAATATCAATATCTATTTGTCTTATTCTTCAACAAGTAAAAGCGACAACTATTATCAGTGGAGCTTCAATTAAAGAAATATGGGTTCAATATTGGGATGGCCTAATTTGGACAATGGAGAATTGATGGGTGTTTATGTATCCAATTATATTTAAAATATAATATATACATAAGAAATTATCCGATCGTTTCTAAATATATAAATACAATAATATAACATAGCTATAATGTGAGCGTGATCACATTTTTTGCTCCAATAATGTATACTTCCTCCAAAATATGCAGAGGAATGCAAATGAGCGCTTAAAATCTAACGCCTCCAACACGAAATCCATACCAACGATTGTGTCCCAAACCCCCTGTCATTATACTAGGACGTTTGTGTTCTTGAAAAGATGGAGGAACAAAAATAGTTTTTCTTCTATTACTATGTAAATTCAAGGGGAATGGGGAGAAGTTTTTTCCTTTCTTTTTAACTTTCTCAAAAATGAGAAATAGGAAAAGGTTTTTGCTTTCTTTCTAACTTTCTCAATAATGAGAAATGAGAATGGTTGGAATGAATTTACATAATGAATGAAACTCAATTACGGAGTATACTAAAAATTCTAATTTCATCGTACTGAATACTCACTTTTGTGTGGGATATTATCGTGTGATAAAATTGTGCACAATATTATTTTCCTTTCCGACAATGATATACTTTTTCCCGATTGTTATAATTATATTAATAATCATATTATTATTATTTGTTCGGTTCATTGTTTGTGTGCGACCTATTGGGCTATAACTAATAATAACAATATAATACAATATTTAACCGATTATTATTACATAAATCATGAGCGAACTATGAGTCCTACTGCTAGAATTACAACAACTATTCTTATAACACTTTGTGTAGGTCCATCTAATCTCTATCGATTCCTCTTTCATATTTTTTTTGATTCTACATATTTCTAAAATATGAGTACCATGTTAAGTGTCAAACACTTATGTGTAGGAATATGAAGTTACTGAATGACAACATAAATGCAAGTATGTTGAATCTTGATATTATCATCATTCATATGTGTCATGTTTTTGTGATAATTTCTCTTCAAATATCCTAGTATAGTAGAATTAATCGGTCAACGTTAATGTCATGGAATGTATTTTTGTGTCAATTGTAAATTGAACATGGCTTTAATTAAAATTTAATCCCTAGTGTGTCAATTGTATTCTACTCTCATTAAAATATATAATTAATTTTTTTAATTTTAATTGCATTCAAAATATCAATAAAATTGCTTCTAATCAAATTAGAATCATTTAATTAATCAAACAAATCAATAAAATAGTAATTTCAACATCTAAGTTTTCTGAAACAAAACTTATTTAAAAAGGGTTCTAATGAAATTAGAATTTTTGTTAAATAGTTTCCGTTTTAATTAAGTTCAAAATACTAACTAAAATTAATTTTAATCTAGTTTAAACCATTTTCAAATTTTTTTATTTCTTCTTATATTCTAATCAAATTAGAATAACATAAATAAATAGTCTTAACTTTGTCCCATGTCAAATATAATTCAAAGGTACTTCTAATATTACTAGAACTATTTAATTAATAAATAAAATAATTTTATTCTTTAAAAACATAAAAATAGATCTTATTTGCATAGTTACATTCTAATCAAATTAGAATTCCAAACAAAGAGTTTTTCCATTTTAAACGTAATCGATAAATTATCCAAAATATTCACTCATATTGTATTCAAAGATAATATTACAAGTTTTTTTCGCTGACCAAAAGTAAAACTTTGTTCACTTTATCATCTCAATCAAATTACAATTTCATATCAAATGTATTTAAAGGTAATAATAGTATTCAAAAATACTAGCTAGACTTAATTGAATAGCCAAGTGAAAAAGGCTGTCGTCAGTGACTAGAAAATCCTGAGTTCGATATTCACCTCATTGCTAATTTACAAAAAAAAAAAGTATTAGTTAACATAGTCATTAATCTAATTAGTATATATGTAATAAAAATTTACCCTTACAACATGTACATATAATTTGAAATCCAATATTCTAGTCAAATTAGAATAATCATCAAAAAATTTAACATGTTATTAGTATTCCAAATTTGTAATAATTTCTAATCAAATTAGAAAAAAATAGTAAACAGTGCCGCTAATGAACAATACTTTTCAGCATTTTAAACGCACATTTTAATTGATTCGAATAACATTTTGACATAAAAATGAATTCCAAAAAATCCGAAAAAAATCCACAAAATCAGAATAAATATTGTGAACCAAATCTAATTTTCATTTTCTGGTCAGATTAACTCTTAGTCACATTTTTTCACGATTTGATCAATTCACACACTATCGAGGAATTAAATTATTAATCAGATAATATACATATATAAAAACATATTTCACACTCATAAAAACAATTTATATAATAAATTACATAATTATAATCTAGAACTAGGCTCTGATATCATTGATAGATTTTTATACATCCAATTATATTCAAAATATAACATATATATATATATAAGAAATTATTCGACCACTTCTTGATATATAAATACAATTGTATAACATAAGTTTAATGTATACATCCACTAAAATATGCACTGAAATACAAATGGGTTCTTGATATCTAACACCTTCAAAATGAAATCACACAAACATCATTATACTAGAACGTTTAAAGTGTGTTCTTGAGAAAACTCCCATGTGTATGTTCAGCCATCTGAAGGGGAGGGGGAGAGGTTTTTCCTCTCTTTTTAACTTTCTCAAGAATGAGAAATTAGAATGGTTGGAATGAATTTAACCGTTATATTTATAATGAATTCATACATCATGGTGACACTTGTTGTCATCATATTGAATGCTCACTGGTAGAATTTTATTGTGATAAAATCTCGCAAAATATTATTTATCCTTCCCGAAAATTACACACCTTTTCTCGGTTGTTATAAATAATAATCATATTATTATTGTCTGTTGCTTATGTGTGACCTCTTGTTTTTTAATTAATAATAGCAATGTAATATAATATTTAATTGAATATTATTATTACATAAATCATGAGCGGATTCCTAGTAAACCATCATAGTTCTTAATGTTAATCAAGTGATCCACAGACATATATATATTAGTTGTTGTAGAACTCTAATATATCCACTTTTGAACTTAATTCTTAAATGAACTAATCAGTTCTACAATTTAATTGTTTAACGGTCACATTTATGAGATTGTTATTAACTCATATTTCTAACAAGAATTTAAGTATATGGAAAGGGAAAGTGTCAAAAACTAATAATCCATAAATAATTAATTTAGTTTATTGGATATTACTATAATATCCATCAACAAAGTTAATTATTGCAAAATACTAAAAAAATATTGTTTGTAAAAAATATATTTACTTTCTTCAATTCAAAAAAAATGTTTTTCGAGACATTTCAATAATATCTAAAAAATGTCTTTTTACATAAACCAATGTATAATATACCACTTTTTCCTTTAATATCCCTATTTACATAGAGTAACTCAAAAAAGATAATGATTGTATCGTATAGTTAAGTGATAATTGGATTATTAATGATTGCTTTATAGGGGTATAGATAGAAAGTGTGAAAATGTAATGATTGTTTCTTAATTTGTGTGAAATGTCTCGAAAGACATTTTTTTTGGATTGGAGGGAATACTTTCTAATTATAGATTTTGCGGCATTCACTTCTAAGGGCATTCTCTCTAGTTTCTCTCTAGAGTCCTTTTTCTCTCTAGTTTCTCTCTAGAGTCATTTTCTCGCTAGGTTTCACACTAGT
This sequence comes from Echium plantagineum, assembly GCA_003412495.2. Classification (NCBI taxonomy): domain Eukaryota; kingdom Viridiplantae; phylum Streptophyta; class Magnoliopsida; order Boraginales; family Boraginaceae; genus Echium; species Echium plantagineum. The sequence continues at coordinate 24,693,977 of CM016564.1, forward strand.
GTTATTTTCTCTTTCAAATTCATTGGTTTTCCATTTTTACCTTATGATATACACACAATTGGAGGCTATTATTTCGTATCAAATTGATTTGGTGGGAACCTGTTGATTTCATACTCCAACACATGGTATTACCACTGTTTCTTTTACTTAATCTTGGCCATTTTTACTTGGCGTTTGAGTCAATGCAATTGATCTCCTAATATTCTGGGCAGATCTTGTGCCACCATAATTGGCTATATAGAGATTTCTTCCTGTCTGTTTTTCACTATCCACAACTCAAAAATTTAAATCAATATTCTTGCTTTAAGTGGTTTTATTGTCCCTTACTTGTCTCTACATCTAATACTATGGAAACACAATATCGGGAGAGATCTTGGGCAGAGCATCGTGTAGACATTGCCACAATCCAGGGGGGTGGAGGAGATATGGCAGCTACCGGACGATATCACCACACTTTTGGAGAGAGAAAAGGAAAGGGCGTTAGATCTGGAATCCCCTAAATTTCCTCCTGGATTTGAAACGACCATTAATGCTAATGAGAGTAATAAAAGGGAATTGACTTCTTTGAATTTCAAAAGAAATTGATGGTCCTAGCATTGATGCTAATCAGAGTAATAAAGCATTTCAGGAAACGCTTAATGACGTTAATGACATTAATGATAATGGTTCTAGATACTCCCTGGCTATTCAAAATTTGAATGAGGTAACTATCAGTCAACAAACCCAATTTAATTCAAGTGTACCTGGCCTAGGGAGTACTGTTGGCCACGGTGGATTATGTGATGGTAATGATATCGCCCCAATGCTTACTTATTTTAACTACCAAGAAGATGCTATGTAGGATCCAGTGTCTGGTAAGATGAAGGGGAAAGAGGTAGACAACATGGTTTACCACCTTGCAAGGAAGAGGCATCACCCCTACCCGAATGATACTACAAGATCCCCCCTTAAAAAACATTCCTTTCTTAACAAAGGATTGGTTATTTCTTCCGGAGAATCAAGAACGGCTGAGGCTGCTGAGTAGCCCAGCCGACCCCAATGAGTATACTATCATGGAACTGTCGGGGCCTTGGTCACCCCCGGGCAATTAGATCGTTGAACGCTTTGATTTCTGATTATAAGCCAGTTTTAGTTTTTCTGATAGAGACCAAGCTATGAAAGGAGGAATGGGAGAAGGTCCAACGAAGTATTAATAAACCATAGGCTCTTATCGTGGAGGCTCAAGGCAGACGGGGAGGTCTAGCTTTACTTTGGAGTCGTGATGTGGAAGCAGAAGTTTTATCCTTTTCATCACATCATATTGAAGCATTCACTAAAGAGACAAATCAAGAACCATGGAGATTTATCGGCTTTTATGGCCATCATGAAGTTAGTAAAAGATCACTGTCTTGGTCCCTCTTACAGTTTTTGTCTTTTAGATATAATGATTCTACTCTGTATTGTGGTGATTTTAATGAAGTTCTTTTTAGTTATGAACATGTTTCCTAACGTAGATCTCGATCACAATAGCAAATGAAGAATTTCGGCCAAGTAGGTAGAGATTGTGGGCTTGTTGATGTGGGTTTTGTGGGGTACCGATATACATGGTGCAATAACTTTGTATCACCACATTTCACTAGAGCTAGACTAGATAGAGGGCTGGCTAACAAAGCTTGGTTATCATGTTTCCTCAAATGTCCCCTTATTTATCTTAAAAGGGGATATGACTGTGAGGAAGAAGTTGAAATATCGGTTTCGCTTTGAAAATAGTTGGTGCTTGTACAAGGAAATGCATGAAGTTGTACAAAAGGCTTAAGACCAGGCAACACATGCATATGCAGGGTAACGTTTATTCAAACGTATTCAAAACTGCAGATTAGGTCTCTTGCAGTGGAAAAAAGACCATTTGGGAAATGTTTCAGCCACCATTGCAATTAAACAGACTGAGTTGGATGGTCTAAACAGAGGAGTTATTACTATTCAAACCAAGTTCCAGGCTGTTACTCTTGCGAAGAAAATTGACAAACTACCGGCAGCTAATGATACCTATTGGCACCAAAGGTCCAGAGTTGAATGGAGAGTAAAAGGGGATCGCAATACAGGATACTTTCATGCTTTGTCAGCTTAGAAAAGTCAAACGACAATCATCACAACCTTAACCGACGATAGTGGATGTGTAGTAGAGGATGTTGAGGAACTTCAAGGGATGACAATGAATTTAGACCTATTGCTCTTTGCAATACTGTAGCTAAAGTGATTACAAAGACTTTGGCTTCTAGGCTACACAAATATTTTCCCACTATTATCTCAGAAACGCAGAGTACCTTTGTTGCAAACAGGTACATAACAGATAATATTCTTCTGTCTTATGAGGTATATCACTTCATAAGCCAGAGGAAAACGGAGAAAGAAGGTTTGATGTTTATTAAGCGAGACATGATGAAGGCTTATGATAGGATAGAGTGGAACTTCCTCAAGGTCAATGCTGATTCAACTGAACTTCAGTTCACAAGTGGATTAATCTTATAATGGAATACGTGAAAACGGTCTCATACTCAGTAATTTTTAATGGAAGCCAAAGTGGTTTTATTAAGCCTGGAAGAGGACTCAGACAAGGAGACCCTTTGTCTCCATATCTGTTTATCATATATACGGAGGCGCTGATCTCGTTATCGAATAATGCTGGCGTGTTAGGAGCCCTTAGGGGTATCCATTTAGGCGGAGATTCAATCACTTTCACATATCTAATGTTCGCCGATGACACATTATTATTGGGTCATGCCACAGTGGACGAGGCCGCAACTTTTAATGCCATTTTACAGCAATATGAACAATGGTCAGGCCGATTGGTGAACCCGCAGAAGTCGGGTATTTTGTTTAGCTCAAATGTTGACCCAACTACCAGAGCAACATTTTCCAACATATTACATATGCCAGAAGTAGCTACTCATGGTAAGTACCTAGGAGTATCAACCTCTATGGGAACTTTGAAGAAGGAAATCTTTTCCTCTTTAGTCACCAGGGTCCAGGGTAAAGTGGACGGTTGGAAATCTAGGTTATTATCTAAAGCTGGAAATGATGTTTTCATTAAGTCTATGTTACAAGCTGTGCCCACCTATCTAATGCAGAGTTTCATGGTTCCCAAATACATTTGCAACAAGATAAATGTTATCCTATCCAAATACTGGTGGGCACAACGAACAAAAAGAAAAATGTACATTGGGCCTCATGGTTATCATTATGTAAAAGCAAAGAAGAAGGTGGGCTGGGCTTCCGAGAGCTGCACGCTTTCAACATAGCCCTCTTGAGCAAACAAGTCTAGAAGCTCGTGACTCACCCAGAATCTCAGCTCTCCAAGGTGTATCGGGCAAGGTCCTTCCCTCAATCATCAATTTGGGGCAACATCATTGAGGCCTAAACCATCCTATACCGGGAGGAGCATACTTATGGCCAGAGATCGGTTGACACCGATAATAGACTGGCAGATTGGGGATGGCAAAACAATACAAACATGAATCACAAATGGATTTATTACTCATGGTCCCATAAGCCATATACGCAAAACCTGATGGTTGTGACCATAGTACAGTCTCAAATTATATTTGATCATACAATCGGGGTATGGGACATAGCATCTTTACGAGCATCATCCTTAGAGGTAGATGTTCAAGAGATTTTAAACATCTTTCTTTCACATTTAAGTCAACCGGATAAACCATTTTGGACAACTAATTCTAGAGGAACTTTCATAGTAAGCCCATGTTACTATTTGAAAGTATAGAGCGTAATATTAAAATATTGTACATAATTAATATTAAACCCCAACCCTCCTTCTTCTTCTTCTTCTTCTTCTTCTTCTTCTTCTTCTTCTTCTTCTTCTTCTTCTTCTTCTTCTTCTTTTTTTTCTTCTTCTTCTTCTTCTTTTTCACACCATACCCCCAACCTCACCCACCCCTTCTTCAACACACCCTATCCACTCCACCCGAAAAATTCCCATCAATTGCTGCTAGCCACTTCAATAACGGAACTACCTTTTCAGTCTGCTTCGCTTCTTCGCTATCAACGGCAACAACTACATACTTCACTTTATGTATATTTAGAGTTCGAAACTCACCTGATCCCTAATTTACAAAAAAAGAAAATGTGTTGGGCAACTTTGAGGGTAGCCATTGTATTCGATATACAAGCTTTCACACATTTGAGCTACCACGATCATCTCCCTACAGAAATCGTACAGAAATCCTCACAAACAAATGTAATATAATACTAATATATGAAGAAAAACGAGTTGAATCATAAATTGAAGTTGATTGGCTTACCAACCATACACCCACTGCTTAAAAGATCTCCCAATCTCCATTATATCCTAGAGTCAATCAAGTACAAATTGCATTAAAAAACCAAAATCATTCAAAAATTTATGAGAATAGTTAATTTAATCAATCTCAATAAAATGACGGGGGAATGATTTGAGGATTGTTTGGAAGCTTATTCCATTGCAACTCTAATTGAGGAATGTTTCGGGTGGAGGTGAGGGTAGGGTGTGTTGAAGAATAAAAGGTAGGGGTGGGGTGGAGATAGGGTGTGTTGAAGAAGGGGCGGGGGTTTAATATTAATTATGTAAAATATTTTAATATTGTCCCTTGTACTTTCGAATGTTAGGTAAAATAATCATTTTATTTGATTAAATGAAAAAAAACCCATCTTAAAGGGTCCAGGGGCGCCTCAGACACGATCAAAAGAATATAAGACACATAAAAACAATCTCCATTGTATCGGGGTAAATAATGAATAAGCCTTTGGAATTAAATATATTTACGTTTTAAGTCGTGTATTAATGACCGTGAAAAGTCAAAAAACTCTAAAAGTTTGAGACCCTCAAACTAAGGGCATGTTTATTAAACTGATTATGTACTTAAACTTAACTAATTCAATACTTATCTACTGAATAAATTCAGACCTGAATGAAATCATTAACAAAATATTAAGGACATGTTTGTTAAATCCATTAAGTACTTAAAATTAATTAATTAAGTACTTATTTCATTAAGTCTGTTTGTTACAAAAAATTTGAAGTACTTAATAAATTCAAATCTGAATGAAATCCTTAACAAAATTTTAAGTCAAAATTTGCTACTTGTTTTTCTCCTCTTAATGACTGAATCCCACAATTCTCTCAAAAACTAATTTGCCCAAATCTAACCTTAGAGATTACACGTTTCTTTTCTTTTTAACATTTCTTCTCATATTATCTATTTCGATTGATGAGGAAATTTCTGTCAAACGGATTAATAATATTTTTCTTTTTCCTTATTCAATTTATTCTTGATGTTATATATTTTCAATGTAATTCTCAATTTTAATTATGATAATATTATCTTATGGTTAAAACTGAATTTTTAGTAATTTTTTTTGCATATTTTTGTTACTATTATTATTAAAATATTATTTTCATATTGATTTGGATACTGATTTTGCTTATTAGTTGCGATTGTGATTGCTGATAATGATTTATGTTGCCAATGGTTGTGAATTGTGATTGGTGAACAGTCCAATTACTGTACATCTTGATATAATGTGTGTATGAAGAAGTGATGATGAGGTAGTCATATATATATATAATATATGACTATTAAGCATAATTTTTTGTTTGTTAGGCATGTTAATGTTATATTTACTTTTTGGATTTTAGATATTATAACGTTTAATTAAATATTTAATATTTATTTACCTACATTAATTATCTTCGTTATAATTTATAATTTATTGATAGACATTAATTATTTTGTATAAAATTTTAATATTTATTGAATCATATTATATATTTATACTATTTATAATCAAGATTATAATATTTATACAAATGACTTGTTTAGTAATTTATATATATGAATGAAGTATTGTTATGGGACAATTTTGTCAATTCGTCTTAAATTAAGTCTTTTTCAGTGAACTGTTATCAAACACTTAAATATTTCATTATTTAGATTCAGTTATCATTCAGATTCAGACATTCAGTTTTCAGTAACTTGTTGTCAGACTTCAGATTGAGACATTCAGTTTTAACAAACAGGCCCTTGTCAAAATTTTCTACTTAATTTTGTCCTCTTAATCAAATTAGAAGTTGTGAATTGTAATTTTACAGATTTCTCCTTCTTTAATTCTTCCAAATTCTTACATTCTTATTCAAAATAAATTAAACTATTTTCATTGTTGTTATTATTGTTATTATTATTATTATTATTATTATTATTATTATATTTTGATTATTATTTTTAATAATTGTTATTATTATTATTATTAGTTTAATATTATTATACTTATTATTATTATTATTATTATTATTATCCTCATTATCTTTTTATCATTATTAATATTTTATTATTTTATTATTATCAGTTATTATTAATATTATTATTAGTATTCTTGTCATTACTATTATTATCATTATTATTATTGTTATTATCATTTATAAATCATATTTATTATATTTATTCTAGTTATAATTTAAATATTAATATTTTTAATTTATTTATTTGTGTAGTATTATTTGTTATATACTATTATCTATATATAAATGAATTAAAATAAGGGCAAGGTTGTCAATACATTACGATTTCAACCTTTTTCTTTGAACTGTTATCAAACACTTAAATATTTTCAGTATTCAGATTCAGTTATCATTCAGATTCAGACATTCAATATTCAGTCACTTGTTGTCAGACTTCAGATTCAGACATTCAGTTTTAACAACCAGGCCCTTAGACCCCTGACAGCAGCTCCCTGCCCTGGGTATGATATCAGAGGTTATCGCGGGATGTGTTTTGCCTGATCAGGGGACTCGAGCTTGCCCGTTAACCACTTCGAAACACAAGGTTCGCTCCCACTGGGAATCGAACCTGAGTTGCATGAAGAGGCGAGGCTGCTTGACACTTTGCACTCTAGTTCTTTACCAATTGAGTTATGTCTAAAGATAAAAGTCAAATAACTCTATTAATAACTCGAATGATCATGGGTTTCACTATAAGAGTGTGCTTCTTCACAAGTGTGTGTGTTCGATCCACGACAGGTGCATGAGATCTGCATTTGTTCAAGAGAGAACCTGTTTGTGGATGGTTACCCAAAATCTGGACACACTTGAGATGGACGACCGCTAAAGATTTAATCCGAATTACCTTCTTTATTGAACAATGAACTAACCAACCGAAAACGTTTAAAATAAACCCATTATCTACATAAATGGACGGAGTATTTTGTAATGAAGTAAAAGTCTAAAATGAATGAAAACCAAAAGGCGTGCAAGTAGGGATATTTTCATTTTAGTGAATAGATTTGGTTTAGTATGTGTGTGAATATTTATATGGATGGTCCGTACTCTGACAACGACCACTGAGGGATGGTGGCACATGCCTCCTGTCATTTCGGTGTCCAAATCAACGGTCGAGATCACCCCGTACCTTCTATCCAACTGTCTCTATTCATTCCTTACCCAAACCTCTTCTCTCATCATAGAGGATGTCCTTGTATGATAGAGAAGCAATAAAATGCATAAATAAAAAAAACCCCAACACCATAACAAATTATTTTTACTCTTACTATTTACATCTTGGTACTTGTCTATTTTATTTTCATTATTTTGGACATGAGCATCAATGTTGCAACTAGAAGAAGTCACTATCAAATTATTTTTTGGTCCATTATAAAATTATTGTTTGGTCCTAATTAAACTTTCTCACTTATTATATTCTTAAATAATTATGGTACAATTCTGATATGTATAATAATATAGTTTTTTTTTATCAACTGTCAAATAATTATTATTTAGGGTTAGGCTAATTATGATACTTACAAGATATCATTTAAAATTCGAAGTTAATTTGAATCCAACTAAGTCAAATTAAATTGCTTATTGTTTTGAACTATTTTAACTATGATACTTAAAAACTATCATTTTAAATTCAAAGATAAGTAGATTCGAATTCGATCAAATCAAATCAAGTGAAGTCTTATCTCACTAAGTGATTATATACATACCATGTTTCAAGTGGATGTGTTATATGATGCTTTGCATTAACATTCATAAACTCGAGGTCCATCAATACAATTTTATTTTCTCAGGGGAAATTTTCACGATCCTCTTCTACAACACAATACATTATTTGTATGATATTTTTTATATAAAAGCAATATTGTCGATCTAAAACATGCATTTGATCACGTAACTGAATATGATACATGTACACCCGCACGCCGTAAGAAATAATTTTAACCATAAAGTAAGAAGATAGGCATGGAGAGATGTTCATCCTCTCTCGCTCAACGAAAATAAACATCAAAGTGGTCTTCCATAATTTTCTCTCTCTGCACAAAATTTAAAGCATCCCTTTTGGTTTCTCTTTCTACACATAATATTTCTCTCTCTACTGCAATCAGGTCGACCTTGGTCGGCTGGACTATAAAACTCTTTAAAAAACAACAATTAAAACAATCCTTTTGTAATTTCTCCCTCTTTGTTTCATAGTATGTTTTTTATGTTATTTTTGGGTTTCTTTAATTTAGCTAAAAAATGAAGAAATAGTGTATTTTTATTAGTTAAATGCTTTTTTCTCTGTTGGGTTGCTTTCATTTAGTTAAAAATGAAGAAGAATGGATTTTTATATAGCTAAATGTTTTTTCCTTGTTGGGTTTCTTTAATTTAGCTAATAAATGAAGAATAATGGACTTTTATTTAGTTAAATGTTTTTTCGTTTTTGGGTTTTCATATTTAGCTGAAAAATGAAGAAAGAATGGATTTTTTAACTAGTTTTTTTGTGCTAAAGCTTTGATTTATAGTTTCCTAGAGTTGAGGGTTTGGTAAGAAAAGAGAATAGTTTATGAATTATGTCGGAGAAGTTGAAGAATGGCTACTTTCTGAGTTAGGTTGATGTTGAGTTGAAAGTTTGGAGCTTTTCAAGTTTTTTTTTTCCATTTTGAGTTAAATTTTGGAAATGTGTTTGCACAGATTTGGTATGAAGCTAAAGTTTCAAGTTTTCAAGATTCAGTATCTAAAGGGATTTGTGAGCTAAGGAGGTGGTGATTTAAATAATTTTTTTAAGTAATTAATTGTGTGATTTAAATATTTGTCACTTTAGTTAGTGTAGACAAATTAAGAGATACTGGGTGGACAATAAAGTATGAAGCTTTCAACATCAGGCTTGCTTCAGCAGGCTGATGAAGGTACCCAACACTTCTTACAGTTGGTCCTATATTCTTGGATGCTTTCTGGTTGAAATGTTTTCTTAAATATATATATATATAATTCTATTATTTATTCTAGTCTTATATTCTTTTATATTTTAATTCTGAATCTGCCCTTTTCATTGATGTGTTGATCTTATTGTCTACCTACCATCATTATTTTTTGTGAAGTAGTAGATAGTTGTTTGCACTTTAATCTTGGGTCAATTCGGAGAAGCTCTCCCCGTTGGGTACTATCCGACCCCACTTAGGCAGGAGCCTCTTTGTTAAGTCACTCTTCATAGGCATTGGGGCACGGTGATGTTGTTCTTATTACCTAGAGTCCTAGACTGCAGTATGCTAAGCTCAAATTAAGAACTAGAGTGATGTGGATCAAGAATTCAAGACTAATTGGTTGTATTATTTGTGTGAATTATGTAAGGGGAGAGGAAATGTTTGAACTCAGAGCTATGGCATGCTTGTGCTGGTCCTCTGGTGTCCCTACCAACTGTTGGAAGTCGTGTGGTTTACTTCCCTCAGGGTCATAGTGAACAGGTTCTTAAATTCTATTTAATAGGAGTACGGCATCTTTCTATTAGTGTTGTGTTTTTAAGAAAAAAATTGAGTAAGATTTTTATTGAACTTATAAAGTTGCTATCGAATTGCATTGTTAAGTTATTATTAGTGTATCATAAGTGGTTGGAACTGCCAGGTTGTTGCCACAACTAACAAAGAAGTGGATGCACATATACCCAATTATCCGAATTTGTCGCCCCAATTGATCTGCCAGCTCCACAATGTCACAATGCATGTAAGTTGCTTTCTTGCTTTGACATTCTCTTATTTGATTCAAATGGACTTAAAAGGTAATGAAGAATTAATGATTTCATGATTTCCAGGCAGATGTTGAAACAGATGAAGTGTATGCTCAAATGACGTTGCAGCCATTGAGCCCGGTATGATTTTATTTCCATCGGAAGTTATTTGAAAATTTTCACCCCTTCAGCTTTCTCAGTGCTATAAATTTGCTACAATGGAAGTTCATTATCTTTTTCTGATAACACGTTAACTATATTATGCTTTTTTACAGAATGATCAAAAGGATACATATCTTCCAGTTGAGCTAGGAACCCCAAATAGGCAGCCGACGAACTACTTTTGCAAGACATTGACAGCAAGTGATACTAGCACACATGGAGGTTTCTCTGTGCCTCGTCGTGCTGCAGAGAAAGTTTTTCCTCCACTGGTAAGACTTGTTTTGGGTTATTCATGCTTTTGGATGCACTTTTGTGCTAACATTTTCGGCTCTGGTTTCCAGGACTTCTCGCAGACTCCTCCATGTCAGGAGCTCATTGCCCGGGATCTGCATGATGTTGAGTGGAAGTTTAGGCACATTTTCCGTGGTAGTGTTTCTTATCCTCCTTATTTACTTCAAAAGGCCTATCTACCTCCTTTTCACGCCTCTTTACTCTATAGAAATATACACCAGTATTGTGGACATCATGGTTAGTTGCAATCTAACCACCTAATGATTAATGCACTATTCTGTATACCAGGAGACACGTGAATAAGGTAGAGGACCAAATATTTAAAATAAGAAACATGAACTGTGAAGTCAAATGCTTTACTAGAAAGCAGGACTTACATCTGGTTCAGAACTCTGTACCTTCCAATCGTGGTAGTTTGATCAGAGTTGGATGGAAATAATGAGTACATGAATCGAGAGATTTTCATAATAAATGTTGTCGTATGGCTATATTTGTCATGACAGACTAAACCACTACTAAGCTCGATCTTACACTAAATCACGTGTTGAATATACACTTAAAGCCTTCGTCATATTATATTTGACAACTAATTTCACGAATATTTTCTGCATCTCTTTGATCTGCTTACAGATGTGAAAACCCGTACATGTAAATTGTAAAGACAATATTTCAACTATTGTGAAATTATCTTGTTAGAACTTGTTTACCTTTCTTTTGATAGAATAGAACAATGTTCCAACATTTGTAGATATGACTACTTAAGAGCCCCACGGCCCCCATCTGACTTATAAACAACAAAAAGTCAATAACACACTCTGTTACGATACAATTTTGAGAGAGGAGAGAGTTATTTAAAGACAGGATCAATTCCAACCAAGAACTATCATTTCTCTCCAAGATAGCTCATTAGTCTGATACAATTGCTATCAATTTGTACCGTATGTTAATACAGATGAATACGATTGTCACGTCTGATGAATCCAATTGTTAAGTGCTGATTCAAATGAAACTATGAGAGCAGGAAAAGTCCAATCCTTGCAACCAATGTTCTACAGAGCCAGATAGGCTTCTTGGAGATGCTGAATTTCTCCTTCTTTTCTGAAGAAAATACTGTAGCATACTATAGGAATGTTTTTAAGTGAATGCGCAAATTTATTTTTGTTTATTCACCATGTTAATCATGACCATGGAAACAACCCATCTGGTACTCTGGATTTTTTGACTCATAAAATTTCTGATAGTTTGAAGATTTCTATGATAAGCAAAGGAATTATCCTGCAGCATTCTGTCAAATCACAATGTTGTGATCATATTAGAAAGTATCCTTTAAGATGTAGAATATGAAATGCTGTTCCTCTTACCTTTCTATTGGATCAGCACTTGATTTATGTAGATTTAAATCTTGACATGTGCAGGACAGCCTAAGCGACATCTTCTTACTACTGGGTGGAGTGTTTTTGTTAGTGCGAAGAGACTTGTAGCTGGAGACTCTGTGCTATTTATCTGGTAGCTACGGGCCCTTTGTAAATATCATCCTTTAAAAGTACTTATAACTTCAATATTTATGTTTTTTGTTAGTTATCATGTAACATTGATTGATATGTCAGGAATGAGAAAAATCAGCTCCTCTTAGGAATCCGTCGTGCCATGCGACCACAAACGGTAATGCCATCCTCTGTTCTCTCAAGTGACAGCATGCACATCGGGTTGCTTGCTGCTGCAGCCCATGCTGCTTCGACTAATAGCTGTTTCACCGTCTTCTACAATCCAAGGTGCCACTTGAATTAATGTATTTTCTTTCTTAGTTTTACACACTTCTGACCATATGGTTTTCTATAGGGCGAGTCCATCAGAATTTGTTATACCTCTAGCGAAGTATGTCAAAGCAGTATATCACACACGTGTTTCAGTTGGGATGCGCTTTCGCATGTTATTTGAAACAGAGGAATCAAGTGTGCGCAGGTAAGAGGCAAATCTATTTTCTTATATGTTCCATTACTATCCATTAACCTTTAGCATTGTCCATGTAAGGTAATTTGACCAGCATTACAAATGTTAGAAAGTTGTTATTACTAGTAGGAAAAACAAACAATATCATGAAAAATGAGTCATAATATCAAAGTCCTGATAAGTAATTGGCAAATGTTTTGGTGGTGTCGTAGTCATGGTTCCCGTTTCCTGGCATAGTGTATCGTGATATTCTGATACATAGCTAATATAATAACAGCTATGGCTTTAAGTGGAAATAACTTTTCATTTTCCAGGTATATGGGCACAATTACTGCCATCAGTGACCTGGATGGCGTTCGCTGGCCCAATTCCCATTGGCGATCTGTCAAGGTGAACAAAACTGTTATTTATCTTCATTTCCATAAAATTAGTTCTTCGTGTTGCTAATCCAAAACAGTAGTAGAGTCCAGTAATTATGAAGTCCATAAGGTCTGATATATTGTACAGCTTCAATCTAGGCAAGAGTTATACAAGTATAGATGATGTAACTAGTCCGAAAATGATGATCTCATCCATCGAGAAAGCATGTTATTAGACTGTCCACCATCAGATCTTAGAACCAGTCAACCAGTCTTGAAGATTATATATTCATTAGCCATTGAAAGAGCCCAACGGCATATAAGTAATTGTTCGCCCTCTCACTTACAGGCTTCTCCTTTCCAGCAAAGATCAAATTCTATAATAATAATAAACTAACTGCCTACAAAAATCTTAGATGAAGAATTTCAAGTAAACTATACTCACCAAGCTTGCTTCAGTTCTCTTCCTTCTTCTTTTCTTAACAAAGAGAGCTGGAACTTGATAACTAACTAATAATGCAAACTAGGTAACTGCGGCATTCACTTTTTTGGGGTTATTCAAGACATTTGTGTTTTAACTTTGCCTACTCCTTTTAGTATATGGACCGGGCAGATCCCATCAAATGTTTCGATGCCTTTTTCATTGTTGAACCGCAAGGGAACAAGAACTTGTAAAAGCTAACTAGATGAGTATTCTTAATTTAGTGCTGATTTCTAGTGCGTGTACCTCGAGGTTGGTGCCCCACGAGTTGGGGTCTGTGAATTGAGGCAGCCTTTATAGGGTTGATGACAAGACTATCAATTATACCTATGGTATTAATTCTTCTTGAACTTCAAGGTTGGCTGGGATGAATCAACAGCAGGTGATAGACAGCCAAGGGTGTCACTATGGGATGTGGAACCTTTGACAACCTTTCCTATGTATCCATCTTTGTTTCCTCTGAGGCTAAAGCGCCCGTGGTATCCAGGAGCCTCGACATTTCAAGGTACTTTTACGAATACACCTTCTCCCCTTCATTGTCCACCTTTCAATTCAAATTAGAGCTTCTCTGTACTGTACTGAACCTGATCAATAGATACTTTAATCTGAAAAGCTATCCCGGGTGACAGATAACCTTTCCTTGAAGTATTTGTCCACACTGATTATTCACATTTTATTTACACTTTCTCGTTTGCTTCTTTTCTTAGTTAAAAAACGGTTGCAACGAAAGATGGTTTGCTTTCTGCAGCATGAATCATCTACTTGGTTAAATTACTTGGAAACTAACAATACTGCTCCGCGCCCTACCATGGACTTTTTCTTTTTTCGTTTTTAACTTTTATCAGTTTCATAATAAATAAATAGTTTCCTCTTATAATGACGTTCTTAGGGCAATGTACAACATATATAATTTGTCATTTAGACCTAGTTAGCTGTAAGTAAAATCATGAGCATGGAAAATAATTTTTTACTTTGTTAACTGTAGAGATGTGGAACATGACAGTTAAGCTAAAGATATGAATACACTTTGAGACATCAGTTATAAGTTGCCTGGTGCCTACAGAATGCACATCTGTTGCATTTTCTGGTTCTGTAACTTTTATGGGTTAACGTCATTTGAACGTGATTGTTAAATAAACAGGGTTCAATATCATTTACTATATAACTTTCTAGTATGATTTTTGTTTTGAAAATCTGTTAATAACCTGAAGCCAAATTAGATCTGACTCGCATAAACGCCTTGTTACCCCCAGATGGAGCTGGTGATGCTGCTAATTACATGGCGTGGTTGAGAGGGGAAATGGGAGAACAAGGAATCAATCCCATGAATTTTCAGTCCATTGGTATGCATCCAATGGTGCAGCAGAGAATTGATCCTATGAACCTTCGCAACGATCTTCAACAGCAGTACCAAGCTATGCTCACTTCAGGCGTACAAAATTATGGAAATGGAGAAATGCTAAAACAGCAACTCATGCAGTTGCCTGTCCAATATCTTCAGAATTTGGGCAGTCACAGTCAATTGTTACAACAGCAGCAACAACAAGGAATACAGAACCCAGTATCTGTTCAAATGCTACATCCGCAAACGCAAATGCTCTCTGACAATCTGAATAGGGCGCCAATGCAGCAAGTGAATAATCAAACAGCAGAAAAGCAACCACAGGCAATTTACCAAGAATCATATCAGGTCCAGCATGATCAAGTCCCTCAGAGACAGAAAACAAATGGTCCCTCACCATTCCCAAAAGCAGATTTTACAGATTCAACCGTGAAGTTCTCCACAACAGTTGCATCCTCCAGCATTCAAAATATGATTGGTTCCTTATGTCCTGATGGTAGTAACAACCTACTTAATTTCTCAAAACCTTCTCAGGCATTGCTCAATGAACACCCATCCCAACAATCATGGGCACAGAAGTTCACCCATTTACAAGCTAATAATGGTCAAAATGAAATTTCGCTCCCACCATATCCTGGGAAAGGTGCTTCTTCTCAGCAGGAATCATGTGGTCTTAGTCCGCATAATCAGACTCTTTATGGTTCCAATATTGATTCAAGTGGACTACTTCTTCCTACCACTATGACTAATGTTGGCACCTCCGCAATAAATGGTATGAATTCTGTGCCTCTAGGGAATCCTGGTTTTCAGAGTTCTCTCTACGGATTTATGCAAGACTCGGCTGAGTTGATGCATGGTTCAGGACAAACTGACTCCCCAACAACTAATACATTTGTGAAGGTAGTTACCACATATGTTAAAAGTAGTCTCACTTCTCAGCCACTACAAGTTGTTGTGATTTAATGATTGCTACTTTCTGTATTTGTAGGTATACAAATCTGGTTGTGTTGGGAGGTCACTGGACATTTCCCGATTCAGCAGCTATAATGAGCTGCGGCAAGAACTGGGACAAATGTTCGGGATTGAAGGGTTACTTGAAGACCCTCAGAGATCAGGCTGGCAGCTTGTATTCGTCGACAGTGAGAATGATATTCTTCTCCTGGGAGACGATCCATGGGAGTAAGCACAGTTTCCATACTTCTTTTAAAGTTTCATACCACTATTCTCTTTTCCTTTTCAATTTTGTCTTCAGTTGATACTATCTTCCCATCTTCCAATATGAATAGGGCATTTGTGAATAATGTCTGGTATATCAAGATCCTTTCCCCGGAGGATGTGCAAAGGCTAGGGAACCAAGAAGCGGAATCCTTGAGTCAAACTGCTGTGGAGAGGATGACCAATGGTAGTGCTGAAGGTCAAGACCTTGTCTCTAGACTTCCATCTCTAGGATCCCTGGGATACTAAGCGATTATCCCCTTCTTCGGAGCTCTTCTAAGTTACCATATCCGTTACCATCCATGTTATATCGGCTGTTGGGCTCACTGCCTTTCCGGATCGAGTTAATCGCCACCTATATGTTCCTTCTTTGATATGACATTGTAACTTTCCACGAAAATGATTTTTATATGGTTCAAGAAATGGTTATCGGACTTCCAACATTTGTGAGACTGATTAATGCTCCTTGTTAACACTATGGGATAGTAGTTGCCAAGCTAGTCTAATAGGTGGATTGAGTACCAAACCTTGTATTATGTATCTTGTTGTTTGCATTAAGAGTTAAAACTTTTGAATCTTATGTCATACTGCATTTGAAAGCCTAAATAAAATTCTGAGTGGAAGGGCAAATATATGAGTTGACCTATTCTACTTTTTAGTTTCTCCTTCACCAGTTTCCCTAAAGAAAGAGGGACGGAAATCAGATAATTCCTCAATTCAAGTGAGCAAATAGATGGTGATAGCTCGATAGTCGGATGGTATTTGATTCACCTTCTAATCAAAGGTCTTGGGTTCGAATTTCATGGGAGACAGTTTCTCTCATATTTACTTTAACTCTTAACTAATGGGGAATTTTTGTATTTTTTATTTGTAATATCATTATAGTTATATTTTCATTGCTAATTTACAAAAAAAGAAAAAGCATTCAAATAGATAATTTCTTAAGCGAAGGGATGATGAAGAAAAAATATAAAATAGGTTATCTAACACAAATAACGAATACTCCGTTTTTCATATGTCATCTTGAGGAATACAAATGAAATTACATTGAAAATGTAGGATGACAATTATTTAAGACTATAGTGTTGATTAATATTATCGTAAGAAAAAACAGTAAAAAATTACATTCCAAATATAGAAGTAATTTTATATGTTAGAACAAAACATTTAGGCTGGGATAATAAATAAAAAAATGGAGGGACCTATAGATTTTCAAAGGAAAAATACGGCCTTTGTTTGGAAATGTTAATCTAATCCAAACCAAATTATCTAAACGTAAAATATGGAGAAAATTATGAAAAGAGTCATGAATAATATATACAAGTTGCACTTTAGTCCTATTAAATGTATGATTTGTTCAAATGATCTTTGATATGCAGTTTAATCTTTCTTTTGATGGAGACCTTGAACTTTGACGGAAATAGGGTCAAAATATAATTTTCAAAACTTAAATATTTTTTGAAAATGTATATTTTAGTCTCTCTTTCCGTCAAAATTTAACGTATTCCTCAAAAGAGGGACTAAAATACACCTTTTCGACCAATATCAGATACTATTTGAACAGTTAGTGCAACTTGCACATATTATCTGAAACCATTTTAAATCATCGAGTTTAATGCAATTTGCACATATTATCTCTTGGTCTTCTAATGCAATTACGATTTGTTTATATCTTGAATATCCATCTAAGAAGCAATAAAACTCATGACTTGGAATTCTTTCTAAGATTTGATCCTAGAAGGGTAAGGGAAATTGATCTTTTCTAGTCATCGAGTTTAATTTTCGATAGTCAATTCATTATTATCATTTTTAGGTACAACTCGAATAGGACTTGCCCATTTACTATCGGAAATAGTATAAATAATGTCATTATCAAGGAGCTTAATAACTTCATTTCTTACTACCTCTTTCATATTATGATTTAACCTATGTTGCATTTGCCCAAATGGCTTGGCATTTTCCTCTAAATAAATGTTATGAGTACAAGCTTAATTTTCTCCACATTTGATATATTCTTCCAAATTCATACATTGTTATTAGAATCAAGTTAAATTTATTAATTTTATATAATTAATAATAATATTTTTATTCTCACTATTATCATTGTTATTATTATAATGATAATAGTTATTATCATTATTATTATTTCTCTCATTATATTATTAATTGTTATTATTATTATCATATTATATTATTATTATAAAATTGGAGGGGGCATCAGGGACAAAATAGTATTTTCCATCTAAAACCCAGGGAGACTTAAAAAAGATTTAAATGTAGAGAACACTGTCCATAAACTCTCCACCTTCTGACATTTTCCTTCACTCTTACTTCTCCCCCTCTACCTCCCTCCCCCCCCCCCCCCCCCCCCCCCCCCCCCAACCCCCACCCCAACTCTCTCAATCATAGATACATAATACATTTTTACAATTTGTTTTTTTTTCTATTTTTCTACTTCTTTGTTTGGCCCTGAAGAAGAAAGTAGTATTCTTGATTGAGATTGCTTACATTTGATGTGTATGTAAGTTCTTACAATCTTACTTGTAATGGTCCTTTAAGGTTGTCATTTTATTTAAGGTTGTCAATTATATGTTTTAGTATCTACCATTTTTGATCTGTTAGTACGAAAATGTGAAGTACTGTTTGATCGTTTAAGGATGTTTCCTGTAATTTGATGGATCTTTGATAATTGGATTTAGCATTTGTTGCCTCTTTAGCATTAAGGGTTGTTTTGTTTTGTTGAATTGCTCTTGCCCATTTATTTTTATTTATAAGTTAATGTGAATCTGTTCTGTGTGATGGAACCTGAAATTGTATATGGGGCAATGGAACGAATATTAGACAAGTGAAGAAGTAGTCAAATATAAGCGCGGGAGGGGGGGGGAACTTTTTTTTTGAATAAATAAACGGTAAGATTCTTCTTTTTTAGTAGTAAAATTTTGTTATTCAAAATTGTAGGAAAGTGCGACTGCCCATCGTTCCTTGGTGGGGGTTGTCCTGGACTAGTTGAATGGTTTCTGTAGGATCATATATGGTTTATCTGAGTGAAATCCTTAATCAAATTAATGTGGATATTAACATTGTCAGCAAGGATAAGATACCGCGATTTGTGAGTTAATTGGGACGATCAAAGAAAATTGACCAAAAGTCTGGGAAATTATGAATCCTGATATGCCGCAAGTCATGTCCCAAAACTTGAGATCAAGCTACTCATCCTATAGCAATAGCAATGGGTATGGTACTCCTCAAAACTCTGATGGTGCTGCGAATGGGGATGACTATGACAGCGATGGTTCCAATTTTGCACCCCCGTGAGTTTAATCTTCTTTTCATGTGTTCTAGATTTTCAAGAATATATGTAGTAGGAAATTGTTTATCTAGTTGATTTGACCAACTGGTAATCTTTCGGAACAAGAACCTCTTTTTATTGACCTCATCAATCAACATTAACAACAACATGCCACGATGCCTATGAAGAGGCCCAGGGCTAAGCAGGGTAAGTGGGATGGATAGCATGAGTCTTACTCATGTGATAACATGGAGACTGTTTCCGAATTGACCCAAGAGTGAAGCACAAACAAATATCTACTACTTCATGAAATATAAGAAGCATAAGTAGTGGACCTCATGCATGATCTTCTAAAATATGAAACCGCAATATCTTACAGTAGGTACTGTTTTTTTCTTTTTAATTTTGTGTTTATTCCACAGTACGCCAACAACTCTATCAACAGCTCTTCCACCCGAGCTAGCTGCTGCGATTCCCTTGATTGATAAATTCCAGGTAGGTACTCCTCCTTCCACTCAGCATAATGGAGTAACAGTAATAATAAATTAAGGTTAACTCCTGCATATTCGTATGTATGCACATGTTTTTATATGAAATGCAGAAGTCATATTTAAGGCAAAATCTTCACTTAGTTATTTCTAAACAAGCTCGGGATTCAACTATTAATTTTTTTCTATTGGTACTTTGGTTTCATAGGTTGAAGGATTTCTAAGGGCCATGGAGAAACAGATACATTCTGCTGGAAAACGTAGTTTCTTCACTAAAAAATCAGTTGGCTCCCAACTACGAGACAAGTTTACATTTGAGGACATGTTATGTTTTCAGAGGGTAATTCTAGCTTGAGTGACTTTCATTCCACCTTTTTCATTTAGATCCTAAGAGACAACAAAATACAACCTCTTGACAGGATCCTATACCAACTTCTATCCTGAAAATAAACAATGACCTCACCGGCCGGGCAACAAAGCTGTTCCATACAATTTTGAAGTACATGGGAGTTGATTCTGAGCGACATACTCTTATAAGCTTGGAAGAACGTGTTCAACTTGTTGGAAAATTATACAAGCATGCTCTCAAACGGTCTGAACTTCGAGATGAGCTATTTGCCCAAATTTCGAAGCAGACACGGAAAAATCCTGATAAGTATGCTCTTTCAAATTGTCAAAGTTCCAACAGTCTTCTCGCTAATCATGGTCATTTTTACTGAAGGTCCCTTAACAAGAATTTTGATGTTCTAACAGGCAATCTTTGCTTAAAGCTTGGGAGTTGATGCATTTATGCGCATCCTGCATGCCACCTAGCAAAGAAATTTCAGGGTATTTATTGGAGTATGTGCAAAATGTTTCACATGGCTCAAATTTTGATTCTGAGGTACAAGAGCTTGCATTGAACACATTACATGCTTTAAAACATTCCATTAAGGCTGGGCCAAGGCATACAAGACCAGCTCATGAGGAAACTGAAGCTCTTTTGCATGGGAAAAAGCTTACAACTGTAGTATTTTTCCTGGATGAGACATTTGAAGAAATTACATATGACATGGCAACAACAGTGGCTGATGCTGTAGAGGTACCACTGTAGTTATTATAGAGATATTTGAAGTTAATAGAGGTATTATATCATTGCTAGTAGATTCGTTCTGTGAAAATAATTAGACATGGTTTGATCTCTTTAATAGCTGATTTGTAATTTTTTCTCAGAGTTGAGTTTATTTCATTTCAGGAGCTTGCTAAAGTAATTAAACTGTCTGCATATTCTAACTTCGGCCTGTTCGAGTGTCATAAGGTTGTCACTGGTATGGGAAATGGTAAGTTTATTTAAATGCTGTTCCAATTTCAAGGGGTTTGTGATTTGCGACAAATTAATAAATATATCTTAATTATTGTCCAGAGACGTACATTGGCTTAGATGATAACAAATATATAGGAGATCTATTAGCGGAATTCAAGGCATCTAAGGATCGAAGCAAGCCAGAAACTTTCCATTGCAAACTGACATTCAAAAAGAAGCTATTTCGGGAGGCTGATGACTCTGTTACTGACCCAATGTTTGTGCAGTTATGTTATGTTCAAGTATGCAACATAACCGCAACATAAACCTTTCATAGTGGATGTAAAATTATTTTTGGTATATTTATTTCGAAAATATTGTATGTCAATTCTGAATTTAATTCTATGTTGTTACACATCTACAGTTGCAACATGATTACATATCAGGTAATTATCCAGTTGGGAGGGATGATGCTGCACAACTCTGTGCCCTGCAGATCCTTGTTGATATTGGTTATGTAGCTGGCCTGGAATCATTCACGTTAGTTTTCTGCATGATCTTCAAAGATTCAATCAACAACTCTTGGTTGTGTTGAACTGTTGATTAGTTTATTGACCATGTGAACTGTATTCATTATATATAATTCATGTCTTTTATTGTACCATTGTCACTAATATAACGATTTTTTTTTCTTTATCCAGTGATTGGACATCCCTTTTGGAGCGCTTTTTACCTCGCCAAATCGCTATAACACTAGCAAAAAGGGAATGGGAATTGGATATCCTATCTCATTATCGTTCCATTGTATGTCAAACATCACATACATAATACTGAAGAGCTATATCATTCATAGCCTACATTCACATTTGTTTCTCAAAGTGTATATGCATCTGTAGGAACATTTGACTAAGTATGACGCAAGGCAGCAGTTTTTGGGCATTTTGAAAACTTTGCCTTATGGAAATTCAGTTTTCTTTAGTGTTCGTAAGATTGATGATCCAATTGGACTTCTTCCTGGAAAAATTGTTTTAGCCATCAATAAGCGAGGGGTAAGTTATACTTCGTCAAAAATTTGTCTGCAAAAGTTTTGACAGTTTATTCTATGTCTTTTCTGCGAACAATGGATATGATGCCGGGAATTGACCGATTTGATATCACCCTTCGATTCACAATCTAAATGAATCTTATTCCAATCGACATCTACAGGTTCATTTCTTCCGTCCAGTTCCTAAAGAATATCTGCATTCGGCAGAGCTTAGAGACATTATGCAATTTGGAAGTAGTACTACTGCTGTATTCTTTAAGATGAGAGTTGCTGGTGTCTTGCATATATTTCAATTTGAAACCAAGCAGGTGTCAGTATTAATATGTTTGACCTCATCTACCATTTGCATTTGAAAATATTGTTTCTTTCTCTTGTCTTAAATTTGTCACTATATTAATCTGTTTCTGTGCAGGGGGAGGAAATATGCGTGGCCCTTCAAACGCATATAAACGATGTGATGTTACGTCGATATTCAAAAGCTAAAGCTGCTAGTAACGGCTCAGCCAATGGAGATCTACCTACCAATCCCCCACCTCCTAGTACAAATAATGTTGATAAACGTGTTAAAGATTTATCCACAGCTCTTGAAGAATCACAAAAGAGGGCAAAGCAGGTCAGTGTTATTAGTATCTGAGTATTAGGTAGCAGCCTACCAAATAAATGCTGAAGAAAACAAACAATGCTGATGAAAATAATCATCTTGAATAACAATATTCTAGAAACTGATGTCCCTTATTTTCCCTGATCCCCAAGTTTCTACGGCTTACCTATGAACACCCCTTCTCTTTTAGGTGACAGTCGATGCTAAAAATGGCGAAGAAAACTATGAAAACAAGCATTGCTAATGAAAAGTAATCACATAGAATAACAATATTCTATTCCATCCATTCTCTTTCCTCATATGTTCTATGGCCCTATTTACAACCCTTCTTTTATCCTAAATACAGAACGAGTTACAAACAATGGATCCTAACATGACTTTTGCTAAAAGGTGTTATTATAATTTCAAAACATGAACTTCATTTTTCCACTTCTTGGTCACTTTGCAGTTTTTAAGGCTTGATTCTAAGTAGTCTTAGCAATGTCAATGAGATCCAACGTTTGCTTGTGCTTGTACAGCTTCAAGAAGATCTGCTAGAAAGGGAACAACAAAAATTCAGAATGCAAGAGGAGTTAGAGGTTTTAAGAGAGGCCTTGAGTACTGAGAGGAAAAATCTTACAGAAGTTATATCTGAGCGTGATAAGTTCAGGGCATTATGTGATGAAAAAGATTCTGCTCTTCAGGTATCGTGGTACTCATGTTCTTTGCAATATTGTGAACATAAATTGTATCGAGAGTTATTATTGTTGTTCAGAATTCTGAGTAAAGATGCGGAGTTTAATACATCATACTTTTTTAGACCGTCCCGATGGAAAACAGTTGGATGGAAGTAAGACATGTGAAGCCAAATGTTCATGGATTGGAAAGTAACATAAGAAAGGAATCAGCTGAAAATAACCAGGTATAGTAATAATATCTAGTTTATTATGAACGTTACCCATGGCCATTATATATCGTACTTTAGCAGTGCACCAAGATATCCATCTAAGAATTTGCGACAGAGTCGTAGACTGTTCCAACATGTTAATTTTTGTTAATTTATGTTGAAATAAGACATGTCTGACATTTTTAGTTCAGACTAGTGATTTAAAAAATGAAGAAAATTTTCTTATTTTGATGTTGGTAAGTATGTTATGGTATATTGAAAAATGGTTCTTTGCAGGGTACGCACAAGATCCAAGATGAACTAAATTCAAGGATTTCTGAATTGCATATGGTCGAAGAAAAGAATAAGAAACTTTTTCATGATAATAGAATATTAGAGGAAAAAGTTTCAAGGTTGGAGAAGAAGAAACATGACGAGGTATTGATGAATTTCGACTTTTAGCTTCCTAAGTATGCATTATCAATCGCAATTGAATTATTTTCCATGTGATGACAAATATTCAGTCGGAAGTTCTTGCAAAAAGTTTCGAACAAGAATGCATTGTGTTGAAGCTTAAAAATTTTGATCTTGAAAAGAAGTTAAAAGAAGTCGCACACAATCTGGTCGCCACACAATCATCTCTTGCCTCTAGGGATACAGAGTTGTCCAACTTACAGAATAATCTCAAGGAGCTTGAAGAACTACGGGAAATGAAAGAAGTGAGAACACTTCCTTGTATATTTTAGGAAAATGGTGTTACCCGTTCAATTCAAATTTGGCATGTCTTCTTATAGGATATTGACAGAAAGAATGAACAAACGGCTGCCATTTTGAAGATGCAAGGTGTTCAATTGGCAGAGATGGAGGCCCTTTATAAAGAGGAACAAATTTTGAGAAAACGATATTTTAACATGATAGAAGGTATGAGGTATTTCTCGTTCTTTGTGGCAACAACTTGCAACTTTCACCACTCCCCGTTTTAATTACCATGTAGATATGAAAGGGAAGATAAGGGTCTATTGCCGTCTAAGGCCCCTCATTGGAAAAGAAACTTCTGTGCAAGAAAGAAGTGCTATCTCAAGTATTGATGAGTTCACAGTTGAACATTTATGGAAAGATGAAATAAAACAACATATGTATGATCGGGTTTTTGATGGTATTGCAACTCAAGAACAAGTCTTTGAAGATACAAAAGTAAGTCTGTCAACACTTTATAGGAAACTTTAAGTTTACATTCTTATAAGAGTTATTGTTAACATAAGCATGTATCTATGATGCGAATTTGATTTATTACACTTTATATAACTTCTATACTTAATGCAGTATTTGATCCAATCTGCTCTCGACGGATATAATGTTTGTATATTTGCTTATGGACAAACTGGTTCTGGGAAGACATTTACAATTTATGGGTCTGAAAAGAATCCAGGACTCACCCCACGAGCTATTTCAGAACTATTTGTAATTATGAAGCGAGATAGCAAAAAGTTTTCATATTCTTTGAAGGTGCACAAAGTTTTTCTCCTTAATGTATATTATGTTCCTTTTAACAAGTTGTGTAACAACTCCTTAGAACTTAAGCATATATAACCACGAAAATCCAGGCTTACATGGTGGAGTTATATCAAGATACTTTGGTCGATCTTTTGCTACCAAAGAACGTGAAACGCCTGAAGTTAGAGATTAAGAAAGACTCTAAGGTATCGTACCTGAACTTCTCTTGAAGTTCTGTAAAAAATTTAACTATTGTACTATCTTGATATTTCATTACCATCTACTTATTCTTCAATTGAGTCAGCAAGTGCATTTTGGTTCCAAACACTTTTTTCAGATTGATGTTAAATGTCATTTTTTTCTGTATGGTGCAGGGCATGGTTTCTGTTGAAAATGTGACTACTATTCCTATTTCCTCGTACGAGGAGCTAAAGAGCATAATCCAGAGAGGATCAGATCAGCGTCATACAACTGGAACTTTAATGAATGAGCAGAGTTCAAGATCTCATTTAATTCTTTCTGTTATAGTTGAGAGCACCAATCTGCAGACTCAATCTGTATCCAGGGGAAAGGTATTAGCATATTTAGCAATAGCTTGTATGCAATGTCCATAATTACAGGTTTTCTGTGAAATTGACTTGAGGTCCGATAAATGCTCTGGTACTTTTCAATTGTCATAGGGATTTAAATTTTTGTGTGATGGAACTTGTAGAACCTTTTATCCTTGTGATCCTGAAATCTCTGAGCTTGTTTTACTTTTGACAAGCAAAACCATGACCCTAGATTTTTACTCCATATCAGTTTTGCAAGTTTATGAAGAGTGCATTTTGTGCCGCAAGCATTTGATGGTCAATTCGTTTGGGTTCTCACTCCGTTCCTGTAATATCTTGCAGTTAAGTTTTGTAGATCTTGCTGGTTCAGAAAGAGTCAAGAAATCCGGTGCTGCTGGTAGTCAACTGAAAGAAGCTCAGAGTATTAATAAGTCACTTTCAGCTCTTGGAGATGTTATCAGTGCTTTGGCAACTGGAAATCAACATATTCCTTATCGAAATCACAAATTGACATTACTAATGAGTGATTCTCTAGGCGGTAATGCAAAGACGCTAATGTTTGTGAACTTGTCTCCCGCAGAGTCAAACTTGGATGAAACTTACAACTCCTTAACGTATGTTACTCTGTCTCATGAAATGCATATTCTCCTTTTACCCATATTTGCTAATCACTGTTTGCGTGCCTTTTTGGCTTTGAAGAAAGTATATTTATAATTATTGGTAGAGTACTTGATGCTTGGAACAGTCCTACCAGTATATTGAAACTCCAATTGAATTATCAATTCACTGATTGGCATAAACTTGAGGATTAAGAAACTATATGCCACACATTCGCCTGCACATTGTCTTACGTAGAAGCTTTCTTAAGATCAGTTTCATATTCTCAAGATTTTTGTCTACCAGGTATGCTTCAAGAGTTAGATCCATTGTAAATGATCCTAGCAGAAATGTGTCATCAAAGGAAGTGGCTCGCTTAAAGAAGCAAATTGCATATTGGAAGGAGCAAGCAGGTAGAAAGGGAGACGATGAGGATTTGGAAGATATTCAAGAGGAACGACTTCCAAGAGAAAAGAGTGATGGGCGGCAATCGATGTGATATATTTAAGGTGACTATGCACTTATTTAGATAAGCAAATTGCTTAATGTCTTGGAGGTATGTAAAAAATATTCAGCCCATATCGTATTCAGTATTCACTACATCGGTGATCTGGGTGCTGCAAATAGATTTTGGACTTTCTGGTTTTGTTCCTAGTGCATACCTCTTCCAGTTCATCACTTCGTACTAGGACACAAAACTGGTTTTGTATAGTAATTTTCTGTATATCAGATTAACTAAATTTGGGAACTATACTAGTAAAATTTGCATACATTTTCGTCCAATTGTCAAATGTTAGGGAATGAATACAGAGGTTTTTATTCTAGCTTTTGTTTTACTGTCGCGGGAATTGATTTGTTCCAGTCGTAAGGTTGCAGACAGGTTGTGAATCACAACAGAGGTACCACTATAATATAATGTCTGGTCAACTCGAAGACGGGGATTCTCATGGAACAGTGTTGTAATAGCATCTCACAACCCACTAAATACAAGTTTCAATAACATTAATGATCAGAATGTACATTTTTCTTTCTATCAAAATACAATTGTAAGGGAAGAGAAATGTAGAACAAATGCACTATAAGGAAAACATAAAAACGGTGAAAATCTTAAGATTTCAAGTGGTCAGTTATTTCAAAAAGAAACTATACCCTAAAATCTCCAGTATAGTTTTCCCTGTTGACATGTTGATCGCTCCATCCTGAATTGTAATAGGATGTGGTTAAGGATGCTGTGGTTATCGACCCTGTGTTTGCGGTACTGGAATCTATATCGAGTGGCATCATAGAGGGCCAAACAAATGCAGGTTTGAATGGTGGAACAATAGGTGTCGGAACAGTTCCTGCTATAATCTGCACTATATCCTGTGTTCTAGGCCTCTCACTTGCGATAGGGTGAGAACAAGCCAAGCCGAGCAGCAGAAGTCTCTCGGCTTGTTCAGCATCATAATCACCCTTCAGTCTCGGGTCTATGGCCTCCAGGAGATGGCCATCACGGTGCATAAACCACGCCCAATCTGCCAAGAACGTGAAATTCCCAATCTTGGTTCCTGGTCTTAAACCACACACTACTTCCAGTATTACTGCACCAAATGCATAAACGTCAGATTGTCGAGTGGCTCTCCCCGTGTGGAAACATTCTGGTGCAATGTACCCAATTGTCCCCAATACCCCTTCAGCCTCAGCATATGACGTCTTTTCATTATCCAAGGCTCGTGCAAGGCCAAAATCCCCAAGACGGGCATTGAAATTGGCGTCCACCATTATGTTACTCGCTTTGAGATCGCGGTGCACCACCCTTTGGTCATACTCATTATGGAGGTATTGTAATGCTGAGGCGACTCCGGAAATGATCTTGTGTCTGATGTTCCAGTTGAGTGTCTCCACTTCAGGCCCTTTAAAGAGATGATGGTCTAGACTACCATTTGGCATGTATTCATACACCAATAATAACTTCATGTTTTTATGGCACCACCCTTAAAAAAAGAATACAATCATAAAAGATAAAAGTTAATATTATGAACAAATGATCATCTTTTTTTTCTCTCGGTAAATTACCGATAATAATCACAGCTAACAAATAGTGAAATTAAAGAGTTTTACAAATAACGAATACAAAAATTCATAACTAATGCTTCTAACAAGAGCTAAACCCGAAACCTCCGAATAAATGTTCCGATAAGATACCAGCATGCTACTAAACCAGCAATATATAAGTCATACAAGACATGTCAGTCCTCGTCACACCATGAATCGGTACCGGACCCTTTTATGTTCGTGCATGTCCAGTCGAACAAGAATTTTTTTAAAAGAAAAATTATATATGTATAAAAAACAAATTGATGTAAAAATTAATATATAAATTTATATTTAAATATATTAAACCTTTTGGACCATCACTATAAAATTATGTCGATTTCGAACCAACACTTTAAAATACTAAGATCCGGACTGCCCTGAAGTGACGAACTAATTATAAGGTGGGCCATATACATATAAACCAAATTACGTACAACTATTTATTGTACTTTATTGGTTGTCACTCATCATCAAGTTTCTTATCTCTATTTGTTTTCTAAAACAAATAGAATAAAATAATAAAATTAAAGAAGCATCCTAAAAAGTTGTGTCATTAGTGGGTTGAGGGGCCATGCCAGAAAGACCAAGTGGTTTTTATTTGTTGGTGACCTTATCACAAACAAATTAAAGGTGATCTTAATCATTCCACACAAATAATCAAATAGTCGTCCGTCCCTAAATAATTGATACATTTTAATTTTTATGATCAACAAAACACAATTTAAAACGCAAATATCTCTTATTTTACATGCGAAAAAATTATAAAAAGTTGAGATTTCAAAAATATATAGAGAGCGAATCTAACAAGATCCACATGACTATATTATTTGTTATCATTTAATAAAAAGATCTTGATCAAATTTTTTTAAAATTTGACTACAAAAATTAAAATACACTAATAATTAAGGTACGAGAATATAAAATTAATAATCTATCTTTTGTGTTGGAAAACAAAAAAAAAAAGAGCCGAGATCAGGAACATGGACCACGTGAATAGTAAGAAATTTATTACTTATTATATATTATAACTAGTAGTAGAATACAAGATAAACACCTTATTATATTCGAGTTTTTTCTTATGTGATAACTCAAATGTGTTATTTTGGTGATAATTCTATTGCTGACCGTTGGATTAGTGTGTTTTAGGCAGCTTCTGATTTTGTGGCTGAGATTGAATGAGGGTAAATGTGGAAGGGAAAATCTAACTTTTAAGTGAGAAAATTAGATACCACCCTCCTAAAATAGTCATTTCACACTCAAACAAAACAGCCTGGTGTGTATAGTGTTGAGTGTTGCCCCTCAATTATGGAACAACCAAAGCTTCTTTTGAAAATTAGCCCATTGATTCCCTTTATTAAAAAACCCATATACCTTTACTCTACACTTTTTCTATAATTGACAGCTAAAATGAATGGTATACAACTCCTGGTTTATTAGTTTGTTCACATTGTAAATTCCACATTCTAAAATAAATATTACTAAAATATTTAATATTACAATTGAAGGCAAGTATGATGCTAATAAACTATAGATAATCTAAGTAATATCACTTATGTTTAAGATTATTTGGGAATACTAAGAGGGTATTTGTAGGGATTTAAAAGTATTTAATATGTGTATAAAACATTAAACTTTAAATGATATTCTTATTTTTTTTAGTCTCATCAATCATAAAGACAATTTATGAATGAAACTTGGTAAGAGAGAAGGAGATCAACAAAATGAAGGCCATCTTCACATAACAAGAACAAATAAAAAATGAGCTAAATAAATTCATGATTGATAAACAAAGAGATGGTTATTTACCATAACATCTAACAAAAATAACCAAAAATGACACTAGAACAATTTGAAGATTGATAAACAAGGATTATTATGTACCACAACAACAAGAGAAACAAAAATATGATGCAAACAATTTTAGGATTGAAAAAACAAAATAGATGATTCTTACCATAACAAGAATAACTTAAAATGATATAAACATGATAAGATTGATAAACAAAAAGACCACAACAATACTAAAGTTGTGAATAGCGTCGCGTCTCATCAGTTTAGCGCTCACCTGATCGCGATATTACGGAAAATAACGGCGTTACTAGTAAATAACGGGTGCAATACTAAATTTTTGAAGTTTCGCCGCCACCAACCGCTACACGTTATTTACAGGTTTCAATAGTCCCTCAACTCAGAGCAACACTATACACACCAGAATATCGGTTTACTGTAGCGTGAAATTATCATTTTACTCCCCCTACTTAACTTCCTCACCTACTACACTTCCACGTGGGAGGGAGGAGTAGAACGATAATATCACGCTACACTAAACCAATGTTTTTGTTTGTGTATAACATGTGAGCTAAAAATGGTATAACCAATTTCAAGAATAACAAACAATGATGTGAAGAATTTGAAGACAGATAAACAAAAAGATGAGTAATGAATTATTACCTAATAATGGAACAAGATGTTTGTGTCTGAGCCTATTGATGATGGTGAGTTCAGCCAAGAAATCATCCTGACCCTTCAAGCTCTCCCTTGAAAACCACTTGACAGCAATCTCCCTATTCTCACCCCCCCCTAATTTCCCCCTATAAACAACCCCAAATCCTCCTTGCCCAAGTTTATGTTTCTCATCAAAATTATTAGTTGCCTTTTTTAATTCCCTAAACTTAAACTCTCTAGGTGTTCCTGGTAGGCTTTTAAGCTTGCCCAAAATGTCAGAATTTGACCTTTCTACCCTCCTCTTGTTCAGACAATAACCCAACCAAACAGAACCTAAACACAGCAAAATTATTACAGGCACCCCTATTGCAAGACCAATGTGTAATAACCTTTCGTTTTTACCCTTTTCAGCAAGATAATCAACTGTCAAATTCCACCTCAGCACACAGTTCAACTGTGAATAATTTCCAGTTGAACCAGAGAAGCCAAAGTAGGAATACTCATCAAGAATATTTTTCAGATCAAGATTTTTATATTCAAGAATTGGGGAATTAGGCTTTGGAGGAGTTGGGCCTGTTTTTTCCTTCTGTTCTGCGACGAAAACATCAAGAATCTTGGAACTTCCATTATATTGCACCCAGAAGTTGAAAAACTTGGGACCAATTGGAGCAACATTAATGCCATGTTTGGTTAAAGACTCTGTTTTTACAGATTTGACACTGTTTATATCAACCCCAATATGATTCCCATCTGGATCAAAATCTTGCTTGAAAGTATCGATTTCGATAGCTATAAACTTGTTACTGGTATTTCCATCGGTTTGGGCATTACTCAACCCGAGAAAAGATCCATGGCTGTTTGGTGGAAGCTGTGTGTTTGAAGCAATAACAAATGCAAGGCCTTCAGCTGCAGTTTCATTTTTGGGTCTGTAGATATTGATGAGAAAAGATGTGGTGAATGATGCAATTTTTGACGAGTTTTTGCTGGAAATGTGACCATCCCAGAGCCTGAAAGGTATTTTCAAGAAGATTCGGCCTGATTTGTTTTTTCGGTCGAAATCTTCCGAAGCAGAATCAGGGGTTATCTGGAGGGCATCATTGCTGATTGTAGCTGGTTTTTGGACATCTATCTCTGTGTAGTGTGTTTCATTGAAGCTGTCATATTGTTTGTCAAATGTTTTGAGTTTTTGGGATGCTGCAATAATCTGCAGGTAACAGAAGATGGTTAGGATGAGTTTTCCTGGAAGAAGTCTCATTTCATTGGGGTGGGGTGGGGTGGGGTAGGTGGGTGGGGTGGGGTGGGATGGGGTGGCTTATGGAGGAATGGAGGGTGAAGATGCCAAATGAAGAAGAGAGCTCAGTGTTTTAAGCATGGGCATGTGCTTTTCATTTGTAAAATATACACGAAAAAACGAAAACGTCGATTAAATGAATTAATATAGTTTTAGGAGAGGTATAGTTTGTTTGAAGTTTGAACACAAGCTGTATACACTCTTCATTTGTAGTAACTTGGAACCTTTGGCTAGAATGCTGGACTACAGGACATTTTAAACCGCCTTCTCCATAGGAATGCATAATTCTTGAGGGTGTTTTTGTAAATTCACATATATTTAATTGTGCAGTATTTATTTTCATTGGAACAAGGACTAAGGAGTCGAATCTATGTGAATTTTGTTGTAGGCTTAGCAAAGTTAATAAGAATTGTGCTTAGGTAAATTTTGGTAATTGATTTTTGGCTTTTTTTCATCTGGGCACCTAAACTTCTGGTTTTATAACAAATAGGCACCTGATGAACTTTTTATAACAAGTAGGCACCTGAGGCCGAAATTTGGCACCTGAACTTTTGGATTTCACAAATTTTTTAATTTCTCAGATTTTTGACATTTAAAAATTCCTTAACCCAGGGGCAAGTTAGTCATATTGAAATATAAATTTTTGGAGGGAAATATTCGAGAAAAGTTCAGGTGCCATTCCGGGAAAAAAACATTTAAGCGCCAAAATTGAAGAATAAGTTAAAAAATAATTATTAATAATAACTTAAAAACTAAAAAAAAAAAGGACCCCACCCCCCCCCCCCACCCCCACCCCCCCACCCTGCGTAACTGTTGGAGTTCCACCCCCCCTCCCCCCCCCCTTCCCCCCCCCCCCCCCAACCCCAATCTGCACAATCTGCAAACTGCAACCTGCAGTAGCCTTCCCCCCCCAACCTCCAACCTACAAACTGCAGCCCCTTAACCTGCAAACTGACAGCCCCATCCCGCCCGCCCCCACCCCCCCAACCTGCAAACTGCAGCTCCTTCCCGCCCCCCCCCCCCCCACGCTAAGAGCAAGCTTCTCAAATTCATCCCCCACGCTCACAAAAGGTGTCCAGTAATCCATTTGAACCAAAACATATGCAGAAATTTAAATGAAAAAATCATGAGGTTAGGTGAGTGTTGATTTTGATTTGAATAGATATTAATGGGGGTTGGGTTAAATGGGTGGATAGAGGTTGGGTTAAGATCTTTGCTTTAGTTAGTTTATGATGTGGTCTGTCTAAATTGCCCTTCATCTAATTGTTTAAAATCTGAAAAAAGAGAAATCCAAAAGTTCAGGTGCCAAATTTCGGCCTCAGGTGCCTACTTGTTATAAAAAGTTCACCAGGTGCCTATTTGTTATAAAACCAGAAGTTCAGGTGCCCAGATGAAAAAAAGCCTTGATTTTTTGTTTTTGGTTACTTTTGATCAAATAGTTTAACTAGTAGTAGTAAATAAGTACTGTATGCACCAACATTCTTATCACGCAGTTAGGGATGGTTGTGAAGGTTTTAGCTATACCCAACATCTAATTCTAAATTTATTTATAATCTCCAAAATCCGACCCGACTCAACCCTAACAAAAAATCCCAGTGGGTAAGAGTTCTACCCGTGATAGTCTATTTAGAAATAATTCATCCGTCAAGACATCTTATCCCAGTGGCTAAGCATGCTGACACCTCTAGGTCTCAATCAACAAGGAGCTACCTATCAAACAATAACATGTTCATATTCAGATTGCAGGCCAGAATCTACAGATCTGCACTTTAAAAAGTCGGATTGCACATCTGACGAATCTGCACATCTGCATTTTAGATCGAATTTTCTTGGTGAAGCTCACCCATTCCATGCCATTTCTTCCACATCTGCACTTTAGATTGGACACTTGAGGCGCTTGAGGCACCATCACCATTGATGAACTTAATTCAGGTGAGTTAGCAATTAAAATGAAGGCTATTAATAAAGAAGAAAGAGTTTTAGAGGTGGCACCTGAACTTTGTCCAAATTTTTGACGCCTAAAGTCCTATTTAGTAGTGGCCTCTGAACTTTTCTCTAAATTTTTGCCTCCAAAAAGTCATATTTTCAATATGACTAACTTGCCCTTGGGTTAAGGAATTTTTAAATGTCAAAAATCTGACAAATTAAGAAAATTGTGAAAAACAAAAATTTATGTGCCAATTTTGGGGTCCAGGTGCCTACTTGGAATAAAAAGGTCAACAAATACCTATTTGGGAAAGTTCAGAAAGTTCAAATGCCCAGATAAAATTAAGCCAAATAAAAAAGTTAACAAACTCCATTAATCTTTGGTGCCATTAACCCTTAAATATTCCTTAACATCAGCTTCTCATAAATGAGACATAATTTTGGAGTATCTCAAAGAGGAAAACATCTCCTTTTTTTTCTCTAAGCGGTGCTATCATCTACTCACAAAATACTGACTCAGAAAACCTCGTGTTAAACGTAATATCATGCAAATCATGTTAGTCAGTTAAATCACATTAAACATGACTTCGTCATTACTAATTCTTTTAATTCCATTTCAAATTGTAATTATTTATTTAAGGAAATTGAATCCCCAACCTGTATCAGAGGCTCTTTGGTCATACGAGTCGTAAATCGAAATGTGTGCCATAGTAGCAGCCTTTTAGAGGACCAATGGGATACGAAACCAAAAACAACCTTACAATATTTTAGTAAAGTATTATCTTTACATGGATTCAAACCGATAACGTCGAAATATTATTATTTATCACTAAATTATGGCTTGGGACATTTCATATGATAATTGTTTGTACGCTTCATGCAATTGTATGTATTTAATGTTTATTGTTTTGTATGATTCAACCATAAAAAAGTTACAAAAACATGATAAGAATTGAAGGCGGCTTGAGCTAATGCACAACCTTGGAAAGTAAGGACTTGGAATTAGTTTTTACCATTTCACATTGATATTGACTTATTGTCAGTTGTCACTATATTCATAGCGTTAAATGTTAGTCACCAAGTACAATAGTACATAATATTTCACGTCACTGGTTCAAAACCTTCGTAGCATTTTCAAAAGTTTCGACTTTCTTTTTGTTAAATTAGCGATGAAGTGAGGTGAATTTTAATAGGATGTTTTTAAGTTTTATTATCATCGTCGGAGATATGTGTCATATTCTATTATAATTGCATATAGTTAGTATTTTATAACAGAATGGTCAAGAGAGTACTCAAATAAAGCTCTAGATACTTGTTACGTTTTTATGCTACATTATATATTATACTTTAACTAGATGTTTGTGCATAGTTTAATCTGTGCGAGGTCGCTTTTCATATTTAAAATATATGTTGTTACATTAATTTTACATGAATATATTATACATAAAATATATATTTCTTGTGAAACTCAAAGTTTGTACATGATAAAAATCATTGAATAAATATATTATATATAGGTAACTATTTTATTCATCTTAACTATGCTTAAATATTTTAATGTATAAAACAATAATATACCTTTACAAATTTTCAAAAAAGAGAAACTAATTGAGACTTAGTAGTTAGTATGCAATTTAAACATGTGTCACTTGGTTATTCGTTAGAAAAGATCATGGGGCTTCATTAAAAAAATAATTAATTCCCCCCTTCCCCAATTAAATATAGTGTAGATAACTAATTCACCCCTTGGTGGATTATATACAGGATAGATATATTATGGTAAAACATTATTTGTGAATTTCAAAAATACATGTGCATGGTAAAATCACTGAATAAATATACAGTTTTATGTAACTATTTAACTCCTATAACTAAGCTTAGATAATTTAATGAATAAATATTAAAAGATTTTTTTGCAAGTCATTTTTAGAAAAATGAAAAATAAATTTTTTTGATAATATTGATGGGTAGTTATGTATAAAATATTCATAAAATTTAAATAATTCAATTATATTCATGTATATTTCCTACAAATATATTGAGATGCTTCATTTCTACAAATATGGAGATCACGGGGCTTCATTTGTAATAACTAATTCACCCCTTGGTGGATTATATATAGGATAGATTATTTGATTATATTTCCAGTATTTTTGAAAACAAAATTCAATCTTCCAAGAAAAAGGCAAATAAATTTTATAACTCGTAAATAAATTAAGAAAGTGTAACAGAAAGATCCGGCAACACTATAAACTTTGAAGGGATACTCAATACCCTTAGTATTTAGTTTTCAGTGATCCAACAACACTATACATGCATCCGAATAATGTTCGAGTCAAATTATCATTGTGGTTTCAACTGAACTTTCTCACTTATTACATCCAAATAGCGAATGTAGGACAGTAATTTCACTCCTTAAAAAGCTACTATCCTTGTGTGTATAATAGCAAAAATTCCTTTTGTTGTTGAGCACATGATACTCAATTACTTACTGATACTAGCCACATGAAAAAGGTTGACCAAAGGGTCATAAATACTGAAGCCAATGAATACATCCAAAGCAATATAACTGAACACTCACTCTCACCTGCTCCAAATAATTGAGTAATTGTGCCTGCCAAACAGAGAAGAGTTTGTGAATTGAAACCTTTGCTTGTGACATCCTATCAAGTCTCCAACAATTGAAGCAATTCTATTCGGATATTATATTGAGTTATCGACAATCTTTCCAATAAGATCGATATGATATCCAATAAATTCGATCTTCAAGAACACATTGAATGGTCAACATATAGTTAGGGGGCTAAATTTTACAATGCCCCCTGGACTATTGTCAACTGATCAAATAGAGGACTGAACTTCTGAGTCTATTAGTTTGCCCCTAAACTTTTAAATCGGTTAATTTGCCCCCTGAACTACGACGAACAGGTCAGTTTGGGAATTTTTACCATAAAATTGATAGTTTTGGTTTTAATGAAGGGAAAACTAAGAATGTAACATATTATATTTATTTGAGGTTAGTTTATAATATACGAACATAGAGTGGACCTCTATTAAAATAAACTAATCCCCCCTCGTCTTCCCCCCCCTCCCTTCGTCTTCCTCCCACCCCTAAAACCGCATCTACACTTCCCTGAACCTCAACAACCATCTACCCTTCGTCTTCGTCTAGCC
Source organism: Echium plantagineum (assembly GCA_003412495.2). Taxonomy (NCBI): domain Eukaryota; kingdom Viridiplantae; phylum Streptophyta; class Magnoliopsida; order Boraginales; family Boraginaceae; genus Echium; species Echium plantagineum. The sequence goes on from CM016564.1 coordinate 24,730,911, forward strand.
CCCGACTTATCTTCTACGCCTCTCTCCATCTCTTCCCACTAGTCCGCCACCCTCAGAACAACCATCGTCGACCTTCTCCCTCTCTGAAGGGGGGAGGGATTAGTTTGTTTTAAAAGAGGTCCACGATATTTTTCTATATTAAAAACTAACCTCAAGTACATATAATATGTTGAATTCCTATTTTGCCCTTCATTAAAACCTAAAAGCTATCAATTTTATGGTGAAAATCCCAAACTGACCAGTTCGTCATAGTTCAGGGGGTAAAATGACCGATTTAAAAGTTTAGGGGGGCAAATTGACCAACTCAGAAGTTCAGCCCCTTATTTGATCAATTGACAATAGTTTAGGGGGAATTGTGAAATTTAGCCTAGTTAGGGGACGGAACTAAAACCAAAAGTTAGGAGGAAGACGACGATTATCACATTGAATGAAGCAAATATAATCGAATGCACTTTAGAGTAACTGCCAGATGGGGTGTGTTTACCAATGTTCATAGCTGGGGGTAGTGCAAATTGAAGGAGAAGAACAAACTGATACAGAGGATCTGAGTGCACCAGGCCAAGGTGAATTGCCCCCTTCACAATAATAATGCCTAAGAGAGGAAGGAAAAGGTACCGAATTGCTGCAATCCCGATTATAATTGAATGTTGCATTCCAGATCCTCTGAGGCCTGGAAAAGATTTGGAGCTATGAAAGAAGTTAATGATTCGGACGAATTTGAGGATATAAGATGTGGTGACTACAGATTCATGGAAATGATCAAGTGCAGAACTGGTGTACCTCTTAGGAGATTTGCGCCAATGATCAAGGTGACCGAAGGAATTGCAGCCTCACTACAAGAACCCAGCAAGCTTAGTTACTTGAAACATGGTGGAGAACTGATATAATGTATGATAACCGGGAGGATTGGTTTAAGGATTCCTACCCCAGGAGATAAGCAGAATCGTCTATGACATGAAGCGGGGCACTGCTACCGATCAATAACTTCTGCAGCGGTTGGATAAGTCCAACAACGAAGCCAGCAATCTGTATGGTGATGATGCTGATAATTAGCAGAACAACACAAGAATATAACAGCGATCATATCTATACTGCTCCCGTTCAAGTTCTCCAGCGAAGTATATGCATATTACTTATAAAACACATAGTCCTGAATGAGTTGATATTCGAAAGGTAACAAATAAATCCAGAAGTTCTACAATATTCTGATAGCCCAACAAGTAATACAGGAACAGCTTGAGATTACCGATCCAACAATGGATGGTGCAAATATTGCCTTCAAATTTATTTTCCTAGCAACCATCTGAAGGTGTTGCCAAATTCTCTTGAAGATGGAAACCTGCAATAACTACCCCTTCTAATAAAAATCGTCATGCAAATATGTTAAACATATCACAGTATTTAATCTTACAGATTAGCATGCAAAATGCAGAGATATAATGTAATGACAACGATAAAAAGAAATATTGTGCAGACCAAACAAAAGTTATCATCTACTTTGAAAGCTCAGGGATAGTATATCTATATTTGCATGACCTTGGTTTCTTTGACTTCTCTTAGAGGGAGCAAATTCTGAAGAGCATCCTCTGCAGTGGAGTTGCCTAATGAACCCACAGCTATATTGCGTTCATTTGAGGTTATCCTCACAATGTTGTAAACGTATGACCACAAATAAACTGCTCCTATCTGAAATACATTCATAGCAACTACATATCGGTATTCGAATGAGTTGAGGAACCTCATAGCACGATAGAATAGACTCTTCATTTCTATAAGCGAGTAAGGGACTAGTACTGGTACCTCATTGTAAAATTTCAAGGCTTACGATGGATTTTTCACATTAAGGTTTTAGTTGCAGTGGATAATAGTAACCAAATGTATAATTAGAAAATAAAAAACCATGGGGCATAAAGTTCGATCAAGATAGTGTACATACCGCCATAGAAAGAGAAGCATATGCCATCCCATAGGAATGGCAAACATCCTGATCTCCGAAAGGGCTTCCTTTCTCATGACATACTGATGGAATTATAATGAGAGGTAAGTTTCCTAAGTTTCCTGTCAACGCCACCATCCAGGAAACAAGTTTTTCACGATTTCAGTTGGTGAATAGATAGAAATGAAAGTAAGTAAAATGGAGCATTTTAGTACGATAAAATATTAATTGGTTATCACAGGGGTAAGGTTGCACACTCGCACCACCCTTACCGTGCTTAGGCGGGAATCTCTTTAAAGGTATTGGGGCACGTTAATGTACATAGAACGTTAATTGTTAAATATGTTATACCTGCAGCACATGAACCTATAATGAGCCCTTTCAAATGCTTAGGTGCTTTCGTCAGCTTTGTAAGAACATAACCTAACGCTGAGCCGAGGATGAAAGTCAAGAGGATGTTGAAGGGCATGAACCACCTAAATATTGCACAGTGTTAGCAAACATACAAACCGAGTCAAACGAACTTGCAAATGAGTTTAATAGGCAATGGCATCGATCCTCACATTCGAAAATTTTGGTGAACCAACTATAGTAAAATGAATCAAGTAATAAAGTACTTACAACAATAAGATGCTGTCCAAAGTCAGAGTTTGAGCCAAATTGCTGAACACGAGAGCCGGATTGAAGACATAAAACACAAGCTGATATGAAGAGACAAATTATGCAGTCAAACCAAGCATGTTCTTCCTTCAAGATGCATGTTATCTTATAAACGCAGACCGATATACAGAAGCTGTATAGCTATACAGGATCCACGTTAATCGTTAGATAATACTAGATTCTATTGACATATATTTTTAACACAAACATAAAAGCTAACGTTTAAATGCTGGACATTTACCCTTACACTTCAATAAGATGCCGTCCAAAGTCAGAGTTTGAGCCAAATCGCTAAACACTATAGCCAGATTGAATACATAAAACACGAGCTGATATGAAGAGTAAAACACTATTGATGTCTTTTTAACAGGAACATAAAAGCTAACGCTTAAACCTTCGACATTTACCCATACAAGGTAGTGTATCAGAACCACGAGATTTCATGTTTTTCTAAGATTGTTAGGGCTACCTATGATGAATATAAGATAAATTTGTTACAACCATTGAATTATTTATTACATAAGAGAAATTTATGCTAAGATTCTTCGATTGATAATTAACTTCTGCCGATTCAAGAATAGGTGTTAGTATTCTATATTGAAAACAATGCGACAGTTCACTACTTCATAAACAATTGTTCCACGATATGGCCCGTTCGAGAAAGGATCATAGCTAGAAGGTCTATTTCAGTAGCAGCATCTAAAATGCCTATACGAACTCAATTCATTATTTCGTAATGGAACCGCGGAATTCATTAGATACGGAGTCCTATCTCGAAAAAGTGTAAGTAGTAGAAGCAACTTACTTTGTTCAGGTGGATTCTTGCAGTATCCCCCAGGATATCAATGTGATCTAAAGAGAGGTACGAGCCAAGTCCACTTATCAGTATGACTTTCACAACCGGAATAGACGAAATCAGAAGCAGATTCAAGAATCCCATAACTATTCTTCAGAGGCTCGACTTCAAAGACGATCTGGTCAGTTTGTCCCTCGACTTTGAAAACCTCCTACACTTGCATTATCTGGCATACAATACTAGGTTTCCTAGGATCAGAACACTTCAAAAAGAAAACATTGTCTTGATTATGAAAGCAGAGAACATGATTTTTTCCAACTGGCAAGATGAAATAGGACCACCATTTTCATCTTTTTCCTTTCTCAAACGACTTTTAGGAGATTTTTTCATATGCAGAATAATTAATGTTTGGTGACTTCTTGTCAAATGGAAACGAATCAACTCAATATTATTATGCTGACTTCATGCACCATGTCACTTCAAAGAAAAGATTATATTCTTTCTACCCGTGTATAAATATTAAAACGATCTAATTAGTTTGTCCCTCGATTTTGAAAATCGTTTAAGGAAAATATTAAATTCTTCCTACCCCTATATAAATATAAAAACGATCTGATCAGTTTGTCCTTCGACTTTGAAAATGGTTCAACTTGCCCCGAACGATTCGACCCCGTCATCTACTCATCTTCGAGGTTTTGTCCCATTGTGACGTTAAGGTTGTGCAGATCATGTTAGTTCATCGGACAATGAATCTAAACACCGTCTACATCTCAAACATGTAATAAAATTTGTTTTTTTCCTTAAACTTCTAACAGTGCCAAATATTCCCTCCATTTTAATAAAAAAAAATCAACGTACTTTCTTAACGGTATCGTTCTTTTACATATGCAATTTTTTAAATTTTTGTGATATATATAATAAAAAGTGTAAGTAAACCAAGTGGAAGTGTAGCTTAGATAGTTAATTCCTTCCTCTAAAAGGTAGAGGTCAAGTGTTGAATCCCTCTAAGCTTCATTTTTACATATTTTCAAACTTCTTTTGATACTTTAATAATTTGTTCTTTATTTTGGCCTCCTCTATTTTATTTTTCTTAAAGTTGATCCCCTCTATTTTCATCCTGGTTTCGCCCCTTGGGGAGTAGGGACGATGGTCATGAATCATGATAATTATTGTTCTGTTTTCATTTTTCACTTTGATTTATATATCCAATATTAACATATTGTTATGGTAACATTATCGACCATGTAAATGTAAGTTTATGTACGTTATTTTCGGTACATCACACAATTTTAACTAGTTTTCCGAATCTCATTTTCATATCCTTTTCTGTATTTCATTCAACATTTGTTTGCTAGGCCTCTTTAGATAAATGTTCGGTATTTTAGTTTTCTTGGATTTATATATATATGAATGGCCACATTTCTTTAATTACACATAATTACATTATAAAAAAGGATTAATTTTGGAATTTTAAGAAGTGTTGCATGGGAGCTCCCCTCTAAACTTTCTTCCTTGTTGAGGAACTTGCTTCATCTTTAGGTACCCTTTTCACCTCTTTGCATGGTTATAATGTGATTGTCTTTATGGGTTGAATAATATAATTCTTGTTATATTTTCTAAAAATCGATGAAAGCGTCGTTGTAACGGCCCCACAAACCCTTGCCTTCTAGATATATATTTTCTATATATTACAATAGTTGGTATTTTGGTATTCTTAATATAATTGTGACACATGAATAAAAAGACAATTGATCGTCTTAAGATCAAGATCGTTAATGAGAGACGAGAACATCGGGTTGGTTTAGTTATTGTATGTGTTCGATTTTCATTGCAAAATGCATATGCATGAATTCCATTTTGTTGTTATATCAAGAAAATGGCTACATGTATAATCTTCGGTGTTTTGTGTGATGCCTTGGTGAATTTTATTGGAATATCTATGCTTAATGTTAGGATGATATGTTATATCTTGCAAAAAAAGTGTATTTACAACGGTATTGTGTCGTTTCTCAATGACAATGCCGTCTAGTTTTGATTTATGATGGTTCACTTTCTCTGATTTTAACTCGAATAGTTTTTGTATATGTTATACGTTAATTAGTAAAAACTGTATTAAATAGTAAAACAGAAGTTGTATGTGTCATTTAGGCCGCAGAATTTGTTAATTTTGGTCATTAAGAATTAAACCAGGCAATTTTTTTGATGTGGAGGGTGTATATTCGTATTCGTAAAATATCATGTGACAATTGACATGTGATCTTAGCGCGCCAATCTATTGCTATTTTAATATGTAGGGGTCGCATTGCTGGAAGTTTCGAAGTTATGGGTTTGATAAAGATGAACGGTGCTGCATTAGTAGCCATTGCTGCTGCAGTGGGTAATATGTTGCAAGGATGGGATAATGCAACAATTGCAGGTATGTCTCGTTGAACATTAAGAAATTATTCATCTTATATGTGTTCGATTGTGATAATGTTCGTTCCTAGATTTTACTCATGTGAAGTTATTTAGATATCGAATTTGCTTTTAGTGCAGTTGTTTTGAATTGATACTCAAACGAGTTTAAGTTCGAAATTATTTTCTTACAGTAATAGTGAAGTTTAATTTTGTTATAATCGTTTCAGGAGCTGTTCTATACATCAAAAGGGAATTTAATTTGCAAACTCAACCAACAATCGAAGGATTGATAGTTTCAATGTCACTGATTGGCGCAACAGTTATTACAACCTTCTCTGGACCTGTATCTGACTCTGTTGGTCGTCGGCCAATGCTCATAATCTCATCAATTCTTTACTTCCTAAGTGGATTGGTGATGTCGTGGGCTCCAAATGTGTACATGTTACTTCTTGCAAGGCTCTTGGATGGATTTGGAATAGGACTCGCAGTTACTCTTGTTCCTGTCTACATTTCCGAGACAGCACCACCAGAAATAAGAGGACTTTTGAATACCTTACCACAGTTCACTGGTTGTGCTGGGATGTTCTTGTCTTATTGTATGGTCTTTACGATGTCTTTGCAAGATAACCCAAGCTGGAGATTAATGCTCGGTGTTCTTTCCATTCCTTCTCTCGTGTATTTTGCATTGACAGTAATGTATTTACCTGAATCTCCGAGGTGGCTTGTCAGCAAAGGGAAAATGAGAGAGGCTAAAGAAGTTTTACAAAGATTGCGAGGCAGGGAAGACGTAGCAGGTACATTTATCTCTTCTCTTATATCTTCCTTCTAAATCTAATTTATGGCAATCGTTATAGTAATAGTGTGCACAGTCTTAGATTTCAGCCAAGACCTCGGCTCAAGAATGACATTTACATGTTTCGGTGTAACAAAAACTGGTCTTCTGTAATATGCAGGTGAGATGACTTTACTTTGTGAAGGATTGGGTTCAGGAGGTGAAACATCGATTGAGGAGTACGAAATTGCACATGAAGATCTCGCTAATAGCCAGGGCAATATAAAGTTGTATGGTACTGAAGCTAATCAATCATGGGTTGCCAGGCCGATCAGAGGCCAGAGCAATCTTTCACTTGCTTCTCGCCATGGGAGCACAAGCCAGATTGTCAACTTGTTCGGAAGCGTTAATGAAAAGGCTGGATTACATGGAAGTATGAGAAGTATGATCTTCTCAGGCAGCATGTTCAATATAAATGAACAAGAAAATACAAATGAATCGTCGGATGAGGAGAACCAAGATGGTCCTGAGCCTCAAACCTCTGATGCGTCAAGGGCTGCATCGGATGACCATCTAAAGACGCCTTTGCTCTCACGCCAGGTAACACACAATGATAGCCAGATTGGTGGTGAAAGCTTTTTTGCCAATGGTGAACAACCAAGCGGGGTGGATATTGGTGGTGGCTGGCAGCTGGCATACAAGAAAGATGAGAATAGTGATGAACTGAAGAAGATCTATTTACACCAGGTAGATCCAATTGAGTCGAGGCATGGTTCTACGTTGGCACTTGGTGGTGCTAATAATGCTGCTGCGTTAATCAGTAAATCTGTTCTTAAACTGGATGATATCTCTGGTCAAGGCTTGACTGGAGATTCCATCAAGAAACCGTCTGTACCTAAACGCTCCGCCTGGGAGGAACTTGCTGACCCCGGAGTTAAGAATGCTTTAATTGTTGGAGTTGGACTTCAAATACTGCAGCAGGTAAATCTGTCATATTAACTAAATACTGTCTGTGATTTGGATTAAATGAGTTATGAGTTAATAGTCGCTAAAATGAATACAGTAACCACTATTGTTTTTCGAAAAACTGGTCGTAGCTGAATTCATATCGGTGTCTGTTTTCTTGTACAGTTTTCAGGTATCAATGGGGTTCTTTATTACACCCCTCAAATTCTTGAACAAGCTGGGGTTGGAGTTCTTTTAAAAAGTCTCGGACTGCGTTCGGATTCTGCATCTTTCCTCATAAGTGGCCTCACAACTTTGTTGATGCTTCCAAGCATAGGAGTCGCAATGAGACTAATGGATATTGCTGGGAGAAGGTGAGATAATAGTTACAAACCTACAAGTATTTCATACGAATGGCCTAGTTACTAGTAAATGTTAGATCTTAATCTTAATATGGTTGAGCAGGTGGCTTCTGTTGTCTACATTGCCGGTCTTGTTAGCATCCCTCGTCGTCCTATTTCTCAGCGATATCATCAGAATGAGCTCCACCGTTCATGCAGTTGTCTCCACAGTGAGTGTTATAGTCTACTTCTGCACTTTCGTGATGGGATTCGGGCCCATCCCTAACATTCTCTGCGCAGAAATCTTCCCTACTCGTGTTCGTGGGATCTGCATCGCCATTTGCGCCCTCACATTCTGGTTTGGTGATATAATCGTCACTTACTCGCTCCCGATTATGCTTACTAGAGTAGGCCTTTCTGGTGTATTTGGCATGTATGCCATAGTATGTGCCATTGCTTGGGTATTTGTCTTCCTCAGAGTTCCTGAAACAAAGGGCATGCCCCTTGAGGTTATTACAGAGTTCTTTGCTGTTGGTGCCAAGCAAGCTCAAGACTGAGAATATATTATTGATTATATCAATACCAACTATTTGAAAAACAACTAACGTTATCGTTTTTTGAGATGAAGCTACACAATTAACTTTCTTACATTTTACTGGTAAGATGTTTGAAAAATAATATGAACTATACTTGTCCTAATTTATATGAGAGATTTGCCTCTTTTATTGGTGGTGTACAAAGTCACATATCTTTCACGAATAAAATATTGGATGGGAAAAACCAGACCAATATATAGTTTTCACAATCATTTAATCACATATAAAGATTTATGGTTTTCAATAAAAAAAATTATAAGCGAGGCTATTAGTGTTGTTACCGGTCCGGATATCCGCTCTCCCGAAAACCGGACCGAACCGATAACCATACCGGATACATTTTTGGGTTACCTATCCGATAACTTATCGGGTGGATACTGGTCCGGACTAGTTCCGATTATATCTGACAAAAAAATAAATTTAATTTAGAAAAACCTTTTTAAAAAAAATCAAAATCAATAATATAACATCTAAACATTAACATATGATTTGTTATCGGATACTCTATCGGGTACTTCATTGAATAATTATCGGACACCGGTTAATTTTTTTTACCCACTCCTGGACCGTTATCTTACCGGGTGAATAAACGGATCGGAAATTTCGGACCGGATACTGGGTGGATCTCGATTTTACCGGACCAAAGGCAGACCTAGAGGCTATACAAATTGGAGATGAAGCTAAGGGAGTAGCACTTCTTTGGTTTAAGATTACATTATCTAATTTTCTCTCAATTAGGTGATTTGAGGGGGCTCGCATATGGTGTCAACTTCCTTACGTGTCAACTGTGCTAAGAGAGTATACATGTACTGAAATCTCATAAATTTGGAGTACATATGTATTTTGTGTTTAATAATGTATTAATTGAAAAACAATGGGACAATGTCCAATAATTTTATTGTATTGATTAGAATACAATAGGGTATCGTATAATAGTTTTGTTTTACTAATTAGAATAATACAACACTAGTAATTTTTCTATCTATAAAATTTAAATTTTGGTGGATTGAAATTCGAAATTAAGTAATTTCTTAGAAATTTTACAAGAACACTCATCCGTATTGGAGGACGAATATTGCCACCAGGGGCGGACCCAGGATTTTTACATAGGGTATTCATTTCTCCATTCAAATATAAAAGTTATAGTTAACGAAAATATATTAAATTGTTCAACGATTTTTCGAAGGTTATGAAAATTCATTAATAAAATCAAACGACAAGTGAAACTAATTCAACTTTATCGGCATTCTTCTCTCTTTCATTGTTTAAAACCGGTTGATAATATTTTTCGAAGGTTATGAATATTGCAGGCTCATATTGTAAATTACTTGAACTAGTAATTACACTTGAATACTCAAATCTCTCTTTCGTTTTAAAATACTTATGTATCCTAAAAGTAATAATATGTATATATAATTAAAAACTAAGCATCAATTAAGTTAATTAAATAAATAATTAGATTATATATCTAATAAAATAATTAAGACGTTAATATTAAAATAGTAGAATCTTAAATTATTTTTCTGCCTTATACGACTTATTAATTAAGCAAGTAATTAAATAAAATTATGAAAAATAATTAAAATGATAATGATTTATAATTTGGACATTACTTTTGAATTGTTGATAGAATCACCGTACTATATTCGGAATTCGTTTCAATGTGCGAAAAATATAGATTTTAGGGGAGGGCAAAGTGAACATGTATTGAGGTATGTTAAATATGAAATGTAAGACTCTGAACTAATTAAAAATTGGAACAATAAAGTAATAAATATTTGAAGTATTGTAAAACTGTTGAATAAAGGAGCATGAAATGTAAAAATCTTGAATATATGAAGAATATGAAATTGATATGTAAATAGGATGACATTGGCCCATACTTGAAGCCAACTCCGTGATAATGAATTGAAGAATATGCTTATGAGAATGGAAAATAAAGTTGCAACCACATGATTTGAACCTGTGACCTTCCCTCTAATAAATCAATCTATTACCAGTAGGACACTTTTTATTTTTGATCATGAATACCCTTACTATAACCTAGGTCCGCCCATGATTGCCACTAGTAATTTTTGTATATATTGCAGCCAAAAATACAAAATATTTGCAATATACTAGCTTACCAAATTGAACAAGATCGAATGTTGCTAGTTAATATTAGCACGATATTTTGCAATTAGTTAAGATTCTGCCAAGATATGTTGCAGCCCAACAAAAAAAAAAAAGGAGAGAAGAAGAGAATAAGATCTTGAAATAGAAAAATTGCGTTAACTATGGTGCGCGTGTAACGCACTCGCCCATATATGTGAGTCAGGTAACTATTTTTTAACAAAAAATTCATTTAATTTTCCATTCTTGCCCTTATTAAATTTCAGCAACAAAATCAAAATAATTTAAACGATCTCATATCTAATGATCCCTATTTAGGTTAACACCGTGCTAACTATTAGTGCAAGCGATTGGTACAAGTTTTTCTGCTAAACCAAGTGGTGCATCAAAGATACTAATCAAAGCCTATGGTGGTGTGGAAGTGTTAAGACAACTACAAAGGATATATTTCTTGATGACGTGTCAAATATAAAACGTGTAATCTCCCAATTAGTTACGTAATTAATTCTTTCATCAAAATAATGGATTGCTACAAGGAGAATACTAATCAAGAAAGGAAACAAAATTAAGAGATAATGAGGACCGAAATTCAAGGCTAAATTAAGGAGAATAATCGTTCGGATTTCTGACGGCCTCGACCTAGGTATATATATCCTCTCTAAAACTCGAAGAGAGATACAGATCTACAAAAAGCTCATCAACAATTTTTGCTAGAGCAAGTTTTAGAGGTGCTAGGTCTTTCGTAACTAGAAGCTTTTTCTCTTCCGTGCTTCTAGACTGCTTGTACAGTTGCTGTATCTCTCCAATACATCAAGAGTGATGTTTAATATTTATTTCAACTTATATCATGGACAAGTTGATCACTATTGGATAACTTAGATTATTGTAATAGGAAACTTATCTAAAAGTATAGATAGGGCGTTGGGTAAGTCTCTATTTGTAATTGTCTTTTACTATAGTGAATTTTTTCCTTAAATCGTTGATTGTCACGAGATGTAGGTGTTATTCTAATATCGAACTAAATTACCATCTTATATGTCTTCATTACTTTAGTTTCAATTTATTAATTACACAAATCTTATTAGCAGTTGGTATCACAGAAGTCAATTCATTAGTGAGGTACACACATTTTCACCAACTATTGTGTATAAGAAATTTCTCGTATTTACCCATATGATGTGTCTATACCAACTCAGCTTAAAACGGCAGGCTACTATATTATAAAGAATAAAACGAAAACAACCACAATCATATCCTCACTCATTACTACTATTGACGCTCAGATCTAAATGGCTGAGGAAGCAATCTTCTCTTTTATTCTTGAAGGGCTTAAATTAGTGATTCAGGAAGCTCAATTCCTTCATGGCGTCGAAGATCAAGTGGAGAATCTCCGACAACAACTCAACCAGCTGCATTGGTTCCTCAAGGATACCTCCTCCGCGAGTGAAGATGGTCAAAAAAGAGTCCGCGAATGGGTTCTTCGAGTAAGAGATCTTTCTTATCAAGCTGAAAATTTAGTCGAAAGCTATGCCTTCAAAGTAGCATCTCATCATAGGCGCTCGGGCTCGGGCATCAAGAGATTCGCTGGAATCTTTAATGAATGTTACAATCGCCATCAAATTGGTTCAGATATTGAAACCCTCATGAGCAAGATAACTAAATTTACCACCAATTTTAATGAATATGGAATAAGACAGATACTGGAAAACAAAGATGATAATGGAGCTACTAGGCGTTCGCGATGGAGGAAAACATACTCAACCACTACTGATGAAGATGAGTTGTTTGTGGGATCTGATGATGCCATCAACATTTTAGTTGAAAAACTAGTGAGCGACCAATATCGGACGGTTTCTTTATACGGTATGGGTGGTCTCGGAAAGGTAAGAACTTACACAAATCTGGTGACGTATTTTTATACTTTGTATAAATCTAATTTTATACCTCTGTATTTTTATACTTTGTATAAATGGACTATGCTCTAAATTTTAGAACTTTCAATATATTTTAATATTGAGGTTTTGGTGAAATGGTCCTCAAAATGTGATTGAGTTGTCATTTAGTCTCAATAGTTGAAAAGTTGTGATTTAGTCCACAAAAATGACAAACAGTTGCAAATCAGTCGAAAAGATAACGGGGTCGTTACACTTTGACTGTTAACCTTATTGTTGGGGTAAAATTATAATTTTACAAAGTTTGCACCCATTAATTTTGATTTTGGCTTAATTTTTTTATTTTAACTCCAATTTTGATGATGTGCGTCGGAAAGCTCTTTTAGAGTCTAAAAGACAACTCGGTCACACTATCAAGGACCATTTCACCAAAAATCTTTTTTAGTATTCATGACCAAAATTTCTACAAAAACAAATCTAATACTCCCTCCGTCCCTAAAAGATTGTCACATTTTGACTTTTGGTGGTCAACAAAACACGATTTAAAACATAAATATCTATTATTCTACATGCAAAAAGATTATAAAAAGTTAATATTTCAAAAATATATATTGAGACGAATCTAATAAGGTCCCACAAGACCATATTATTTCTTATCGTTTAATGGGAATTCATGATCTAATTTTGTACTATTTGACTACCAAAAGTCAAAATGTGACAATCTTTTAGGGACGGAGGGAGTAGTATAATATATATAATATATAGATATTTTCATGAATTTAATACTATAGTTTTGTATTTGTTAAGACTACATTAGCAAGGAAACTATACAATCATCCAACAGTGAGAAGACACTTTGTTGGTTTCTCTTGGGTTTCAATATCCCAACAATGGCAAAAAGATGATATCCTACGGGGGATCCTCATAAAACTCTTGCCTGATGGGAAGAGGGATGATATCTCGAAATGGAGAGATGAGGAGCTCGTGAGGGAACTTTCTCAGTTTCTACGAATAACAAATTGTCTTGTTGTGCTTGATGACATTTGGTCAATTAAGGCTTGGGAGTCGATAGAAGCTGCTATTTCAATTAGAGAAAATGGGAGCAAAGTAATGATCACAACTCGTATGATAGAAGTTGCTAAACTTTTGGATGGACATACTTACCTCCATAATCCCCAATTTCTCACTGGGGATGAAAGTTGGGAATTGTTGTGCAAGAAGGCTTTACGAGGTCAAGGTAATACTCCCTCCGTTCTCTTTTACTTGTCGTTCTAGCTATTTGCACATAGATTAAGAAAAAGTAAAAGAGAGTCAAAAAGTGCATTGGAAATGTAAAAATGCAATCAATTGACAATATATAATTGGTTGGTTGATAAATTCAATGTAAAAAGTAATTAAAAGGTACATTAAAAGTAATTCAATATAATTCAATGTAAAAATGCAATCAATTCAATGTATTTTCCGTTGCGCCGGCCGGTGGTTCAAAATGTCCCTAATAGTATGTAGCGGGAATGGGAATAGTCCCTATTTTAACGGATCCATTAAATCTAATGTCTTACATTAGACATTCAACATTTGGGTTCGAATATAATATGCCTTTCTTTCCGATCCCCATAACTTTATAGAAATTCAGAAGTCGCCCCAATTTTGACCTTAAAACTGTTGAAAACGCTAGAAATTATCGGATACGTTAAAATAGTGACTATTTCCGCACCCGCTACACACTACCAGGGACTATTTGCACATCCGTCCCACTTACCGGGATCAAAGTGCAACGGACACCCACTTACTAAGACTATTTCAGCAATTACCTCTCAACATGGGGTAAAATCTATAGCCACTAAAAACCTTTTGAGGAGCCAAGTAGTTGTTTTTGATGGTTCATGGTTTTACAGATTCGCAAGAAATTATGAAATTTGAAGGAATTGGAAAAGAAATGATTTCACACTGTGGTGGGCTTCCATTGGCTGTGATGGCTTTAGGAGGGATTTTGTCATCAAGACATAGCTATGATGAATGGCAGAATGTGCATAACAACATCAACTCTTATTTAAGGAATGATGGTCGACTAAATGTGCATGGAATATTGTCTTTGAGCTATGATGATTTGCCATTTCAGTTGAAACCTTGTTTTCTTTACCTTAGCCACTATCCAGAAGATGAAGAAATTAAGGTGGAGACATTGTACCAATATTGGATGGCTGAAGGAATGGTCTCTCATGACGATAAGGTTGGGAGCAATGAGACAATGATGGATGTTGCTGAACATTATCTAACAGAATTAGCTGACAGAAGTCTAGTGTTTGTTGAAAAGGAAGAGGGGTATTCACTTAGAATGTATAAATCGTGTCGACTTCATGATCTTGTCCGAGATGTGTGCATTTCTAAGGCAAAAGAGGAGAATTTCTTTGAGTCGATAGATTATCGATACATTAATAATGATGTTGTTGAGGCATCCCTTGCGTCTACAAGGAATACTTCTAGGCTTTCCATCTACTTACCAGGAGAGGATGAGGAAAAAATATTTGTACCTCTTGCAGACGCTGTCAATAGAAATCTTCGATCATTCACATTGGTTTTGAATACATACAGTGAAAGAAGGACGAGTTTTTCGATTACCAGGTTGGGTGAGTTTGTGATGCTACGAAGATTGTCTGTTCAAAGGAAGAAAGGACTTGACTACGCCCACATGGAGTTACCCACTTCCATCGGTAAACTTGTCCATTTACGATACTTTAATATATTTGGATATATATTAATTGTGCCATCATCACTAGGCAAGCTTAAACAGCTTCAAACATTGGATTTCCATGGTTGCGAAGTAAAAAGAGCCGGGATGCCAAATGTACTACGGAAAATGGCACGATTGAATCATTTGTACCTTCCGGATCTTGATGATCCAAGGTATAAGATTAGAAACCTAAGATTGGATGGACTAAGTAAGTTAGAGATTCTCGAAGGATTTGACAGCAACTCATGCAATGTCAACGATATTTTGACACTGACAAACCTCCGAAAACTGGAAGCCTATTTGTCTTTTGCTAAGGTGGAAGAATTCATGGAACATGTGAGAAAGTTAACCAACTTGCGCTTTTTGGATCTAAGTATAATAGGCGAGTCTTCTTCATCAAAGGAGGTGGTGTCCATCGGCATCATCAACAATATTATTTCTTATAGTTATCTTGTTCATCTTGTTATTTATAATTGTAAAATAAGTGAATTCCCACGATACGAATGGGGCTTCTGCCGGAAACTCCAAAGTTTAAAGTTGTTTGAAAATGATATCGAGGAAGATCCGTTAAGTATGTTTGGGAGACTTCCGGAGTTGAGGAGTTTGCAGTTGTGGGAGAGATCTTTTGTTGGAAAAGAAATGAGTTGCCATGCTTCTGATTTCCCGCAGCTTAGAGAATTACATTTGCGGGGTCTGGAGAATCTAGAGATGTTGGAGATAGAAGCTGGAGCTATGCCAAACCTTTCCCAACTAACAATTTGGGGTTGTTCAAGACTCAATACGATCCCAAGTGGATTAAGATTCATAACTTCACTCAAAAGATTTTACGCTTTTGATATGTCTGAAGAATTCAAACAAAGTGTTGAATTAGATTTATTCGATGAAATCAGTCACATCCAAACCATCACAGTTGACCTGTGATTAAACAATGAGGCAGGTAATTATTGGCAAGCATGCTGACACCTTTAGCGGAGGTCTCGGGTTCGAGCCCTCTTGCTAGCAAGGAAAGTGGTTAGAGAGATGATTTCTCTCACTAGTTTGATGCTAGTCGCCTCTTTCCTTGAATTTACGAGTTTACAAATTGTATTGATGTTTGATGATTGTAATGGATTATTCGTATTAATAAAATCAAAGGGTAACCCCTTTTTTAAAAAAAAAGAAAAGAAAATGAATGATGAGTTAAAACAATAAAAGATGTACTTATCATAAGTGTTTTGTTGTAATAAATAAAAGATGTTTCTGGTAAACAAATATGAAGATCATTTGGCGTGGTTATTGATACTTAATTAGTTACTATTTTCTATAAAAAAAAATGTTCATTTTCAACACTTTCATCAATTTTTTTGACTATGCTATAACTTTTGTCCGATTTCACGGACTAAGTTACAAATTTTGGACTTTCAAGGACTATATGAAAACTTTGCTTGACCCATTTTATAAAGATCATGTTGACAATTTTCTCGAATTTTCTACATTGTGCAATTTTTATATATCTATCAAAATGTATATTACATTGTTGACCTTAGGCCACATAATTAGCACGTGACCTTTTTAAGGATATTTTTTTTAAAGAACCTAAAATAGAATAATAATAATAATAGAAGATGAGGGAAGGTTTTTTACTTTTAGTTTTCTGTAGTAAAAAGATAATATGGTTCTGAAGAAACTATAATACAATATATCTCTCACATGAAAAAGAATTATTCATTATCTATGCAAATTTTGTAAGGAGTTCATATTAAAATCTTGTGTAATGTCTTTTAATTTATCTTAAATACTAATGTAACCAGAAATTTCATTTACTTTAAATCGATAAGTGTAATTTACACCTCTTAAAGTATTTGTTATAACGGCATAAGCGAATTAATTAAATGTCGGATGCGAATCTTAGACAAAGAATTATGTAAAGTAGCAGAAATAAAGAACATCAAGAATTTAACGTGGTCCCCCTAACAACGTGTTAGGACTTCTCCACAGGCTCTAAGCCACAAACAATTTCACTATAATGGGAAGGACATATTACAAAATTGATCAAACTATTATTCTAGATGAATAGAGTTACTAGCCTACACCATTCCTATATATGATTATAACACTCACTATTCTAGAATACCTAATTTATGTATTTAGTTTCTTTTGTCTCTTGTAAGTCTCATGGAAACTATGAGAATGGCTAGGGTTCATTCATAATGTTGTTTATTAATGTTTATTAATCAACATATACAGTTATTTTTTGTTTAAAGATAGTATAAATTAGCGATAGAGATGCTCAGAGATTTTAGCGAGCTTCGGTTTCCCTACTGCTCGACCTCGGCTTTCCAACCTCGGGATTTCGGTAATGATCACTAGTAAAATATGGAACGCCTCCAATGTTTGATACAAGCAATCAACTACTTCTAGCTGCCCCTAACTAGAAACCCAAAGCACCTTCAGGATCTCAGATCTCCTAATAACCTTATTAGGAACCCAAGAACACTCTCTCAGGATTTCAATTGAACTATGAAAAACTAAACGATTATAAGAATAAAACAATGAACACTCAAGCTATCTCTCTTAGATTAGGCAATTTAAAGTACTAAAGTTGTGTGCAATTGATCACAAAACTTTTAGGTTTGAGAAAGGTGAGGGATGCTTTTCAATGGAACAAGTGTGGGCTTTTTATAGTTGATACATAACCCTAGTCGTCGGACCTTGGTCGGTACTTCACTAAGTACCGATCAAGTCCCGATTCACTCTAACGGTCATATTGGATACGCGATCGGACCTTGGTCGGTACTTCACTAAGTACCGATTAAGCTCCGTAAACGACTACACGAAGCCAGTCGGTGGTTGAGTGGGTACTTCACCAAGTTCCGACCAACCTCCGATTACGGTCTTTCCGCGAACCTTCCACTTCGGAACTTGAGTAGGGACATGGCCAAGTTCCTATCAAGCTCCTATAGTGTGATATCAACTTGAAAACGATTTTTCAAAAGCTTTTTGGGTATATTTGGATCAAGAATTATAGCACAAATTGACCTATTTATATGACAAAGATATATCATTCAATTTTGACTATATTTCGAGTTTCAAATACAAAACATTTTAACAAAAAAACTCCACACTTAATTTTTCTTAAAACAAGACCCATTCCTTTTTAATTTAGGAAAACATTTAAAACCCTTTAACACCTAATATCACTTAATCGAGAGAGATAACTTGTGAATTCGTACAAAGACGCAAATACAAAATTATAAAAATCTTCAAGCCTTCGTCTTTGTCTCTAATTGAATTTCGCCTTCATCCTTCCGGATCGAAATAGAATAAACGCTGAATCTAGGCGACACACAATGTTAGATCACATGTAATTTGTTATCGTCAAAACAAAAGAGTATGTCGATTTTTCAATCAACAAAGAATGACTCCATTGGAGGGAATGCGCCAGGGTTATATTGTGGGTCTGCGTTGCTGCGGAAAGAGTCAAACCTTGACAGAGGTTCCTGTGATAAGAATAACCCCGGATCATAGTCCGCGTCATGAGTACTACGCATGGAATCAAATCTCGACAAGGACTCCCGCGATCCAAAGGGACCACTGTCGTGCAAGTTGGCTTTACCGTTCGATGAGATCCTTAAGCCATCGTTGGTCTAGCATCCAACATGCCGTTAATAAGTTTTGTGATTGTCTATCTCAAATTGAAAAATTACATCGAAGCGGTGTCTCCAAAGAATACAATGTAAGTTTGAAATAAACTTATTATTTCTTTTCTGCTTGTGTATCGTGTAATTATATGTCTGCAGTTTCTTTTTTCCAGATTAAAGAAGCTCGAAAAATGCTTATGACACATGGTTTGATATTTTAACTTTATCATTTCAAAATCAATTTTAATGTTTAAGTTATATTTCCAAGAAGTTAAGTGGAGTTATTCTGTACTGTGCTAATTAGTTTACTAATATCAGAATACATGAATCACCAACGCACTTGTTGCTTAGAACTAGTTTTGAAACCTATTAATGTTATCACTATGCATCAATTTCTTTTATGCTTGTGTATCATGTAATTGTATGTTTGCAACTTGTTTTCCTGATTCAAGAAGCTTGAAAAATGTTTCATCAACTGTACAAGCAATCTTTTCGATACGATCATTGCTGGGATCTTTTGAAGTTTGAACAAAAATGGATTAATAGGTCTAATAATATTGTTACTCATAAAAGGAAAACACCTCCCTCTACTTTGAATCAAGAACCAACAGATGCAAGAGAAGCAGACCACGAATTAAATGAAAGACCTATCGGACGGAAGGCTGCAAAAGATAGAAAAAAAATTAGGAAGGGTGACGTTAAAGATTCTACCATAACTTCGGTTGTGTTGAAGGTCCTAAATATATCAACTCAAAAATGGGAATTCTCTGTTTTTTATGGATTTTAAGTTTTATTTTCTTTATCTGCATATTTGTAGTTTTACTGGTATTCGTGTGCTGTTATGTAGTTAGCGTGATTTTGACTTGGTCTATTTGTTTCTACTTTGACGAATGTAGCTAATTAATGTAGTTTCCTTTTCATACTATATGTATGGAACATAACCATTTTTATTTACTTTGATTTATTCAACTGAACTATGATGTTGGTACTCTATTCTGAATTGGCGGAAAAACAACTTTACATGGCTCAAAAGTCTCAAAAGTCTTCATCTTTAGGATTTGATAAAAAGATTCTTAAATTTTCTTTGTGGGCCAGTCCACGATAAGAAAGCTGGAAATGCTCAAATTTTCAAATTTTTCACTTTCCTATCTCTATCTTTGCACTAAGGAGCATTTTAGGTAGTCTATTGTGAATGTTTTTATGTTTTTTCAAATTTATTTTTTAATTATATCCGATGTTTTTTAATATTTTCTCATATATGTGTTACATAATTTTGACAATATCCAATTAATTATACAAAAAAGAATTATAAATATAATCAATATTAACCAAACACTAAAAATCAATTAAAATATGAGTTAATCAAATTATTAGAGCATAATCAACTAAAAATAGTTCAAAACAAACTAAACCAACAGTCCCAAGTAGAGTTGTACGCCTGTACATGAGCCTAGACGAGCCCGAGCTCAAGAGTTTTTTGCTCGGCTCATCACTAAACGAGCCTGGTGAGCCGAGCCGAGCTCCGAGCTAGCTCACTTAGCTCATTCCGAAGTTTCAAGTTTAATCAAATTATAAAAAAATTATTTTACATAAACTATTAATAAAATTACTTAACATGTACTCCCTCCATCCCTAAATGATTGTCACATTTTAAATTTTGATAGTCAATAAAATACGATTTATAACGTAAATATCTATTATTCTACATGCGAAAAAATTGTAAAAAGTTGATATTTCAAAAATATATATTGAAAGCAATCTAACAAGGTGTCACAAGGCTATATTATTTCTTGTCGTTTTTAATGAGAATTTATGATCAAATTTTGTTATGTTTGACTAACAAAAGTCAAAATGTGACAATCTTTTAGAGACGGGGATAGTAACAAATAATAAAATTAAGGCTTTTTTTCATCTGGGCACCTGAACTTCTGATATTATAACAAATAGGCACCTGGTGAACTTTTTATAACAAGTAGGCACCTGAGACGAAAATTTGGCACCTGAACTTTTGTTTTTCACTTTTTTCAGATTTTTACAGATTTTAAAATCTTTAACCCAAGGGCTAGTTAGTCATATTGAAAATATGACATCTTGGAGGGAAAATATACAGAAAAGTTTAGGTGCCGTTTTGAAAAGTCTTTCCTCTTAATTAATAGCCTCCATTTTAATAGATGCCATTTTAATGCCTCACTCACCTGGAAATTTCTCACCAATGGTGACCATTCAATTTTGCAAAAGCACTCCATCATCCCATTTACTAGCATCCTGGTAATAGCGCCCATTTTAATCCGATCTAACAATGCTGGAAGAAAGGGAATCGAAAAAATAAGTGGAGTATTTATTTACAGTAGGAGAAATGAGCAGTAAGTGGAGTATTTTGCAAGTCAATGTTGGATTCTAACTTGTGATTTGGGGTCCGCTAGGTGGACAACCCTCATAACTTACTGTTTTCAACTTTCCACCCAAGGACACAAAGGAGTGCATATAAAGAAGTCACCGTGGGATTGTAACTTTTGAAGGTACTATTTTACTGCTTGTTTGGTGTTTGAGAATGGGTATTGAAATTGAGAAAAAGAAAAAAAGATTGGATTTTTACGATGGGTGTGGTATCGGAGGAGGGTTTGTCAGCGAGGTAGGTTTTGACGAATGTATGAGGAGCTAATTAATCAGTATCTGGGGTGGGGTTGGGTATGAAATTTTTGGATTGTGATGGGGGTGGGGTATAAGGTTGAAGATGATGTTTTTAATGGGGTTGGATTAAGTAGGGTTGGGTTAAATTAGTAGCTTTAGTTAGTTTAAATGTAATCTACCTATTTTGCCCTTCATTTAAATGTTTAAAATCTGAAAAAAGTGAAAATCAAAAGTTCAGGTGCCAAATTTTTGTTTCAGGTGCCTACTTGTTATAAAAAGTTCACCAGGTGCCTATTTGTTATAATATCAAAAGTTCAGGTGCCCAGATGAAAAAAAACCTAAAATTAACTAGCATGTAACAATGTAAATAAAACATCAATTGACTATAAAATGACATTAACCATAATAATAGAAATAAGTAACAAAGCATAATATAACTAATTTTATTAAAAATAATATTCACATATATACTATCGAGCTACCGAGCCGTCTTCCCGAACTAGCTCGCCGAGCTGACTAGCCGGGCACCTAGCTCGCGGCTCGGCTCATTTAGTTACGAGCCGAGCGAGCTGCTCGGTTTAGCTCGGCTAATGCACAGCACTAGTCCCAAGAAACAAATCAATTAAAATTATACAAGTTAGGAAAATGAGGGGGAAAATCAAAATAGACGATCTATAGAGCTCTCGTCTGTAAAACTACGTACTAAAAAAAGAAACAATTAGTACAAGATATTCCATTAAACAATATGAATAACCAAACACCAAAACTCCAAGTCTCCAACAACAATATATGTAGACACCCAAAATTACTCTCAGAATAGATGTTAAGAGAACAAAATATGTAACAATTATACAGCTGATACACATCTAGTTAACTATGGGATAAAAGTTGTCAAGAATTATAGCGGTGAAAATGCGAACGAATTAAAAAAAAAATTACAAAACCACCAACCTGAATCTTGATTTCTATACTCGGTTGAATTTTCATAAATGAAGCGCCTACGTTGGGATACTTACACCAAGAAACCCTCCAAAGAGATTCAAGGACAAAATGAGTGATGATATGGTAACCTGAGCATCAGAAAGCTTTCCAACTATCAGAATCTTTGCGAGGAGTTTGGACCTCCTGTGATGTCTTGAAAGGCTCATTTGACCCGAAGGGATCCGCATCATCGAAGGACTGGAAACTGTGTCCGAAATCAGAGTCTCTGGTGGTGCTGCTCATGGAATCAAACCTTGTGAATGGTTCCCTTTGAGGGAAAACTCCAGGGTTATATTCTGAGTCAGCTGTGCTGCGGAAAGAGTCGAACCTTGAGAATGACTCCATTGGAGGGAATGCGCCAGGGTTATATTCTGGGTCTGCATTGCTGCGGAAAGAGTCAAACCTTGACAGAGGTTCCTGTGATGAGAATAACCCTGGATCATAGTCCGCATCACGAGTACTATGCATGGAATCAAATCTCGACAAGGACTCCCGCGATGCAAAGGGACCACTATCTTGCAAGTTGAAAGAATCAAATCTTGAGAAGGTATCAAACGAATTTTCTTGCGATCCTTCACTTAATCTCCGAGGTGAATTCCCAGAAACCATGGGTGTACTAGGGACAGAATCTGCAAAGGGAAATGGGCTTCTCGCCTGGAACATATTATCAGCATATGATGAGCTTACCGAGTTGTACTGCGGAGTGCTTGGAACAGAATCGAAAAAAGAGCTCTGCACTGCATATGGCGCTGGGCTGCTGGGAATAGAATCGAAGAATGTGCCTGGCTTTGCATACATGTTTGGGGTGCTTGGAACAGAATCAAACAACACATTCGGCTTCGCAAATGTGTTTGGTGTGCTTGGCACAGTATCAAGGAAAGGACCCTCATTTGCAAATGTATTTGGGGTGCTGGGAACAGAATCAAAGAATGTGCTCTGGTTCAAATATGCGTTATGTCTAGTGGTTCCAGTTTTGATTGGATTTAGACCCCAATCATCAGACCCAAAGAAAGAATTTTCAACGGCCGCACGCAGATCTTCGTCCTGCAATAATATTGTAACCATGGATAAGATAATCTTTGTACCACAATTCCAGCATAACTACTATTTGTCCAAAAAATGGAAAGAATGATAATTCACAATAATGCCTTCTCTGATATATAGACATGTTATAATATTTTCGAAGGTGGAACAATGAATCTCAATTGATTTCATGGAGACTGATTTAGCAGTAAAACTTCCTATTTATGCACGTCAATGCCAACTAAACAAAGAACTTTCATGCGTACCTTGGCATTCCAAGCAGCATCTGCATCAAAGTCTGTATCAAATCTACCAAAGCCATGATCATCAGAACTTTTTTCACCAGATTGAACAGGTTCAGCACCATTATGTTCACTGCAGTAGCAACAACTATATTCAGATGTTTAACCAAGAATGATCAGCAGGATTTACACCTTAATTTTAATTTTGAGAGTTAATTATCGCATATCAGGATGACATATTAGAGATTCTCGTTAACATTATATTAAGGAAGAGGAGCCGCAAATCTTACCTTTGGGATTTGCGGGGTGAACCATCAAAACTGACATCCTTTTTGGATTCAGAATCCTGGAGACCATTAGATGGGCTTTCAAAAGCATTACTTCTTGCCGTGCTATCTGGGGAGCTTCTGGCTCTTTGCTCTTCACCTTGGTCATCGGTCCCTTCATCCTCAAGAACTCTTTTCTTGTCATCAGGCAGCTTCTCTATATTATCACTGTCAACAGGCGGCTCTTTACTTTTACTATCAAATGCTGATGTTGCTTTATCTCTCAGGAGAGGCATCTTTGGCTTAGGAGGCGCAATGACGTTTTGTACATCAAGCGTTAACTCTTTTTCAAATGCGAACCCTATAAAAGAAACAGCCGTCCACCATCATCATGATATTAAATGGACTGCAGGAACTCCATCTCCGAATAATAATACCCGAAATAGGGCGACAACATTATACAATCCACTAGAGAAGACGAGCTGGAGATATAGGACTAAAAAGTTCTTAATGTTTGTAAAGTACCTTCATCCTCAAACTTATCCCAATTTTCATCCCAGTCAGCTGCTCCCTCTTCAATGCCACGTTGCCAACCTTTAGAAAAGCATTATAGATCACAACTAAGTAAATAAAAGGCATA
Organism: Echium plantagineum; assembly: GCA_003412495.2. Lineage (NCBI taxonomy): Eukaryota > Viridiplantae > Streptophyta > Magnoliopsida > Boraginales > Boraginaceae > Echium > Echium plantagineum. The sequence continues at coordinate 24,755,492 of CM016564.1, forward strand.
AGTTTAAAGTAAAAGATTAATTAATCGAGTAGTAAAAGCAATATAGGTCCCCACTACCTAAAGAGATACAATTTTTAAGCAGTAGACTAATCAATCGAGTATATCTTATAGGTTTGCAATGAAATGTGATGGACCAATAATCCAAATTCTGCAACCAATCAGACCAATCCAAGTGAGAAAAGAATAATCGAACATGATTGATGATCATCGCCAGAAGATCCTCAAATCAACTTATCGAAGTTACAACTACAGTGTAGCAGACACAAAAGTAACTTGCAGAAATTACAAAGAAAACAAAATCTTAATGCAAATATGTAACATAATAATACCAGATCTGGAAATCGGAGAAAAGACTTTCCTATGCCACAAAGAACCTTAAAAACTCTTTTCTCAAGAAGCCGAATTAATGGACATGGATTGCCCATTTTTAATGTGTTATTCAATACAAGTATACATATAAGAGGATAAAAAACATAAGCCAAACATATATCTACGTGAAAACAATCATATAGGATGTATACCAAAGGGAAGCTCCAATAGTGATATTGGCTTTCCACGCAACCCATAACTCTTGCATCGTTCATTCAATGATTTGACCAGCTCATCAATATTGGACTGGATGTGATTAGCATTTTCCTATAAATGTCAATCTCTAGATTAGAAAGATTCAACATATAATCTTCCAGTCATTCACTTATGAAAACATACCTCAAATTTATCAGCACTTCCATCCTGATCCAATTTTACAATTTCTCGGTAAAGGTCCATCTTTTTATCCTGTGAATAAACAAAGTGGCATTACATCACCTGAAGCCACACATCATCAACAGTCATTCAACCAATCGAGGTTTAACATTACTTGAATATCTCGGAAAGTAGCCTCTTCAATGGTTAGCTTTGATGCCACATCTCCAGACTGTTTGTACTTTTGCTCATATTTCTTTGATAGTGTTTCAACCTAGCAAAAGCCCCATTTCATCACTCCACCAAATATGAAGTTAATTGCCAAGAAACAAAATAATCTCTAGGGTACTATACCTCTCTCTTGTCGCCAGCAATTCTTTCAATGATCTCATTCAATCGATTGTCACACCGACTCTTATATAAAATCTAAGCCAAGACATCACAACAAGATACGCATAAATTGGCATCCATCAAATTGAAAGGATAAGTATCAGAAAAAGGCAACACAAATAAAAAGAATCAAATAAAGAATAGAACCAGAAAAGCGGATGAATGTTTAACTATTTACGAATACAGAATCTGGACAGCAGGCAACACAAAAAACTGATAACTATCATCATCAGTTACAGTACAATCAAATAAATCCATAAGAGATATAATATACTCTTTGTCACATTTGTATTCAATAGAGATTGTGACCAAAGGGAAACTAAAGAACCTCATGGGGCAAGGCACACATGACCATAGAGATTCGCATTCTTTATGTGATACATATGATAGATATATGACAATACAATCATCAGTTATAAACTACTTCAAAGATTTACGAGCAAATGTGAAGAACTCTTCCTGTCATCATTACGAGAAGCAGGGACGAAAAAGATGTTTGAAGTATAAGTCCAACAGAATAGCACATCATTGTCACATGAAAGTCATTTCAGTTGATCACTAATGAAGATATAAAAGATCGTTATATAAAAAAGAACAAGGGCTGAAAGATTATACTCACAAGTTCTTGCATTTTAGCATGATAAAACTGAATCTTCTCCTGCGCATCCATTATCTCCTTTTCCAGCTCTACAACCTGTTAAGACAATACTCTTTAGCATAGAATAAATCTAACTATTTTTCCACCCTTTCTTAATCTTACAAATTCTTTCGAATAACTAATCAAGGCTCTTTAAAGATAAGGCATATTGAGAACAAGGGAATAAAGGGAAACAGAATGATGATTGATGATACTTACAGATCCTAACAAAGAATACTTCATGTTTTTTGAAGTTATTATGAAAAATAACTAGATAGTAAAATATCGACGTGGAAACTGGAGATAAAGAAATTATAGCATATACTCATGATTATCTCATGTAACTTAAAAGAGATTGGGAGATGCAGTTCACCTTATTCTCAGCCTCGACGGCATCCTGGAACTTTGAGTTCAGTGCATTCTGCTCTTCTTTGCTGAGCTGCTCTAGAAGATGCTTCTCCAACACCGGAACTTTAGGCTTTGGAGGACTTGGTTGTGTGGGTTCCTCCAGCAGAGGAGCACGTGGTGGCCTTCCTGCCACTAAAGGCACCACTGGTGGTCGGGAACCCGTAGAGGCATGTTGATGTTGGAAACCTGCATGTAAAAGAACAAATCAATTTTTTTCTTTTTGAAAAAAAAAGATGTTCAAATCTTTAAAGAGGCTTAAGATACCAGGTCTCCAAGAAGCATTCCTGTTGGCTGCAGTTGGAGGACCAGATGAGGGGAACAATGTCTCATCGAGAATAGCATTATATGGAACAGCTGAAGGGAGAGGACGGCCCTCCCTGAACCGCTCCATCAGATAGAGAGCAACACAAAACTCCCTTAAAGATAGCATACTGTCATTATCTTGATCAGATAAGTCCCATACCTGTTTTAAAATCTCTGATATGCCAAAAACAAGATTCAAGAAGTTGCTCAAGATAGAGTTCCACACTTAAAAGGCACATATGAGTCAAAAAATGTAACAAATCCAATCTTGTCAGATAGATCTTCAATACTCCTTCGTATAAAGATAGCCAAGTTTGACTTCGATCAAATTTAATAAATTTTGGGGTTCCAATTTTTCCATGTTCGATGGAGTCAAAGAACTTATATTCTCTGGCTCTTGGATATAATGGAATAAATGAAAATGGCTAGTTACACTTTATTGATGCTTGTTATCTATTGTGAAGAAGTGTCTAGTGTGCACTTCACTCATGGGGTCAATTAAATAATTACCAATCTATTACCACAGGAGGTAAGGTGAGTACTATCCATCCCACCTTTACCCAGCGGTTAGGCAAAAATTTTGTCAAAGGCATTGGGGCATATTGATGTTGATCATAGTTGTGAATAGTGTGTAGAGGTCAGTATCGGTGAAGCTCCAAATACGCTATTTACCGCGACAGTATGTAGCGCTACAATATTGCTACCGTCCATTAAACCGCTAACAACAATGATATTAATGTTTGAGGTCTTAATTCACACGTATAGCTATGATTTGAATTAAAACTACTATGTTAATATTAACTTTTTCACCAAATGGTATGCCACATACAAAAATATTTTAGTTCAAACTTTAAAAATCAACCATCAAAACTCAAAACTTGACAATTATTTTTCATGGATTTTTTCTTTCAGAACTAGGTAGAATGTTTGATAGAGTACATATAATTACACTGAAAAGACCCTTTTATCATTTGGGCTGATGCTCCAAAAATAAACTTGAGAAGGTACTGAATCTTGATGATCCATGTATAAACATGATCTTTTATTTTAAATTTTTTTATAGTTTGCAAAAGACTAACTATGGAGGGAAGCCCTTATTTCACCGCATATATTGACATTGAAAGTATGAATTCATAATTTTCTCATGAGTACTATAATTGCATCATTGTTGGCAAGTTAACAGATTGCATTACAGAGCTACTACAAATGACCTGCGGTATCTGATTTATAATTTGACTCTTCTATTATCTGCAATATTTGTTTGCACAGGATAAACTACAAAAGAGACGTTGAGAGAAAGGGAGATACTAACCCATTTTCTTGAGTAATTGAAAATCAATTCATCGCATCTCTAGAGCCAGAAAAGGAGAAGTTCTATTTCTATTTATTGTATACATCCTTCTAATTTAAAACATTCACGGTGTCAAATTCAAGCATAAGTACAACAGAGAGTAAAAAAATTGTGATTTCAAGTAAGGAAAAAAATAGCATCATATAAACTGTTTCTTCGAACAAGGAATTTCAAATATAATCTACTAACAAGTAGGGTAAAGAAAACAAAATTGATTTGCAGTAAGAAATTATGCGAATCCATTAACGATGTAAATCATCAAATTGTTCGAACAATTGATGGGGGAGGTCTATGATATTCATCTTCTTTACCACAAGGAGTACCACAAAGAACGTACAACAAGAAGGATGTAGCAAACTTATGAGGAGCAACAATCATAAAAAAGAATCAAGGGACACACTGCTATTAAATGTCAAATGCTAAAAGTGAGAAGATAATACCTCGAGGCAGTCTCCAACTTAAGAAGAGATTCCGGGCCTGATCCCCGGTTATTTTCCCATCTCTGTCTGTGTCTACTTGAAAAAACACTTTACTATACTTCTGAACATCAGCTTGAGTCATTCTAGGCCAAGGTGGATGTGATTGTCCAGGACTAGCTTTTCCAGTTGCACCAGGAACTGCATTGGATGTCGGGGCATGCAGGTTTTGTTTCATTGCTAAGTAGTTTGGCTGATGTGGAGTACTCAGATGTTGCTGAGTTAAAGCATTTTGTGAACGACTAACAGAGCCTGAAGTCACTAAAGGTCGAGGTGCAGATGCTGTGACAGGAGTTGAAGAGACATTCGAAATGTTTGAAGCAGCTAGAGCCTGTGAATCTTGCTTTGGCTGAGATGCCGTGATTGAAAATACATCTCCAAAGAGTGAGTCTGATACAGGTCTATTTGCTGCGACTACAAGGGCTTTAGAATCTTCCACTCCTATCTGGTTTCCAGAAGTAGAATCATATGGCTTTGACAATACGGGTTGTGTCGCCACAGTAGTTGTCTGAGGCATAGGCTGTGTGGATGGGGTAGATCCTACAACACCATTACTTCCACCCATACCTCTATCTGCTAATTGAGATGTAACACCTGGCTGAGTAGGCCGAGGAGTTGCCATGTTGCTTCCCTGTGATGTTCCTTGACCAGCTACAAATTGCTGACCATGGAAAGAAGTACTAGGAAGTTGAGGCCTGGGTGGCCTCACGAATTGATTTTGTTGTGATGTCACACCTTGTGGACCCCGGCCTATGGTACTTTGAGAAGGTCCAAAGTTGGAACTGCTCAATTGTGGGGCAGGAGAGCCTGCTCTGATGCTTGACTGTGGATTGGGTAGAACTGCGAAATTTATTTGGGGAGCAGGAATTTTAGCTGAAGCAGGACCATGTAATGCAGCCTTCACAATATCTGGAGTCAAATCTCGCTTGCTTTGTGCTACAGTAACAAGTTTCAGGGCATTATAAAATTCTTGTCGACCAAGGAAACCGGCTTTATTTTGATCAGCATAATTCCATATCTGCACAATTATGGGAAAATGTAGTCCTTCAATAACGCATATTTGATACTTGAGGAGTATGAAAAACCTTCAACAATAAATATTGGACCTTAAATAACAAGTACTATGAAGTGTAGCCAAAGATCATTTAAAAATCCTTTCAAAAATAACATGTGATTCCTCTAAATGGGCTCCCACCTAAGCAAGGTTCCAATTTGACCCCAGATAAATTGCAAAGAATTTACTACTTCACAATAGATGATATCATGAGAAGTGTACGTTGTGTACTGAGTCATTTTTTATTTATTCCACTATATCCAAAAGCCAAATAATATAAAATACTTGAATCCATAGGACATGAAGGTCATATGTAAATCTTCAGAAAAGAAAATATATTATGGCCACTCTATTGATATTTCTTACCACCAAAGCCCTTCAATAGTTTCATTAACATCCATCTTCTGTTAAATCTTACCAAAAGGCGTCTCGATTCAATTTTTTTTATAAGAAAAAACAAACGTTTATAGCAATCTTAATGCAGATAACGACTTCAAAATTTCAATGCAATAGCTTACTGATAACCTGCATGAAAAAAGGTTGTACCAGAACACTCCCTTTCATGTCTTCAACCCAAAATTATATAACATCAGCTAGTTGTTTGACATTCATTTTAAAGCCATTTAAGAACAAAACAGGATTTATACAGAGTACTATTAGAAGTGCATCGTGACAAGACTCTGTATCACAATATTTATATACCCTTCAATCCAGCAGGCAGCAGGTAGAAACCATAGGCAACACTACCTAACACACATTGCTGTCGAAGGCCTAAGTCGAACTAACCTAACTATGACTAATACACCTGCATTAAATTAATACTCCCTACGTTCTTATTTAGTTGATTATGTAGCTGAAAAATACTTCATTAAGAGATTGATTAATTTTACTCCTACTTTCAAGGAGAGAGAAAAATGCAAAGCAATGATGTTAAAAAAAATTAAAAGTTCAATGGAAAAACATTTCACTGAAAAAGTAAACGATAAAGGAATGAAAAAAAAGTTCCCTACATGATCAAGTATATAGGATCAATAAAATAAGATCGGTACTCTTTACGCCCTTCAGTAAAAACAGAGTCGAAGAGAGTAATCAAGAGTTTCATGTGTTTTCGATCGATAATGTGATCATATAGAGTTCCAAACTCTTTCCAAACACTATCTCCTACTCCACAACAGATTATAACAACCATGTGTAATGTAACGATCCATTATCGACCTAATCCCTTATATCTAAGAACCTGAGAATATAAACTCTTTCGGTCGATAATGTGATCATAAGACACGTCAAATAAATGAGCTTAAAAATTGTTCTGAATCTTCAATCAACTACAAAAATCACATAGCTAATCACAACTAAATCAAAATTCACCTTCGCCCTAGTACAAGAATTTATTAAAATTAATAAGAAACTAAATATGGTAAAAAATGAACCTGAGCAAGAACAGGTTGTGGCAAATTGGAGGCGCGGAAGAACCCAACAGCCTCAGCGCCACTAATTCGACCGTTGCGATCCAAATCTGCCCGTTGGAAATACGCCTCGAATTGATCCAGATTCACCCCAGCCATCTCCTCAATTTACAAAAACTTGTCTAACAAATTTCGATCAAATTTCGAATTCAAAAAAGTTGCCCATTTTCGACACAGTCACCTCTTTGGATTACAAATTAATTATCCAATAAATTCTAGTTAAAACAATTTGCCCATTTTCGGCGCATAGATCTCCTGAAATTAAACATAGCTATCAAATAAATTCAGATCGAATTTCTACAATTTGGCCCTTAATTTACATATATATAACTAAATCCAATAAGATCGAATTTCGAATTTTTAAAAAGATATTTTACATTTTTACTTAAGCAGAAATGAATTCAGGGATTAGGGTTTATATGATCGAAGATGACGTCAGCAAGATAGATGATGGAATTTATGAGATGTGAGAGAGAAGGGGTTGATGACGTCAGCGCAGGGAGGGGGGGGGAGGTATGAACAACACAGTGCGCCTCTAATGGAAAATTGTTAAAATATGTATAAAAAAAAATTGCAAAATACACTTAGCAAGCTGATCTGTTAGCATCACTGCATCAGTAATTATTGGCTTATTTTCAAATAAGTGATGTTCTATTCAATTTACCTATATTTTATGTTTCGTCGCCAAAAAATTAAGGTGAGATAATGATAAAATTGGAAACACATAAAATTAGACTTGCGGATAACTTTTTAATAAATAAAGATGGGGTTCGCTAATTGAACAAAAAAAAAATTAATAATAAATAATTAGGAAAATGCCCCTCCTTCTTCCCGTACCCACCCCTACCCAACCCTCCCACCATCCATCGAATTGTTATCGCCCCACCACCCCCACCGATCTTCTTCTGAGCATAAAACTCAGTCATATCAAGGTGGTGATGTGGATAGCTCTATCGACGTTTGTTGTTGTACTGCAACAGCTTGATCTCATTTTTTATAATCACATTCAAAGATCTAATACTTGAAACATACTACTTCAGGACCTTGCTAAAAATATAGTAACGTTGTACCGCATCTCGCGTATATTGGTTTCCGTAACGGAACCAATTTGACAGCATGACCTTAGCCGCTTTTTGCAAGAAGTATGGAATCAAACATCGTTTCGCTCCTGTCTATTATCCTCAAGCAAATGATCAATTGGAAGTCATGAAGCGGATCATCATGAATTGAATAAGGAAGAATATCACCCATAGTGATGCGGTAAAGGACATATGGGTCGAAGAATTGCATGTGGTATTGTGGTCTTTGTGCACCACACCATCCCATGCGACTGCGCAACCCCATTTGAAGAATAGCTGAATTTGGTGGATGAACTTAGAGATACGGCCACCTATAAGATGCAGATATTCAAATAATTGATAGTCAAAGCTTACAACTGCCAGGTCGGAGGTCGCCAATCTCGGTTGGGGATGTAGTATTACCACTGTACTCTGGAAGCCAACCTGAGCGAGTAAACAAGCTTAGTCCTAAATGGGAAGATCCATACTAAATCTGCTAAATCATTTGCCCCGACACATACGATTTTGAAGACATGGAAACAAAACTCATTCCCCGTACCTGGCGACTGGCGTATTATGGAGGTCTGCGTCTACTATAGCTAAGAATTATACTTTTTGCATTTCAGCATTTCAAGTTGTTTAATTTCTGAAAGTTGAATTTATGGTGTATTTTGAATCTTTAGATTAATACACTTTGCTCTTAGGTTATTTCGTAGCACAATTGCAACATTGAAAACATCAAATGAGAAGAAGTCCGCAGACACACTCCTTGTATTTCACAATTCACATTACAAGGAAGGTCTCGGCCTAAGACATACTCTTCGTATCCTTACACACGAAGAGAGTCTCAACCTAAGACATACTCTTCGTATCCTTACATATGAAGAAAGTCTTTACCCAAGACATAGTCTTGGTATCCCTAATACGAAGAAAGTCTTGACCCAAGACATACTCTCTGTATCCTTACATACGAAGAGAGTCTCTACTCGGACACACTCGGTATTTCACATGCCAGGAAAGTCATGATCCAGGATACACTTCTCGTATAATCACATACGGCGTTAGTCATATTAAAGACATTCTCTTTGTACTTCCCGTACAAAGAAAGTCTTGACCAAAACACGCTTCTTGTATCTTACAACAAAAGTCTTGATAATGATACCTGCCCTGCCACTAGGTCTTCTATCTTGTGAACCGACATGTAGGAGCACCGCTCTCACGACACTAGTAAAAACATTAAAGAAGACATGTGGAGTATCAAATTGTGAATCTAAATCACGAGCTTGTGATTCATTTTCACAAGAGGGCATTTCCTCTACATATTTAATGTATAAGAAGTGTAAATACAGGAATCAACAAGATTATACAAAAGCCGAATCAACAGTGAGCAAAAATATCCACAATACAGGAATTCAAAATGTTTGGACAAGAAGTGTAATTGTTCAAAGACATAGTCAAGATTTAAATATTAGTTCTAGGCTCACTTTACCACTTTTGTGAATTAGGACGGGTCCATTTGATAAAGGGCTTTGAACTCCTCAAGCTTCTGGGAAAGCCGCATCATTTTCATCCGCATACTCTTAGATGGCCGCATCCACCACCGTTTGTTGGTCTCCCTCAGCTTAACCATCTCCTCTCTTAACTTATTGGCGTCCTCTTGTGTAGTAGTTGTCACTTTCTCAGTCTCTTACGCTCGCAGCAATGCAACATCCTTCGCAACTTGGGACCATGTTATACTCGAAGACCAGGTATCTTACTCAGCGAGTAAAACGGCAATATAGGCAATCACTTCAAATATTTATGAATGTCCCAGATGGTGGGGTCCAGCTGGTTTAGAAACCACAGATCTATTCGTCGACCTCTCCCCATTAAAATATTCCAACTATAAAGCTCGATGAATAAAAGGGGAAATGGTGTGGACCCTATCTTGGCTTTATACTCGAGTCCAATTGGAAAAGGGACATGCGTCCCATAACGTGCGAGTTTTACGGTGGGGTTTTACTATAAATATCAAGCTCTATTTCCAGACACGGTAATACGTATTTACTCCCTTAATACCTATATTTTCAAATACTTTGAATTGACTTCATCGTCAGAAACACCGACCACACTTTCAAGCTTAATGACTATAAGAAAAATAACCAGCACCAACACAGGAGCCTCGAAACCTCCTTCCAAGGCTTCCCTGGCAAGACTAACATCCGATCATCCATCTAGTTGAGACGAGACGAGTCAAGACCTTAGGAACCAGATTGACCAAAATAGAGAAGCCAGCGCGCTCTGTCCATTCATGTTATAGAAATCATCCATCTAGTAATGATTTCATTAAGGACGGGGTAGGATAAGGGGTGAGGTGTAAGATTGCAGATGACATTTTAATTTTATGTTTTATTTACCTCATAAAGATGATTTTAAATAGATCCAATAAAGTGTTTGCTAATTAAAAATTGATCCATAATATGTAATATACGTAAATTCTAGTTTTGCCCTCAAGACTCAACTATATTTTGAAAGTGAAAGTGAAGTTGAGATGCCAAAAATATGTTTTTCAAACTTTCAAGTGTCAATAGTACACTTCATGTGCCTATCTCATATAATTAACTTTTTTATTTGAAGTTACATTATATGTTATATATACTCTTTTATCAATATAATTTATTTGTTTGCCAAACTATCTTAACAAAAAAAGTAGTTGATATATTTTTTCTTTATGTCGATTTTTTTTTGTGAATTAGCGATGATGTGAGTATTGAACCCAAAACCTTTTGGTCATTAGCAAGAGCCTTTTCCATTAGGCTATTCGATTAACTCCCTTTATGTCAATCTTTGACCATTAATTAGTTTTTATTGACTATTCTAATAAACATAAATTTAATACCATTTAATTTTGACTTTAAAAATATTTCTTGTAATAACATCAATGTTATAATTAACAAAAAAAATAAAAAGATCAATTTGAAATGGAGGTGATATATCTACCGAATATCTATATAACTTCTATTCAAAACAAAATATCTAATTAATAGGTTTAATTACTTTTAAAAGTATATAATCTTAAATAATTTACAATTCATTTCATCTACCACCACATTTCACTTCTTCTATAATTCATTTCCTTGTCACTTTCCACTTCTATTCGACCGTTACAAATAATACTCTTCTTTGCCCAACATAAATAAATACACCATTTTATTTTTATTCTTTCAACGATGACAATAGCTAGTGCTGCAATGAAGATGGGTCTCTCAATTTTCCGCAGAGGATTTAATTCTTCCAAATGGTACTCATATACTCATTCCTCGTCCCAAAAAGATTGTCCAGTTTTAATTATTAATATCCAATTTTTTTATTATCAACTTCACTATTTTATATATATGTTGTATGCTATTAGTTGAAAATATATCGAACACTAGTATTTTTAATGTAATTACTCCTTCATCCCGAAAAGATTGTCCACTTTCTTGTTGGGAATGTTGATTTTTTGAATTTTTAAGTCTTGAGTATTTTTTATGTTTTTTGTATAATGTTTCTTGTAAATATATTGAACTAATATGGAAGAGTAGTATGTTTAATTTAAATTGTTAGTAAGATGATAATTTTAATTCTGAATCAAGTTATGTAGGTATGCTGAAGCTTCGAAGTTCGTTGATTTTGATGATTGAAAATGAAAATGGTCGTATTTTGGGATGTAGGTAGTAAGTTTTGGTATAATATTAGTTAATAATCAAGTTTTGTAGTTCTACTGAAACTTCAAAGTTTATTAAATTTGAGCATCGAAAATCAAAGTGGGCGATCTCTTAGGATAGAGGGAGTACTTTGTAGTTCTTTTTTTTTTTGAAAATTGGTAGGTTTCTTTTTATGTGTTATTTTGTGAATAATTTATAAGTGTATGGATTTTGGTTCTGAATTGAAACAGCAAGACGAAGGTGAAGCTGGCGGTTGCAAGGATAAAGCTGTTAAGGAATAGGAGGCAGGTGGTAGTGAGGCAGATGAGGAGAGATATTGCTCTGCTTCTTCAATCTGGTCAGGATGCTACAGCTCGTATTCGGGTAATTATAGTTTCCACATTGTTGAAGATGTTATTTGTGAGCTTGCGATCATTGATCAAGCTTATCTTAGCAAGGAAAATGAATCATACGTACACCCTCAGTGATACTTTATTAACATTGTTACTTTCTTATTTTCTGTAATTTAATAAAAAAAATTAAAAATAAAACACGTGTTGTGATGTTAGCAGATTGTAAGTGAGAGTGTCACGCTAGTTTAAGAGAGGATCCGGACTCTCTTAGTGATATGACTTGAATTTTGTCTCGAGTATGTAGTTTATTTTGAGTTAAATCATGATGTTGAAATTTGATTTGATTCATATGGTATTCAGGTAATTTTGTTACTTGAAATTTGATTAGACCCATATGGAATTCCTATATGATTTGTAAATTGCGGTCCATTGATCCCAATTCAAGTGGTAGGTTTGACCTGCATATTATATTTTAAGGAAGCATTATTACATCGGATGTTTAGTGAGGAAATAACTTCAACAAGGCTCAATTTCGGGAATTTAAAGGGAAACCTCCAGTTAGAGTGAGATCGAGTTGTTATATTGGTTTGCTATTATTATGCAAGTTCTGTCTTTTGGTTCTTAGATTTTCTCGATTGAAGTTAGATTGTTGCAGAGTAGTTGGTGAGTTATATTTTTTGTGGCAGTTCCCATGACAATACTGAATCATGTGTTTTAGTTGCTTTGGGATTCATTTATTTTGTGAGATATAGGGAATAGACAATGTTGTACGAATTGAAGATATGTATTTTGTGTTCATTTGGATGTCTTCTTTTGTGGTCGGATTGAGGTTATCAAAGTTTCTCGTGCAAGCATTAACTTTGCAGCTTGAAAAGGCATACTGTGATTTCAGTTCCTGTTCATAATGTAATAGCAAAAAAGGAAACTTTGTAATAATGTGCTAGTGGGTGAACGTATCTTCATTTTATGATAGTTTAATAAACCATATCAAACTTTTCAATTACGGGCATGTACCTGCAAGTCAGTTTTATTATTATATACAATATCATTTTTTCTGGTTCAGCGGAAGTGAGTTGTCGATTCCTAAGTCTCTTGAGACGTTTAAAACATTAGCATGAAGTATGAGTAACTTTCATCCATCTTTGTTTGATATAATGGAGTATGTATAACTTCCATCCTTCTTCGATTCTCTTTTTAGGTTGAGCACGTTATCAGGGAACAGAATGTTTTGGCTGCAAATGAGTTCCTGGAGCTTTTCTGTGAATTGATTGTTTCCAGGCTTACTATAATTGCAAAACAAAGGTATTTAATATGATTCCCTCATTTTTTGTAGGAATAGCTACTATTGTCGGATTAGAGGAGGTAATATATTAATATATCCTTCATATCATGTCAGGGAGTGTCCAGCTGATCTCAAAGAAGGAATATCAAGCTTGATATTTGCTGCACCTAGGTGCTCAGACATTCCAGAATTGTTGGACATTCGAGATGTCTTTGAGAAAAAATATGGAAAAGATTTTGTATCTGCGGCAATCGATCTGCGGCCTAATGCTGGTGTGAATCGCATGGTAATTTTAGTATTCCCGAGAACATTAAGTACTAAAGTACACATTTATCAATATCTTGTAACATTTTTGTTTACTCATCCCTCTCGTTGTGCAGCTTATTGAAAAACTATCCGTTAGGACTCCATCTGGAGAAGTTAAACTCAAAGTACTGAAAGAGATAGCCAAGGAATACCAGGTGGATTGGAATACTACAGAGTCCGAGGCGGAGCTACTGAAACCACCTGAAGAGCTAATAGTATTTACTTATCATATTATTTGGGTTTACTTATTACACACAGATTTCCCGTATGGCTGAATAGCATGTTGCTGTATATGTTCCTAGTAATAAATTGAGGCTCTCTTGTTCAGGATGGACCATCGACTTTCACGAGTGCTTCATCTTTTCCAGTGAATTCTAACCAAAAGCAACAGTTTGAACAACCCAAAAAGCTTCCAAGCAGGTAACCTGGTCTCTTGTACTCCCTATTGATCCTAAAAATATATCATATGCATTCATTTAGTTTGAGTCACCAATTAACCACCCTCTTGGGCTCAAACTAGATGTGTAGGTGAGGATAATTGCAGAACTGATATAACACACTTTAAAGACTCGGCATCTGCTGCTGAAGCAGCTGCAGAATCTGCCAAGAAAGCAATTGCTGCTGCTGAAGTCGCTGCTTATCTTTCCAGAATGGAGAAGGAAAACAAAATGTCCGAAGGAGCTATAAATATGCACCATAATAATATGAGAATCTCTGGAAAATATGCGCCCACCGATTCGACTTGTATTCCAGACAATCAGCACAACAAGTTAAAGATGGAGGAAAGGATGAAGAGAAATACTTTTGGAACTGTCCATCCGTCAGGTGGTGAGATTTTCTCCGCCAGTGGTGCAGATGAACAAAAAATGCATAGGAGGCACAGCTATAATGTCCCTCCTCCATGTTCAGATATCAAGTTTGATGAATCAGAATGTGGTGAAGGATATAAGGCCGAGCAGGAACCTAGGAATAATGGCCTTCCATCTAATGAGTATCATGATGTTGATGCTAGGAATTTACGCAGGCGTCACAGCTACAATATCTCATCTACAAATCCAAAGGTCAAATATGATGAATCTGAGTCTGAAGCTGGAGACATGGAAGTAGACATGGGTATTAAACAGCCGCGTAATAATGGCCTTCCACCTGGTGGGTCTCCTGATGCTAGGAATTTACGCAGGCACAGCTACAATTTGCCATCTGCAAATCCAAAGGTCATATATGATGAATCTGACTCTGAAGATGGAGACATGGAAGTAGACATGGGTGTTAAACAGCCGCGTAATAATGGCCTTCCACCTGGTTGGTCTCATGATGCTGATGCTAGGAATTTACGTAGGCACAGCTACAATATGCCATCTGCAAATCCAAAGGTCAAATATGATGAATCTGATTCTGAAGATGGAGGCATGGAAGAAAATGTAGGTATTAAACAGCAACCTAATCGACCTGCGCCCCCAGTGCCTCGTCCAACATATGCAAAGCAGGATTCAATTCTTCGTGTTCATCCTAAGCTGCCCGACTACGATGCACTTGCTGCTCGTTTCGAAGCTCTAAAGTATCAGAAGTCCCAACGTTGAGTCTTAAGAAAGTATTATACGGTTATGGTTTACTGTCATAGAGAAATTCTTTTGTTCATCATATACAAGTTCTTTTTCTGAAGTATCATAGATAAACAGAAAATTAAATTGATTACCCCATAAATTTCGTAGTATACTGTAAACGCATTCTTATATTCTTCTTTCTTATATTCTTCTAATACAAGTTCCTGTTGCAAAGTGTCAGATAACTCCAAATTTAACTGATTTACTATATGAATTTCATAGTTTTATTTATCAATTTGTCCTTCGTTGGAGTTCCAAAATGGATGCAGTAAAGAATTGCGATAACTAGAGGATACTGGAAGTCATGGGTTTGAAACTCATTCTCATCGCTAATTTACAAAAAAGAAAAGGATAACAGAAGTCCCTTTGCTGCAAGCGTGACCGAAATGCAAATATTGTTATCGAGGATATAGGAATGCTAGATTTCCAATGTGCAGGGCTTTTAAATGACCTTTCGAATTTAAATGACAACAGGAGCATAATACAACAACACTTATTACTTGCAGAAAAATGACCTTTCGAATTTATCCCATGGCTCCAAGAATAACATGTGAATTATCTCTACATCAGTAGAAATCTATACATCTCTATTAAAGTACAAGCTCAACAAAGCAGCAATAGCAAAGACAAGGTAAGAGCCAGGCATGGACGTTTTCAGGGGTTCTGTTCGTAGATCGGGTTGGAAACAGTTTAATACAAGAACCACCTCAGAGAAAAAGATGAATCGATTGTTGTTCTCATACTCCTCTTGGTAGCGGTTTCTGGTGATCCATAGAAAGCATAAGCTTCAGAACAGATTAGCAGCAGCAGCGGCAAGATAGAACATCTAGGCATGTATAAGGTCTGAGTTTCTCCTCAAGTTCTTCGGGCGTTGGCATTGGTTCTAAGTATGTGCTCCTTCGGTTGCAACAAAAGTTGTACACATTTCCACATACTCCCTTGCTGAAGGGAAACACCCTTTGGTTGATGTTCCTAAAAGTTAAAGTGCAAGTGTGAGCAACAATTACCAACAACATAAGAAAATGCCTATGCTTTCAACTTTTGATAATGAAAAGTTATTCATTCAATATATAAACTAAATGAGTTCGAATCTAATAAAATATACTTCAGAATTTAATTAATTAAACTGTGTGGTACAATCAAATATTCACATGTGGTTCATTATCAAATTATAAATTTCCACATTAAAAATTGGACCGTTGAAGTACGGTCCGACACATGAAATAGTATCGTAACAAATAGAACGATAAAAATAGATCAAATTATATTATTATTCCTTAATTAATTTTGGAAGAACCATTAGTAGAGGGCCCAAGCCAAGCAACAGGCCTATAAATAGAGGCATTCTTATACATTTAAAGCGAATCCTAAATTCATAAAAGTCAAAGTAGAAGAAGAAAAATAGCTTCAATGGATTCAGGTTGCATCCGGAGCTTTAAACATTCAAGTCTTTGAATATGCAAGCATTCGAATATTCAAATACTCGAGCATTCAACAATCAAGTCCACGAATAAGTTGCTAAGGCCCTTGAGTTGCAATGCGGAGTGGAATTAGATGAAGAACAAGGAATTGTAGCAAAATTGAACTGACGCCCTACCCCTCATATGGGCGTTGGCATTGAAAAGACGCCCTACCCTACCCCCCCCCCCCCCAACCGGCCACCAGAATCAGATTTAGACATGCCTATTCATAATTTCTCATAAATTGAACAGAAATTAAATTATATGAAACATAACAGTTCGAAGTGATAAAACAGCATCACTAACCTCAGATATGAGATGCGCCGTCGCCGTACAAGTTCATAAGTAGTTTGATTTGTTATCACAAGGTAGCTAGAGAAAAGGGACAAAGTCCAAAAATTAGATGAGCATAATAATTACAAATGCTTGTAGGAGATTGGTAACACAAGTGCATACACTTGGGGCATCCAAAGCTCCAAAGGAAATAACATGACTATAGCTCATAATAATCTCTGTCAAAGTTGATAATCGTAAATTTCAAGAGAGTCGAACAAAGTTGTTTGACCTTTGGACAAGTACAGGACTTATCTGTTCGGTCAGGGGATTTCTTTATAAAGTACGCGAATGTGGGATTCAAAACATTACAGTATTCCAATACTATTCATTTAGGATCATCAATAAATATCCATCGACAAATTATGTTCCAGATATCGTTTCTCTATTTGTTTCTTTAGATTTGGTGTTTAGGAGGTAAACCATGTGTTATAAGGCACAAAAGATGTATTAGAAAATGATCTCAGAATCTGGATTTAGTAAGGAAAATCTGTTTACTTCACAACAAATTATGTGTCATTAACACAATTGCAAAACTCCGTTATCATCATGTCCCCTTAAGTTGTTAGGCCTTCCTCCAACATATGTAACTAAACTAGCATAAGTTCATTTCCCAGTAATAATTCACTAGTCTGACCATGTCACTATCTGAAGCAACACTAGCAATGGGTCTGCTGATATAGTTACTCCGTATAACATACAGGTATATCAATTCTGAATATATCGGTCTATAAGACATAATAATGGCTAGTATATGAATGTAAAATTCTTCTAAAATGTTATTGTAGCAACACCAGCTATGGAAACTAATGTGAGACATTCAAACAGATGAATCTTATTCTTACCTATGAAATATGAGGAGCAACAGCAGAAAGACGAGGAAAACTGATAAAGTGGCCAATACAAGGACCACTATCAAGTACACCCACCTGAATGAAAAAGTTCAATTACATCCACGCATATCTTTAATTGGCAAGGAGAAAAAGAAGAAGCAAATTCTATGTAGAACTTGTTCATAAAAAAAGATCACTGAATCAGGTTGGTGCAACAGTAAAATAACTCTAGAATGCCAGCAGAATAGCCACTTGGTTAGACATGTGAAGCATCATTGCTTACCATGACTTGGGTACATTAGATTTGAGGAATGTCATGTACAAAATCACAGTCCAGAGGCACAAAGCTGTTTCCTCACAGAGGTACCACCTACGTATTCATTAAATCATATCAAGCAATATGATGAAAGAAGGTAGTTTACTGTTTACTTATCAGAACACTGAAGTAACAACATATATTCTCAGCCATAAGATTATAAGCTCTTAACATTTAAAGAGGCAATACTCAAACAGAGAGGAACACTGAAATGTATAAATTCAATGGCATTGGAGTAAATAGGGCTCTGACTTCCACATCATAGATATATAGGAGTAATTAAGGATCTGACATCCACATCATAGAAAGCATAAACTTGCATAGCATAGGTTTAATATATGGTAGAGCGTAATTCTCAGTTAAACTCTATTTACAAAATAAAGCAATAATCAGTCACACTAGGAATAACCATATTGTCACCTCATTGTACTGCCCCTTATTCAATGGCCTGAAAATATTGAAAAAGAGGATAACCAAATCTTTGTACCATCTCATAAAAGAACCACATAAAGAAGAACATAATAAACTAAATTCCTGGCCAAGAGTCATGGGTCAACAATCATGTTTCATCATTACTTTGACGTCCCCTTACAATTAACTATGAAATGAAAAAGAAAATAGATAGATTGAAACACCATATAACTTAAATGTCCAATCATGCAGATAGGTAAACTTCGATGAAATATGACTCACCAAAAGCGGCAATGGTTACCCTGCCCTATGCAAGTTCCAAGCCAAATACAATGATGATCAAACTGAAGAACACATTTGTCACAATCATGGCAATGCTTCGAACGAGGAGGCTGCAAGTTGTTTGCAGTCAAAATATCAGAAATCACAAGAATTCCTCAAGACAAATTAGAAATGCTTCCGTTGGAGTAATCAACATGCCAAAATGCGACATATGTTTTAGTAAAAACAAATAAATTTAGTAGTTTTTTGTGAAAAAAGAATCTTGACAATACTCTACTCTTTCCAGATGATGCGGTTGAAGCATGGTAGTTAATGGCATATATTGTCCCTTGTGAAAATAGATCCGAAAGCCCCAACCATGCTGTGAGGACAATGGTGTGGATGATATAAAATATAGTAGTAATTGATAATATCTTGAATATAATAAATATATTGGGAAAATCATTGAGTTATATTAATACTATCAATAGTTGCGTACTTCAATGCTCATTCTCACGCATTGCAAATTACAATTTAAAAAACTAATACCCAACCTTGGAATATAGAAAGGCAACAATATACTAAATTATATAAATCCTCATGATTGTGTCAAAAGTCGTCATAATAAAAATGCTATTCTTAAATCACATGTGTGAACCAATATTTTCATCAACCACATTCAAAGCTGAATGGACTACCATAGATATTTGGTTTGTGTAATGCGCCTTAAAGTAGATCCACCTCAAAAACCAACCTACCCTAGTCTATGGGGACACATAATGACATGATGCACCTTTTCCTACCTATAACAAGCATGAGTATAGAAGGATTAAAAGATGTGCAAAAGAGAACTAAGCAAGGACCAAGAAGTTTCAACATTGTTTATTTCATTAGAACTAAAGATTAAGCTGGGAACTAATATGGTTTCATAACTATCAATATCAAATTGAGGTATAAAGGCAAGTGAAAGATAGTACCTGGACAATATTACAGTAAGTACACGTTAAGTTCCTGAAAGATGGGAGCCAAATAAGTCACTCAAGATCCTGAATTTGATGGTATAGAGCTGTGTGTAACATTATTATACTATTTCAATCTCCATCAATCAATAGACTATTGTAGACTAAGATACATACACAATCATAATCCAATATATAAGTTTCTATTTATTTATGAAAAGAATTCTCCCAAGAACATTCAGTAACTACGATCATGTAAATTAGTTGCATATCCTTTGGATCTTCGTCAACGGAACTACAGGCAATATCAGGAAGGTGTAATGCATTTAATGCAAACAATTCAGGCCGATGCAAGTACAACTCTGAATATGGATAGTTTTAACATTTTTAACATAACAATGCACCTAGGAAAAATGAAATGTGCATTCTCACATTTTATGTCGAATACTGAATAAACAATTTAGTCAGTCTATGGATATAGAACAACATCAGGAACTAATGAAAGTGAATAGACCAAAGATAGGCGCACATATAAACCAGAGAATGAACCAACGGAGCAAGACTAACATATAGTGACCAACCTTAAAGATGATGATGATGATGATGATGATGATCCTGGTGGGTACAGCCCCAACACAAGCTTTGTCCAAGATGCTGCATTGCTCTCCATGATACTCCTTCCCCCATTGCTACCATCCACTGTGATAATTACACTGACATCCTTACTTGAAGCAGGTTGCCTTTGCTTGATCATTGCAACATCAAAGAAGACAGAAAGTATTAGCAATCAGATCACTGCAAGAGGCAATGCTAAAACTATCATACCCAGCTAACTTGATTAATTGCAGTATTCATCCAAGTAGTCTACATTTTCTTCTAAGATGTAAAATGCTATAAATGTCCCCTTACTTGGAGGCCTCTGATGCCTCTCTACACAAGGCATCTCCTTCATTGACAGCCCTCATTGCATCAAGCACATAACTACATTTTTAATAAGTAATTTGTCAGAACATAGATAAATGAATTCAAGGGTATTCGCCACACATCTCAACTGAAGTCCTAGCTTAAGGCAACTGATTGGCACTTACCCTGGAGAAGTACAGGAGGTTAAAAAATATTGAGCCAGTGCAGCTACAAACAACAACAAGTATATCGCAACATACCTGAGAAAAGTAGATGAAAGGGAAGGTAAATTCTGAAAGCTCACAAAACTGACCATCAATGTACATGTACTTCTTGTATGTCAGTTTTAGATATTAAAATACAAGGATTATCTCTTGCTTATCTATATTTTACTCCAAGTGAAACCAAGAAGAGTGGTTCCCGTATGAAACTAAGATAAAAATACAATAAGAGGGAGGATACTTTGAGTTATCTAAGCATAATCAAGTAAATCCACCCTCAATGCCCATTTCAAATGATTATTTAAACAAAAAAAAACTGAGATTTAAAGGCGACTCTCAAAGGGAACAATATCTACGGATGCAAACCATAAATAGCGAAGATCTAAAAACTAATAATTAATGTGGAAACTAGTGCAAATTGTAATATCTCAGGTAAATAAATACGAACTAAAAGTACAACACCAAGTTGTTACATTATTCCTGCCCTATTGTTTGTTCGTATTTCAAACAACATCTCAACAAACTATCGACAGGTTCCCCATCTTACTATTTCTTCCCTTTTCTCCAATTGAACTCAATCCTTCAATAATTTCATAAGCCACCTAAATAACATTCCATCACACCCTTTAAACAGTAAATCAATCTCCCACTATAGCATATCAGTATTCAGTACATTTTCACCAATGCAAAAATCTAAATATTCCAAGGAACAAATGTTAAAATCGAGTCCGACCACTTCGAGTGATACTAAAATTAACTTCATACTGACCCAAGACTCCAATTTTATAAAAGCTTCTCACTTGTAACAACTTTCAGCAGCTAATTATAACACTAACAATATTTATGTGCACGATAAAACCTCAAAAGATAGTATTTTCAATATACTCAACAATCAACATGATAATTTTAGTTCAAATTACAGTTAAAGGTCCCAATTTACAACATGAAGTTTATCAATCACAACAACTGAAAATCAAACTACACATGATTTTCGAGACATAGGGAGTAAAATTTACCATGGGTCAGTACTAAATTTGTTCACAAATTCTTTGTCGAAGGCAAGCAACAATCCGAGGTACATCAAGTGTAGAAACACCAATGCCAATCTCAAACCTAAATCAGATCTACCAACTGAAAATTTCCATTGAAAATCAAAAATTAATCCCTATCTACTAACTTCATCTAAATCATCAATCATAATATAAATCCCAGAACCACGACTTTCCTTATATAGTGGTAGCAAAAGAATTAACTCAATACAAATACAAATATGGAAAATATTATTTTTTCAATAATGGGCAACCAAAATAATTATAGAAAAATACGTCAGCAACTAAATAAATTTTTAATAAATTTTTTTTTCTTCTAAAAATAGACGTTTATATTTCAAACAATTAACGAAGCAGCTCCGAAGTTCCACCACTGAATAACATGATGAGTAAAAAAGGGTAGAATACCAGGATCGGAGAGACAAGGGAAAAGGCGAATACAAGAATGAGAGACACGGTCCCATTTGTCACGGAATAAATCCATTAATTAAAGGGGAAAGTGGACAATCTTTTTGGGATGGATGATTTTGTTGTAATAATCAAATAATCATGGTCGGGAAATAGTAGTTGACGATTATGCAAGTACGGTGGTAATCTGGGGTGGGGTGGGGAGGGGAGGTGGTGTAGAGGCTGTATTTTATTACTATACACACCAAAATACTACTCCCTTGTCGTTATACACACCCAAATAGTGAATTCCTGTAGTTTTAAATGACAATTCTGCCCCCCTATCTGGAAGTGTAATAGGTGAAGAAGTTAAATAGGAGGGTAAAATTGTCATTTCATGCAATAGTAAACTAGTATTTGGGTGTGTGTACCGTGGTTCCCCTCCCTTCTTTTCGAAATGTTTGATTGTTTGGGAAAAAGGGGCAATACTATGCACTCCAGAATAGTGAATGTTGTAGTTGGAAATTACTATTTTGCCCCCCTAACCCCACTTAATTTCCTCAATTATTACACTTCCAAGTAGGGGGGCTAAATAGTCATTTCCAACTACATCATTCACTATTGTGGTGTGTGTATAATAGATTAGGGAAAAAAATATTTTATTAAGGAATAGTGAAAGATTACTAATATGTTCTCAAATAAAGTTGTCGGAGTATTACTTTATTAGGGATAAAAAGTACTTTATTAGGGACAAAAATAAGAAAATAGGTATCTGGTGAGGCACAATGCTTTGTCAATTTGAAGAATTAGAATCGTTTCATTAAATTTCAGGTGATGTCATTCCTTTTTATCTTATTAATTTATTTATTTTAATTAATTTCATACTTTATATATGTTCATTACTTAACTTTATAATTTGTTATTTTATAATCTATATTTTCCTTGTTTATTAATAATTGTTTGTCTATTTTTTAATATGTTGCCTCGCAAATATTTATCGAGAAATGATAAAAGGAAAACAAAAAAGAAAATGTGAAAATGAATTGGTTAAATCGAAAATATTTTCATGTTTCATTTTAATGAATAAAGATGAGTTAAATGTTATTATACATATCAAGGGCCCATTTTCAGATTTCGCACTAGGCCTCGATAATCTATGGACCGGTCTGATGAGGTCTCTTCTATAAATAGGAGACTCTAGACAAAGGCTAACATCATCTCGAGTCTAGCATAGCATCCTAGTCTTATGTAATATCGTTTGTATATCTTTGAGTTATGAAATAACACATGTTTTGTCATATTCAAATTTTAGTATTTCTTATAAAGTCAAATATCATATCTATCACCATGATCTATATCTAGATAGTCTAAAGGTCTTAGTTGATATTCCAAGTCCATCGCATTATAGATCCATATAACCTCCTTAGTGGTTAACTTTTATGTGGTTAAATTTGGTATCCAAACCATGTCAATACAAAGTCTTCCTTTCTTCTATCAATAGAGATATTTTTAGACTACTTATTTTTTTCTTCTAACTCATAGCTATGCATAGAAATTCTTTTTTAAAGAGTGCATATCGATTAAGTTTCTTGGAAATTTGGAACATTTATAGCCTGAGAGGCGTTGAGTCCGATTTTACAACAAAAATCGATTAGTTACTTAAAGTTAATGATAAAATCCCTAAGAAGACAACCTCGTCTTTTGTTCCAACTAAAACATCAGTATGTCTGATGTCAGAGGAAGAAAATTCTAGTAGTTTAAACTTATCCTTATTAACAAAACTTAGAAATATTTGCATTCTCATGGATCTCAAATTATGTCATTCTCACATGGATAGTACCTCCGACTCTTGAGTACCTAGTAGTTTTAGAAAGTCCACTAATAATAATTAGATTATGTGTATGAAGTAGTGTATATAGAAAAAGATAAGAATGTCTCTTTCACATATTTTCCTTTATTAAATCCTTATAGAGCTTTCATTAAACCAAACAGCACCTTACTAAATCTATACTCTATAATCTATAATACTTATAAAAGTGTAAATGAGGTACTATATTTCTTTCATTTTTGTTAGGACTAAATTACCTCTTCCCCATTGATTTAATTATAGTGCACATATTAATTATGAAATTTATTTTCACATTAAACTAATCATAAAGAACCCATTATTAGTTATGAAAATGATTATAGTTAAATAATTAAAAAGATATTGTTTCTTTTGAAGTTTTTAAATTAATCTGAAGTACTAAAAAAAATATTTAGATTCAAAAAATGTACTAAAAGTTCAAAAAATAATTATCAAAATCACTAATGATAATTAAAAAAATAGAAATGACTATATGTTTTTATCATTTTTTTTAATAGGCTATGTGTTCTTCCTTTTTTTGTTTTTTATAAGTAAGTCTATTATTAGTTATCAAAATCACTAATAACTCTTGAGAGAATAGAAATGGCTATGTGTTTCTTTCATTTTATTTTTGAATAGGTTATGTATTTTTTTTCTATAAGATTAAGAACATAATATTTACATTTAACATGTTCTATGATGATAAAAAAATTGAAAAAATAAAAAATTAGTTAAATCTATTATAGTTATGAAAATACATAACTAATGTCACTTGAAAGAATAGTTATCGCTGCAAAATAAAATAATAAAAATAGTTGTACTT
Organism: Echium plantagineum; assembly: GCA_003412495.2. NCBI lineage: Eukaryota > Viridiplantae > Streptophyta > Magnoliopsida > Boraginales > Boraginaceae > Echium > Echium plantagineum. The sequence goes on from CM016564.1 coordinate 24,780,331, forward strand.
AAAATATTTAAAATAAATTATCTTAAAAATAATAAGATTCAATAAATTATACTTAAAACCAACTCTTAGAATTACATGACTTTTTTTTTTTATTTCATTATCAAGAACTTATTATTATTTATATAAAATTATAACTAATGACTATGGAGAAAATAGTGACTGTTGAAATATAGTATATAAGTTGTTAGTAAACAATAATATATTATAAGTTACATAGTTAGATATATGATACTCCTTTAGTTAAGAAAATAACGACATATTTAACCATATGACTTAATAAATCGAACTAAAGTAAATAAAATATAATAATGTTTGAAAATTATTCCAAGAGTTGTTAGATGAACAACTTTAAGATCTAATCTATTATTACTAAACAATATAGATAAAGAAAATTTATGGTACTTTTCACAACAAATAATCTCACTTAATGTAAGTAAAATAATAATGAAATAGGATTGTTATTATTTCCACAACACGCGAGTTACACAAATAACAACATAATAATAACCAATAAATTTTTACATTTACTTCATGATAACATTAATTCATTAAATTGATTGAAAGTTATGTGACTTTCACTATTTCCATAACTTGGAAGTTACACAAAAAATAATAGCATGTTATTTTTTCATTATAAATAACTACTAATCCTATTTTACAAAAATTATAAACACATATACTTGTTTATTTGTCTTGAACATATCTTTTTCGATAAGACAATTTAATGTTATTTCTTGGTTATGAGAAACCAAAAAATTGATTCATAAATTTATAGTATTCATATGTTAATATATTTTGTTGTTATGCACATCAACGTTGAGTAACGTTATATAAGAACGTTCAACAAAAACGCTTCGGCGTTGGTTGCAATGATGCTCTCACTGGTAGACCACTTCACTCAAGATTCAAAAGTGTAAATCCTCATTTTAGTACTTGTTGTCCAACGAATGCCTCTTCATTTGACTATTCCAACATTGGGTCAATTTTAAAATGCATCCATATAAACAAAAATAACGAAACTCTAAAGCAAAATGATCTCAATATGGTATAATGAAAAAATCTTACTCCATCCATTTACTTCAAAAATTAAGTTGGATTTAGTATAATACAACATGTTTTCATTGATGACAATTACTAAATCAGAATGTTATTGTTGGTTAAGGACACTTTATATATCTATATATATTTTAAAATCTATATATATACATATATATTATTTTAAATGTATAATAAGTTTAGATATTTGTTTCTGATTTTTATTATGACTAAATTGGCCTCCAAAATTAAAAAATTATAATTGAAAAATGAGACTTATTAAATCATGTCAAGTATATTTAATTATAAAATAATTAATGAGAATTACTACATTATTAAAACTTCACTTCTCTTCAAGTTAACTCTACGTAGATTTAGATGTCTTCTAAATAAAAATTCATAGAAAAGGACAGAAAATGCAAATAGTTTGGTTTGAACTAATGGTCCTCATTTAATGGAGCTAAAGAGATATTGGGGACCTTCGCAAGTTTGGACTGAGGTCAAGAAGGTAACAGATGTTGTGTTCTAATGTAAGGGGAATGAGCTTACAAGTTCTTTACAGTGAAAAGTGGATAGTCATCCGAGACTGTCAAAGGGTAATTGGCAGCATACAGAGAAGTGGCTAACCTTCCTCTATAACGGATTAGATTGGCAGGTTCCAAATCAGGACAACTCGTGTTCAAATGCCCAATAAGTCCACATTTATAGCACACCCTATAGACTTTCTCGTACTTGAAAGTGACCCATTGGCTTGTGCCTTCAATTGTTTCAATGAAATTGCCAGCAATCAAGGGTTCATAGAGAGGAACCCTAAGCTGGACTCTGATGAACTCTTTATTATGGACTTGTGGTGTATTCCATTCAACTGTTCGTACATCTCCAAGGGTGTTTATGACTCTCTGCAGTTTATTCCTATCAAAATACTCGTCCGGTAGGTTGTGAAGCTGAACCCAGAGGTGTGCATAGTGTACTTGGAATGTTTGGAAGCACACATTCGGCCTCCAATAGTCCAAGACGAGAAGTACGCCATGCATGTTTACTGGGTTATGTTGCATAACCAAATCTTGATCATCAGGATTTAGGAATGTGAAGAGGAATATGTGTCCCAGTTTCCGAACATGCACAATTCCTTGGAGATGCCAAGATGTGGTGACATAGTTGTGTACTTGCACCTCTGTGAAGAAACGATCATCTATGAAGATGCCAAGTAAGGATCGGGCAAGATATATTCTGTTGAGCATAGCTTCATGATGGTCCATTGGAATTACCCATCCTTGCCTGCTTAGTCCAGGCACAAAATTACTGTTTGATTCTGTGGGTGAATTCATGTGGAGCAGTGGGTGAAGAAAGGTGACAGAAAAGAGAAGGGAAAAGAAGAATGAAGGAAGTGTGTTTGAGAAGATGATAAAATTTGACGAAAGAGGGAGGTGGGAGGGTTGGGGACGTTTGAGTGGTAGCCTAGGGAATTGACACGTCTGGAAAAGTGCTCCAAGTGTCTAACATGCGGCTATATTAAATGAAATGTCAAAAGGAATGAGAGAATAAACAGAAAAGAGACGAAAATATGCGAATTAAGAAAAGAAAAGGCCGAATTTGTTTGTATCGGGTGGGGATTGTTAAACTACTAAAAAGGAATTGACTTGAATAAATAAAAGCAATTCGAATCTTGTCGAAAGTGAGAGAGAGAAATTGAGCTGTGTGCTTTCGGACATATTAGAAAAAAAAATCCATTGATGAGATAGTTATTAAACTATCATGATTATCTATGAAGAAAATTAATATTCCCTTCGTCCCTAAAAGATTGATACATTTTGACTTTTGGCGGTCAACAAAATAAAATTTAAAACATAAGTATCTTTTATTCTACATCTGAAAAAATTATAAAAAGTTCATATTTCAAAAATATATATTGAGACGAATCTAACAAGATCTCACATGATGACATGACTATATTATTTCTTGTCGTTTAATGAGAATTTTTTATCAAATTTTTTAAAATTTGACCACCAAAAGTCAAAATGTATCAATCTTTTAGGGACAGATGGAGTATAATAATGATGAATATTCTTTTCTCTAATGTTACACAGAGAATAATTAATCAAAATATTCGTAGTTGTAAATGTGGGTTGATATTAATGTGCTCCACATATTTAGTATTTGATAGATGATATATTTCTTTCATTCATTCATTTCATCTCATTCATTGCTAGCAGAGAGTACGTCCCCTTCTATAATTAATGGTGGTCGCGATCTTTTGCAGGGGGCTGGCCCGATTTTGTATAGGGGAGGGTCTGCAATTCTGTGAAAGGGGAATGGATTGATCTGATTTTGTGCGAGTGGTTGTTAACTCGAATGTGGTGGTGGGTTATGAGGTTTTAGTAGTGATGGTGGTGGTGGTGAGTGTGGGTGGGAAGATAGGGGTAGAATGTGCATATGGGTGGGAAGATAGGGGTAGAATGTGAATATGTTTTGATTATATTAGTTCGTCAATTATATGCATATGTGTGATTTTTTTGCTTTTTTCTATCTCACAATCACCATTGATAAGAAAAAATAGTGTTATCACCATTAATTTGTGCTAAAAAATATGGAAGATAATAATAATACTGAGTTTTACACAATTACTTATTCGTGATCAATTATTTTTTATTTTTTGTTTTTCATTATTGTTTTTCTTTTGCTTTTTTTGAGGTATAGTTATTTTAATTGTTTTTACTCATCGGTATGCAGTACAAAATATTATGGATTAGGAGACAATTCATGGACATTTTAATTCAACGTGTACGGAATGTTATTTTTGTAAAATTTTGTGGTTCAATGTTTAATTTGCTAATATTCTTCAACGATTTGATAATCGAAGCGTAATGGCCACCCTGGGAACATTACTTACATTTCTCAATATTTCCATTTGGTCACTTACCTTTTAATGTCTATTTAAAAACATTTGTTGTCTTCTATATGACTAGCTTTCTTCATCAACACCTTTGATAATATAAAAATTGGTGAGAAAATTATGGAAAGGAGGAGAACATGAGGGAATATGAGGGAATGGAATTGGAAAGGAGGCGGACTCACTATATACACACCCAAATAGTGAAATACTATAGCATTGAATGACCATTTTGTCCTCCCATTTAATTTCCTCACCTATTACACTTCCAAATAGGGGGGCAGAATGGTCATTTCATGCTACAGTAATCCACTATTTGGGTGTGTGTATAACAGATCAGAGTGGACATCTATCGAAGATGTTGTCCCATCACCTTGCCGTCACACCATTCAATGAAAAGAGAATTTTCTTGTATTCTTAGGAGGTCTTGTGACCATGGTGCTCATTACCATCTGAGCCGTTAGATTAAGAGTTTAAGTGATATTTGAATCATATGGTTGATATTTAATTGAGTATTTTTGTCCTTACATTTTTAAGTGGAAAAACAATAATAGTGGTATTTTGGGTATTAATGATAGAGTAATTAGCAATTAATTGAGATTGGAGAGAGGAAGTTAAATGCAATGACTACTTCAGCTCACCAATGTCGAAAATATGAATTCTAGTATTAATCTCATTTAAAATAAATTGAAGTATAACTTCTTTTTCTAATTTTAATTCTTTCATTTAAAAACCAATGAATTTTCTCAGTCTCATGTCATCTAGTAGAAAATGTCTAGAAGTTTAAAGACGTGGTGAGTGATCAATAATATAAATTAAATTTTAAAATTGAGAAATGTGTAAAAAGTGTAATATTTATACATAATTATTGTCTAACATAATATTTAGTATTCAAAATTAACAAGTACAAATAAATAATCTAGAAATTAGCATGTGCAAATAAACAATTTTAGATATATTTTTAGTGACACCATTTACTAATACACACCGGTGATCCGCTCTTGTTCAATAACACCACTGAATAATATATATTGGTGTTGCATATTTCTTCAATAACACCACATAAAATTTATTTATATATCTTTAATAGTATTAATCTCATTTTAGATATATTTCTTCAATAATAAACAATTCTAGTATTAATCTCATTTTAGATATATTTTTAGTGACACCATTTACTAATACACACTGGTGTTCCGTTCTTGTTCAATAACACCACTGCATAATATACATTCGTGTTGCATATTTCTTTAATAACACCATATAAAATTTATTTATGTATCTTTACTGTTCATGTTTAAAATGTATTTTGGTATCTCTTATTATCTCTAAACACAAAATTAACTCTAACCACTTAAGAAATTGTAACATGATTTCTACCAAAATTGGTGGAATAATTAAAATACCAATTGAATTTGTCTTGACTAGACTTAAAGCCATACCAAACCAAATTATATAAATGACAGTAGAAAATAAAAATTTAATTCGAGTACACCAATCAAATTTGTATTGTTTATATGTGTTAAGTATTCAAGTTTAAAATTGTGAGTATATTTTGTAAAATTTCATAATAAAGAATCTACATTTGGGTGTTATTTTGGTTGATAAATGACAATATATTTGAAGTGCAATAAATTTGGTATTACTTTTTCACATTCCATTTAAAAAAGCATTTTTTAAATAACCATGAAATCCTTGTAAGCATATAAGTACAATTCGAGTGAAAGCCATCTTCAAAAATGTAGGCCTCTTATTAACGTGTGAAACTCAACCCACTAGACGTGGATAAACTCGTGCCTTTGCTCACTTTTCCTCTGCTTCATTCTCTTACATATCACAAAATCCCATATTTCCCATACCCCATGGCTTCTTCACTAGTCCCAGTTGCAGCAACCATCCTTAAAGATTCCAACTATTCTTCTTTTTCTTCCTCAAGACCATCTACTCTAAAGAACACCCTCAAATGCAATGCTTTTGTAGATGGCATTACTGATGTTTTGCTCAAGAACAACGTGCCTCTAGACCAATCTTGGTTCAAGAACTCATTTCTTGATAATTGGTATGTTACTCAGATTCAGACAATGTCGAATGATATACCGGAACCTCAAAAATGGGGCATTGTGGTGTTTGCTGGTTTTGCGTGGATTTACTTGACTGTTAGGCCAGGTATTGAGATGGATCCAGAAGATATTCGTATTAGAAAACGTGAATTCTATTGCTAGTTCAATTATACTTCCTCCGTTTATTTTTACTTGTTCATACAGTTGTATATTTGAGCGTCTTATTATTGGAATCATAAATAGTTGTAACGGTAAATAGTTGTACCTATATTCATTGCACCAATTTGCTGATTTAGCGAATCTCGTTGTATATTTTATATCCAGGTGTTCTAATAGGTGCAATTGATGCATATATTTTTGCTCCTATTCAAATTGGGTTGGATAGTGTAGCTGGAAGGAGGAGCTTGAAAAGAAGAGACTTTTTGGTTGGGGATCGATTGGGTGAAGGCTCATTCGGGATTGTTTATTCTGGTTTAGTTGTTCCGAAGAATGTCAATGTGGATGACAATGTGAGTAGGCAAGGTATAAAATTTATGCAAAAAGATGAGAGACTCAAGGAGAAGGTTATTCTCAAAAGGGTATTTTGTTCTTCGTCTTTGTTCTTAAAGATTTTAAAGCTTTGATGCGAATCTGTAATTGTTCTTACAGAAAATGAACATTTAGGGGCATTCCTAAATGTATGTCGCTTTAGCAACAGTCTCACTGATTAATTTTCATGTATTTACATTATCTCTGTTACTGTCATATATGATAGCATAAGCCGGTTGTCAATTTGAACACAATATTGACAATATACTTTAGCCGGCCTCGTAGATACTTTATTGCTACAGCTTTCTAGAGAATAGGGCCCTATTTATTGAAACTGCATTCGGTATGCAAGCAGGGGCAGTACTTGGATGGGGAGATAACAGAAGCGACGGAGTGTCTTATTAGTTACAAGTTCATATTATATTAAAATGAAAAAAAGTCTTGGAAGGTAGTAAGGTGGACATGGATGAGGAGCGTTGCTCGTATTGCAGGTGAGTTGGGGGGGTCGGTATCTGGTTATGTAACGTTTCTTCTACTCTTCATCCCATCTCCTCTTCTACTCTTCCGTTCCTTCTACGTATGTGCAAGACCCCTCGCTTACGTATGATGTTGTTGCCTTTTAAGTAGTTATGGTAGTATTTTTTCCGAGGAGACCATTCCCGTTTTTACTTTGTAAGTTTTGGTATATGATTTCCCACCCTTAGCTACTACTCCTTGTTCTTTGTTTCTCATCACTGTTTTATCAATCTAAAAATTCTGAATAGGTAAAACTGGGTGTTCAAGGTGCTGTTGAAAGCGGTGAGTTTGAAGAATGGTTCAACTACAGATTGTCGAGAGCTGCTCCTGATACTTGTGCAGAATATCTTGGAAGCTTCACTGCTGATAAAACTAATTCACAATTTACCAAGGGTGAGAAATGGCTAGTATGGAAATTTGAGGTACTTCTGCAGGAATGCATCGTAACTTGGAAACTTATAAAAACACGTTCTAGCGAGTTTTAAAAATTTACTATGCATTTCTACAAAAAACTAATTCAGAACCGTCGTTCTACACAGAAGAGTTTCTAGTAATTGCATTACAGTTTATTCTAATAGTAATTTACCGCAGAACAAACATTCTTTACTACACACTTAATGAACAGCTTAATAACTTGATTGAGTAGCGATTGACTGCCCCTATACAATATAACTCCCCACTGAGGCGCTGATATATTTATTCCACTATGATTACAGTTTGAATTGAATGTGTCCTTCTGTAACTTAAATATGTTGGACCCGTTAGATGATTAATTGAATCCATTTTGGCAGGGGGATCGTGACCTTGCAGATTACATTAAGGATAAATCTTTCCCTTTGAACTTGGAATCTGTAATGTTTGGTCGTGTATTACAAGGGCTAGATTCTATCAAACGCAATAACTTGATAATTAAGCAAATAATGCGCCAGATTATTACTTCACTTAAGAAGATCCACGATACTGGTATAGTTCATAGAGATGTAAAGCCATCGAACTTAGTCGTGACAAGGAAAGGCAAGATCAAATTAATTGACTTTGGGGCAGCCACAGATCTGAGGATAGGCAAGAACTATGTACCTGACCGAGGCCTGCTTGACCCTGACTACTGTCCGCCTGAATTATATGTAATGCCAGAGGAAACTCCAGAACCACCACCAGAGCCAGTTGCTGCATTACTTTCTCCAATTATATGGACGGTACTCTTCTAATTTATTTAGGCTTGGTTTCTTCTTGATATTTTCATCTCATCTCAAGTTTCTTATAATTTATTTCAAATTGCCCCTGATATTTTTATCTCATCAAGTTTCCTCCTCGACTTTTTCATCTTGTCATATTGCCTCATGCAGGCCCTCTGTTATTTATGTTAGGGAAAATGGCACCATCGATCACTAACGTTTATGAAAATTCTGCGTTCAATCACTATGCTTCAAGTTTGACTGTTTTCGATCACTCACGTTTGATATTGTGTATAAAGCAACCCACTCTCGCATTTTTTGAGAAGTTCTATTTTATAATTTTTTACAAGGTCAATTTAGTCATTTCAATACTATTTTAATACTATTCATACATCATCATCTTCCTCCTCATAATTCCCCATCTCTTCTACCTGCCCTTTGTTCTTTTCCATTTCACTACTGCTCCAAAATCGCTGTAAATACAAATAATATGCACCAACATCAAAATCAAACGTGAGTGATCGAAAACAGTCAAACTTGAAGCACAAGGATCGAATGCATAATTTTTGTAAACGTTAGTGATCGATGGTGCCATTTGCCCTTTATGTTAAAATAGACATAATTCTTTTTAATTCGAGGGCAAACTCGGAAGTATACAACATGAGACTTTTACATGAAATGTGAAATCTAGTATATATGCAATTCTGAATTCGCCCTCTTGTTAAAAAGATTCCATCAAGTTTAATGTAAAAAACCGACGGCAAGGGAAATTTGACCAGATGAAATAGTCGAGGGGGAGACTTGAGAAGATAAAATGTGACATGTATCGATGACACTTGTTCTAATATTATCGATGTATTTGCAGCTAAACAGCCCTGATCTTTTTGACATGTATTCTGCGGGTATAGTTCTGCTTCAGATGGCAATACCAACCTTGAGGTCCACTGCAGGGTTAAAGAATTTCAATGTAGAGTTAAAGACTATTGGATATGACTTGAAAAGGTGGAGAGATAAAACGCGGATGAGGCCTGACTTCAGTATTCTTGACCTGGATTCTGGGAGAGGGTGGGATCTCGCAACTAAACTTATTTCAGGAGGTAGTTTACGAAGGGATCGGTTATCTGCTGCTGCTGCTCTCAGGCATCCATATTTCTTGTTAGGTGGCGACCAAGCTGCTGCTGTCCTCTCCAAATTTAGCTTATCTAAATAGGGGTTTCATCCTGAGCAGTGAGGTCCCTTCCTTCTATTTTGTTGGTCTTTCCTGTATGCATCTATCACATAAGTCATAAACCGTTCTTTAAAAATACTCCACAATTATAAATACTAATCTGATAAGGTTGCTACTCGACTCTATTGTTTTCTCCTCCCAAAATCTACTGACAGAAACAATCTAAATTGTAAGAGCTAATTTCTTAAGGGTCGTGACTTCAGTCTAGCTGTATCCATAAAATGTGTCTTTTTTATATAGGTGCTTACAGGTAAAACCATTTTCTGTCATGTGTTTGGAGGTGTCTTCTTTTCCTACATCGTCTAAAGATATTGTATTCGATAGTCCTTGTATGGTCTGGTATAGATGGAAAAGGGAACGCTCCACCATTGAGCGCCATTTTATAAAAATTCATCGGAAAATAGGAATTTTGTGTAGTCAAAGATGTGAAGCTTCTATCATTCCACGGAAGCAAAAAGTTCAAGAGGGTTTAATCACATAAAAAGTTCTTCAATATGGCACCTCGATTGCTCACTGCGAATTTCAAATAAAACTTGTAAGTTCTGGAATGTCTGTAACTATTAGTATAACTGCTTCATACTGTAGGATAAAACATTGTACTTATACTTGAATTATATATGTTCATTCAATGTAAATTTACCTTCATTATGCAATGCACTTCACTCGTATGTTATTATGGTCGTTGTGGACGACGATAAATACAGATTCTCTTTGCTTGTCACATCTTGAATAGTTTGCACCAGTCTTACAATATGGAGACAAATACAAGTTATTACATCTTTATCATTGTATCATGTAGTACTTTTCTTTAAAAGTTCATCGTGTTTGAGGAAAGACTCGAGAGGGAGTGCTTCTTCTTGCATCCCCAGCGATGTTTCCATGAAGACAAGAAATTGAATAGCTGTAGCCTTGTGGAATGAAGGGATATGATGTCTGATGTTGTAGAATACTTGGAGAGAATCCCCAATAGCCTTGTGGAATGAGGATGTTCAAATGGGGAACTAATTTCAACCCATTGAAAAATTCCCCAATCGCTCCTGTTTGGATTCGAATGGAAGGGCTTCAACTCCACATGTTCAACAAAATGACTCTTCGTAGTATTGCGAATATATTTGGCAAACCCATTAAAGTTGATCCTAGAAATGTAAATCGAACATGTTAAATCATGCTCGTGTACTTGTTGAGCTTGATGTTTCAAAACCTCTCTTGGATACTTGCTATGTTGTTTTTATCGACGTAAGTACTAGGGTGTTGCTTGAGAGTTGTAAGAGGCAGCAGTCTTTAAGTCTAAATGATTTCGAAATCCCAACGATTGTGCTGCAGGAAGAAGTAATCGACTGCAACAAGGTAGTTCATAACATGCTCAAACCTGTTACAGATCATCGCAAAGCTTGGCTTACTGTGTAACAAAGGAAAGCTTAATGCGGAATTGCAGCAGAACAAGAAGACAACTCTTGATCAAAACAAACCGGTTGCAGAACAGGTTAATAAGAGATTAGTATAAAATATTACATTATCTATAGACATGTTGTGGATGGAACAAGTGCACCAGAGGAGATTCCTACTGTTATGAAACACAAGACACCCAATTTTGAGGTTATTGCAGCTCAGCGTGGAACAAACGACACTGATGGGTGCAACCTGCTTCTCTGCAGATTAGCAGTTGCATTAAGCCTCATGAGGCGTTGCTCGGATCTGATATTGCAGGTTTTTCAGAGACAGATAAAGGACAGACTAATACGACAGTTCAGACTGGGCTGGGAGGCAGATTGGAGATGCAGATTAACTATCACCTAAAACAAAGTTGCAGCAGGTTTCTTGACGTTCACAGTAGTCCCAAGCACTACAACAGCTTGAGCAGCTTGAGGATGGACTTTTGGGTGAGAAACATGGTGAAATGGCACATCAGATCACAAACCACTTATAAGATATCGAATATTCAGAGCAGAATTCAGAATCAAACTATAATGCAATAGAAAAACAAGCACATTATGCAGAATTGGAGCAACAAAGACGAACTAAAGCTCACTCTTATATGGCTTTACAGCACTCTTTTGAGCTGAATACTAGAAGGGCAAGGGGTGTCTTTAAAAATATTCTTTCTTATTCTGTGCCAGGCTTTCGTGGAAAGACGTCGCAACAACATCTGTTATGGCTACTTTCTATAAGTTGAATGTTAGTCGTGCTATTGAGCAGGCAGTTAGGAATGACGTTGACGCAAAAGGGAGAGGCACCGGACTCTGAACAGGATTGGCAGATTGTTACTAACAAAAAGAAAAGGTGTAACAAAGATTATAACAACCACAAGGCTGATCATTTGGATCATACGATGAAGAAAGACTCTCCTGAAACACCGAAGCTCCAAGCTGAGCTTAAAGTTCTTCTGGGGCTTAAGGAACAGAAAGATTACAACATGTATTTTGACGTAGTTCTCGGCATCATCTGTGTGTGCTTGCATCTAGGACTTTGTGAATTGGAGATGATTTTCAGAAAGTGTTCATGAAATCCTTCCATAAAAACATTAGCATTATTATCAAACATCATCATAGGAAGGTTGCTCAATCTTTTACTCAACTGTATATAGACTTACCAAGAATCTAGCTAATCAGGGTGGACCTGTTTTGGTTCTGCCCCGTTTAGTCGAACAGACACTTTTTGCAAAAAAAAAAAATATATATATATTTTAAGAATAAATTAATATAAAAATTAATATTTGTGTTTAAATTGCAATATATTTGACTGTTTCGAACACCCATTTCAAAATATATGAGATTTTGAACACCCCCTTTATAATACTCAGATCCACCATTGTAGGTAACTACGAACAGAAGCAAAATCAACCCCAAGAACTTGATGACTCCTTACGGAGTCGGTCCCCTGAATTATCAAATTCTCAAGAACTACAAACGTGAAACTTGTGTTGACCGCAAAATCAACAAGGGCGTCATTTCCAGCCATGGCAATCAAAGGTGGAATGAATATTTTATAACTTTTGTAGATGATTGTTATATTTCTATATATACTTGATGAAAAGTACAAATGAGACAATAGATAAATTGACACTTTATAAGGAAGAAGTTGAAAATCAACTTGAAAAAAGAATAAAGGTAGTGCGAAGTGATCGCGGTGGTGAGTATGTCTCACCTTTTGGTCAATTTTTTGCCTAGCGTAGTATCGTGTACGAAGTGACACTATAATATTCTCCTCAATCAATCGAGATTGCTGAAAGACAGAATCGATCATTGGAAGAAGTAATGAATGACTTGTTGATAAGTTTAGATGTGGGGAAGCAATCCTTACTGTCAATTACCCATTGAACTAAATTCCTTGCAAGAATGAGGAAAAACTGATTTTTCAGTTGTTCAAATGTACGACCCAACCTACAAACATCTTCAAGTGTGGGGGCGTTTGGCCAAGGTCATGGTACCTCCTCCTAAACGTCTGACTATTGGACCTAAAACGATTGACGCAATCTTTATTTGGTATTGCTCACAATAGTAATGCATATCATTTTTTAGTGCATAAGAGTAAGAATTTGCGGGTGCATAAGATACAATATTAGAATCAGGTAATGCCACATTTTTTGAGCATGTCTTTCCGATGAAATCTAATGAAGATGTTCCCACATTTAAAAGAACTATAGATGACCTGAAGATAGTGTCAATGTGAGACGACTAAAGAAGCTGAAAGAACATCGACGAAGTAAAAGGGCACGTGTCGAGAAGACGTACTGTCCTGTCTCCTGACTTTATCACATTTATGTTTGAAATTGAACCTTCAACTTACCACGAGGCTGAAGTTCAACAGAGAGTCCACTTTGGAAAGAGGCAATACGGAGTGAAGTTGATTCAATTCTCCAAAATCATACTTGAGAATTGGTAGATCTTCCACCGGGATATAAACCTCTAAAGTCAAAATGGATCTTTAAAAGAAAGATGAAAGCGGATGGGACGACCGATAGGTACAAAATTAGGCTCGTTATTTGTGGAAATAGACAAAAAAAAGGACTGAACTATTTTGATACTTATTCTCCCGTCACAAGGATAACATCGATCAAGATAATCCTAGCAACAGTTGCCTTGCGCAATTTGGATGTACATCAAATGAATGTCAGAACAACTTTCTTGAATGGAGAGTTAGATGAGGAAATTTATTTTGAGCAACCCGAGAGGTTCATAGTTCCAGGTAAAGAACAGAAAGTCCAACGTGTCAAATCTTTATATGGCTTAAAACAAGCTCTTAAACAAGGGCATGAGAAGTTTGATAAGAGAGTACTTTCGAGTGGTTTTAGAATCAACGAGTGTGATAGTCCACTAAAGAAGGATACATGACCCTTTGCTTATATGTGGATGACATGCTCATTGTTGGTAGTAACAAAGAGATGATTCAATCAACTAAAAATATGTTGAACTCCAAGTTTGAAATGAAATATATAGGTCAAGTTGATGTAATCTTTGGAAAGTAGTGTTAACCTAGTCACACTATGTTGATACGACCCAAGGAAAATTTTGTTAAGACAATATGTGAGGAAGTAAGGATTAAGATAAGTATCTCAATAAAAATAAAGGAGAGAGTGTGTTCTAACTGGAATATTCTCGAGTAATTGGGAGTCTTATGTATTTGATGACTTGTACAAGACCTGATATAGCTTATGCAGTAAGAAAATTGAGCAGATATATGAGTAATCCGGATAGTGATCATTGGGAAGCTTTGATGCGTGTACTTAAGTACTTGAGACATTCTCTAAGTTACATGTTACACTATACTTGTTATCCAGTTGTACTTGAAGAATACACAGATGTTGCATCTCTGATATTGATGATTCAATGGCAATAAGTGGATATGTATTCACCTTAGGGGTACAGTTATGTCATAAAAGTCCTCAAAGCTAACGCTAATTGCAAGATTTACAATGGAATCTGGGGAATGATGCATGGTTTCTATATTTTTTAATTGTATGTGTTAATAATGAAATTACTCACTCACTTGCCCATATTTAAATATGATGCTTTAATATGGCTTAAGCACACAAAGCAACCTCATTGTAGTCATTAGTCATTAAAATTGTAGAGTGAAATTCTTTAATGATAATATAAGCTACTAATATTGATATATTCGTTAAATTGCTATTTTACTCATTGATTGGGAATATATATGTAAATGTGATTCACAGTTCATTGATTTTTAATTAATGTAAACATAGCTATGATAACAACTAAAAAAACTGGAAAGAGTATAATATTGATAATTTTTAAAAAATATCGAATATTTGATATTAGTTTTAATTCTAAGTAAAAATACATCCATAAAAATTTAACCTAGAATTGATCTATTATAGTGTATACACACACCCAACTAGTTTCAAAAAAATGTTTTTTAAGAAGTGAAAGGACTATTTTGCCCCTATTTGTAATGGTACTCTCTCCATTCCTTTTTCATTTATCTTTTTAGCTTTAATTTTTTGTTTGCAAATACTTGTCATTCTAGCATAATTATTTGTAAATTTATATTTTCAATATACTTTTTAATTATTTTTTTCTTATGAAGTTATCAACCAACCAATTATATAGTTTCAATTAATAGTCATTTTACATTTCCAATATACTTTTTGATTACTTCTTATTTTCCTTAATCTATATGCAAATGACTAGAAAGACAAATAATAAATACCGGAGGCAGTAATGTTTAAGAAAATTTAACTAGGGACAAAATAGTAATTCACTCCTTAAAAAACACTATTTGGGTGTGTATAGAGGAGCAAATGAAAGCACCCCAAGATGTGGAAAAATATGAACCTCATAAATTTGGTTGAAACAAACTTAGCTTCATTTTTTATGTAGCCTCAATTTGTATTACTCATTAGTGAACATCCCTTTCCTCAACTATACAGCCTCAAACCTGCTGGTTTTGTTGCCCACTTTGAGGTAAATTGTGTTTTTAAATGATTAATTTAACATAATATTAATTTCAGAGACTAAAACATATTCGACTTATAGTTTCAATATTTTGCATTTCAACTTTCAGGTGACGTTTGTTAATACTCCGTCCATCCTTTATCTAATAACCATTTTACTTTTGCTCGAAGTTTAAGGAAAAGTCTAACTTTTATCACAAATTTAGTTGGCCTTTCGACTTTTCTTACTTAGTTAGGTAAAATGAATACTTAAAATGAGATTTCATTTTTTGGTATATGACTATTAGATAATGGGACGGGAGGGAGTATTAGTTATATTGGGATGTAAGTTATCTGAATTTCTCAATGTAGTTTCTATCTTGAAGAAGGAAGTAGATATAAGAGTTGGGTAATATTGAATGATGAGTTAATGAGAAAATGATTATAATTATTATTGAAATCATTAAACAACGGTGGATATTTAACAATATTGAGCTGATAAACATGGCTCCTGTAGCCTCGTCTCTCGTGCTTCAACTCCGTTAAAGATACGGACTTTGTGTTGAAGTGGTTAAAAGGCCGTTGAGACATATCGAGCTATTTTCCTTCTTTGATTTCATCTGTTTTTTAGGTGGTAAGTACTTAAGATGCGGAATTTGTCTTGAAGTGGTTCCGTCGCTGGAACCACCAACGGCTCTAGATTCTTGAGAATTAAGATATAACATAGACTCCCTTCATTTTTAAATGATTGGTACATTTTGACTTTTGTGGTCAAACTTTAAAATCTTTGATCAAGAATTCTCATTTAGATTCGTCTCAATATATACTTTTAAAATATCAATACTTTATAATTTTTTCTCATGTAGAATAAGAGATATTTACATTTTAAATCGTTTTTGTTAACCATGAAAGTCAAAAGTATTTTAATCATTTAGGGATGGAGAGAGTAATTGTTACATTAATTAGCAACAATGTTGTACTAGAGTTGGGAAAATGTTAGTTTTTTGTTAAATATACAAGATTGTGCCTCTTCTATTTAAATTTTTTAAATTTTGTCCTGCTTTAAATTTCATCCTGGTTTCGTCTCTGCCTGCACCCTCGCCTCTCATTGAACATGGGTAACTCCTCCTTAAGGAGCGAAGCTTGTGTTGAAGTGGTTAAAAGTTACTATTTTGGTGTGGATAAAATATACACCTCTAATTTTTCAGCTCAATTTTTGCAGTAGTTGCTAATCACAAGTACAATTTGTTGACCTTGGTAGTTCTTGAACCATGGCCTTCTGTTTATGGCCAACAATGGCCATATGTTCATCTACTCTCCACAGAAATCAATTTCAAGGTACTATTTAAAGGACCCTCATCTCAACTAAGACTTGTATTATTTTCCTCTTTTTTTAAAGAAAGTATTGAATCTTGATTTCTTATGTAGGATGGCCTACTAATGGAATCACCTACCAAGTAAGCCCCCATTTTCTTTTTAACAGTATCTATATTATAAGAGGGCTAAGGTTGCGTGCGTACTATCCGACCCCCTTTAACCCGCTTAGTAGGAAACCTCTTCGAAAGTCGTTGGACATGTTAATGTTAGTGATGATGTGATCGTTCTAGAAGTTCAAAACTCTAATATGTTATTCGATTATTGCAAAACCTGCATTATGGTGGTTAGAATTCTGTTGTCAGTCAAATGCCATTTGCTTTTTTTCTCCATTTCGAAGAAGTCTTTGTAAGCTACTCTGTATTTCGTTACAAGTAAACGTGCTCTTAACATTTTTGATTAAGCAATCACCATATATGTGTCATGCTTATTGCTTAGCAGGCACATTGAATGAGTAGTTCAAGGTTGTAGATGATCTGTTTTCTGGTATTTTGTAATTGGTAATGCGTGTGTAATTCTTCACGTTTTACTAATTCTCTAGCTTCGTCTAGCGAGGTCGTGGGAGCCCCTCACTGAAAATAAGTTGTGTTCCGGAATTGTGAATAGTACCACCTATAAGATGATAATTGAATAAAATTTATGAGATGTCTAACGGTAACATTCTGTTGTGTTTGGTAGACATTCAGAGACCATGATTGCTGTTGTCCATGGCTCAGACAGGTTAATCATGCCCTAAAGACTGGAAGGCCACAGAGCCCTATGGTAGTTCGAGCATCATCGTTGCCTGAAGTTCTCTTAGATGCTTCCTCCTCAGCCGCTGCTCTGAATCTTCACGACCACCCACCAACTTCATCGCTCTTTTTCCTTGCAGAAGTTGCAAGCTATTCTTTGGCTAGCTACTATACTTCTCTTGGTCTTTTTATCATTTCTGTTCCTGGTCTTTGGTCCCTCATTAAGCGTTCGGTGAAGTCAAAGGTATTTCTTTTATCGTAAACTGGTGCATTAGTGTGGATGTCTTTTATAATGTACACTAAGCTAAATAAATGTGGAAATTCTTTTTTATGACTCTTAAAGAGATGAAGCTGTTTGAAAGAAATTGATGTCAATGATTTATTTAGTCTTCTCCATATAAACCAGATTGTGAAAAAAACATATGTAAGAGAAGGCGAGGTGAGTAGAGCTCCTAATCAAGTGGCTGGAGAAATTCTTTCTTATTTCACCCGCAAGAACTTCGCTGTGTTAGACAGAGGAGATACCATAACGTAAGCCTTCAAAACCGAAAAGTTTCCAGGTATTTTGTTCCTTGTAGCATTAATGTTCACAACGACGTAAAAACTGGTGTATTATTTTTGAGATTTGCAGTATGTTCTTGCCTGCAATCTGTTCTTTCTCTATAACTTTGTATGTATGGTCAAGGTCAAACCATGTTTCTATCCCGTAACTTGCTTGATTATCTCTCAACTAAAGGTTTGAAGGGATGATGGTACCAAGCCGAGGTCAAGCTGCGTTGCTAACCTTCTGCACCTGCATAAGTTTGGGAAGCGTTGCCCTTGTTCTGACCATAACTGTTCCAGACGTTGGCAACAATTGGTTCTTTCTCACCACCTTAAGTCCATTGGCGTAAGTGCATTAATTCCATCAAGATTCGTTGTTTATTCGATCCGTGATTACATAAAATGCCAACTTTATTTTTCAACGAACCAGCGGAGTATATTACTGGACACGGGCATCACGGAAGGAAGAGATAAAGGTAAAAATGATGGTGGGAGAAGACGGTACACTATCGGAAGTAGTTGTTCAAGGAGATGATCAACAGATTGAAGAATTCAGGAAGGACCTTCAGCTGAGTGAAAAGGGGATGGTTTATGTCAAGGGACTACTTGAAAGATGATGAATCTCATCAAGTTTTTTGTCTGAAACTGTTGAATTGCCCTCTTTCTAAATTAGAGGCATATGATATGTTAACAAGCCATCAGTGAATCCTTTTTTTCTTTTCTTTTTTATTAAACCCACAGACGGGCTTACGTGTTACTCAAACAGCCAAATACAATATTTTTCGAGTGCAAAATAAAGACAAATCAATGCATCCTTTTTACCTGAAAGCTGGAACTAATTGAGCATTAATAAAGTGGCAATATTTACATATTCATCTATGCTTATAGCATATTCAAAAGATATTGTCCTTACAACTGAGGTACTTTAATAAATTCATCTTTGCTATCCAAAAAAATTTACGAATTTGATATAAGAAAGTGAAGTACGGTCTTTGTTAACCTTAACACCAAAAGTAAAATAAAAAAGGTCCGTTGCAACATTTTCAAGTTTATAAGGGATACTGTGTAAATAATTTAGAGGAATGAATCTCTAATGTGGAGATTATTGTAGATTTATAACACAAGATATTAACATTGATTTACATTCAGTTACACATTTCTAATTGAATAAATCTTGACTTTAATTGCATTTAAAGTCTACATAATTGAGTTGACTGATATCCCCTCAATCTGAGTCTGATGGGGAAGGTACAGCTTGGATAGTGCAGCTTTGCACTTGGTACAGGGCAGCGCTTTAGTGAAGATATCCGTAAGTTCAAGTTGAGTTGGAACATGTTTCACAACAAGATAACTAAGCAAAACCTTCTCCCTTACGAAGTGATAATCAATAGCAATGTATTTTGATCTGGAATGAAGCACCGGATTATAGGCAAGATTTTGTAGCTGAAATGTTATCACATATAGCAACAGTAGCAATCAACAATGGAATCTGAAGATCTTTCAACAATATTTGCAACCACGTGATTTCTGCAGCAACATATGCAAGTGCTCTGTATTCGGCTTCTGTGCTAGAACGAGCAACGATGGGCTGCTTTTGGAGTACCAAGAAACTAGAGTACCACTGAAAAGTACACAATAACAAGATATAGATTGTAATGGAGAAAGATGAAGCAACTGAGATAGAAAGACCCTAATTTAATCATACATGCAAGATACCTTAAAATTATCTTCACTCAACATAGATTAGACTAAGTAGGTTGATGCATAACTTGAGAAGCTTGATTCACATCATATGTGATATCAGGTCTACTAAACTGAAGGTATTTAAGAGAACCAACAATGCATCTGAAGTCATGAGGATTCGAGAGCAAAGATGTAGTGTTTGAATTTGAGCTCCTAGGAGTGATTGGAGTCTGTACAGGAGTGCAATGCAATAATCCTTTTTTCTGTAATAGCTTCTTAATGTATTTTTCCTGCGATAAAAAAAGGCCATTCCTATTTCGAGTTACTTCAGTGCCGAGAAAGAAGTGTAAATTGCCAAGTCATTGAGAGAGAATTCTGCATTCAATGCCTTGATAAAATTATTTAGTAATGTAGATGATGAACCTGTAATTATAATATCATCAACACAAAGTAACAAATACATCATAGACTTCGCATATTTGAGCACAAACAAACTTGAATCAGCACCGCTTTTAGTAAAGCCCTGACTCAGAAGAAAGGAAGAGACATTTTGGAACCACGCCCTCGGAGCTTGTTTTAACCCATATAAAGACTTCTTAAAGATGCAATGGTGATTAGGAAAATCAGGGTGAAGAAATCCTTGAGGTTGTTTCATGTGAACTGTTTCAGTCATACTGCCATTCAAGAATGCGTTTTTTACATCAAATTGCCTCAAATCCCAACCATTCGATGCAACTACCGTAAGAACAGTTCTAATGGTAAGCAGATTTAACAACAGGTGAAAATGTTTGATCAAAATCCAGACCATGTTGTTGCTTATATCCTTGTGCCACAAGTCGAGCTTTGTAGCTAGATATGGACCCATCTGTATTTAGCTTAACTCGAAAAGTCCATTTACAACCAATTAAGTTATGAGAATGAAGTGGTGTACAAGTTCCCATGTATTGTTTTGGGCAAGAGCAGTGTATTCATCAGTCATGGCTTGACGCCAATGCGGAGATGTATTGTTTTAGTGCTATTTTTTACTAAGTTGGGATAACACAAGCCACTAAACACTTTGAGGAGATCATATGTGGATGTCTTGTGATATAAGATCTGATGAGGGAGTTATTATCTAAGGAAGGGGAACGGAGCTTGTTAATGATGTAGACAACATAATTGAGGGCTTCAACCTAAAACAAAGGAGGTAACATGGATTGAAAGAGTAGGCATCACATTTTTTCTACAATATGCCTATAAAGTTATATTACAGTACTAAATTTCATTTCAAAGGTCAAATATGAGCATATGACCAACTGACCAAACGTTGAAAACAATAGATGAAAGGCAAGGGAGTCGATGATCCAAAAGCCACCTCACGTGCCACCTTATTAGATGAAAACGCGTGAAGAACACAGTATTCACTCTATCTATATCAAACTAGCCATAAGGGACCGTCAATTGACAGACATAATGTTATTCATTCAAGGGCGAGACTAACTCATATAAAATGAATAGTTTTAATCTTACTTCACATTTTGCAAAATATAGAAAATGGAATGAGTTAAAATTCTTCATTTACAGAGGAAGACCCTTCAAGCCCTGTGGTGGGATCTCAGTTACAGTCACCAGAGTAAAGATTTTCTTTTGCATCCTCGTCCTCTTTCCTCTTTCGAGCAAGCTGTATCAACCCTTAGGTAATTTAAAACTGAACAATATACGAACAACTCCACCTGTTATTATGGCACAAAATTTATATCATATAATCGAAAAATTAGTTACTAAAAATTATGACAGTGTGTAGTCCGATGGGTAGTTCTTGGGTTCGACTCCCATCACATGAGCTTTCTGCATTGTTTTTCAGTTGTAATTTTCTCAGTATAAGTAAAAAGAGGTTAAAAAGGCCATGGTTGGTGTGCAATGCACATGAACATAAAGAATCGATCACATATTACATGCTCCAACATTCTTCCAAGAGAAAGCAGATAGGTTTGTAATTGAAAGGCGAAAACCACAAGTGAAGGTCCAAATCATCTGTCCAAGCTATAACATTACACGAGAAACATAAACAGTAGCTGATACTATAGCCGAATATACAACCAGTAACAACATCAAGAAATGGAATGCATCAATTTCTTTAGCCAGCTTCACCAACCTTTTTATCCGCTAGGCTTTCTACTCATCAAAAGCACGCGTCCAAAAGGCAGCAACAGCACAAGGCAGCCAAACTGCAGATCAATAGTAACAACATCAAACCTTCGATTTTCATAGCATAGAACACCACAGGAATCGATAAAATTATAATATAAATGTAATTTTCTGAGTTATATAACTAGCTAGAATACACAAATCAATTGGTATTTTTCAACACCAACAAAGACCATAGTTCAATTGTTATTTTTCAACACCAATAAAGATCATTCCCTATTAGACTGATCAAGCGAAGATACAAAGGAGTGTCGTATATTCACCACCTACCTAATAATCTTAGATGTTGATTCCTTAATGTAAGAACATAAGTTCATCTTAGATGGACAGATTATTATCTGATTTCGTATTCAACAATAATAGTTGATAAGTTGTTATATTCAACTAGATGATTATGCACAGTGCAGCCTATGCGAATTCATTCTCGTTCTTTTATTATATTTTTGTATGATTGATAGAATATTGTTAAAATCATGCAAACCTTTATTATTGGCATTCACAATCTTTTGAATGTTGGATTATTTCAACAATTGTTTATTGGATTTCTCTCTTCGTGCAGGCGAGGACATGTATTTGGTTTGATTATATGTCATTGATTGTATTATGTGGTGGTTGATTGATTATATTATTATCCCGCAACAACAAACGATTCGCACAAAAAATCACTTACAATAAATAATTAGGAAATTTGCAACAATAGCACCTTTTTAACATTATTTTTGCAATTTTAACAAAAAATATTAAAATTAGTATAATATAACATGCTTCATATTTTACTATACAAATGGATACGGCTAAGGAATGATGTTTCTCGTGTTACATAAACCTTATTTCAGTCCATCAGGAAAAAATAATCTCTAATCTAGTATATTTGACATGAAAAGGACTGTTATTGAGTCATATTAGTAAAGTGCATTTCAAATAATACACTTTTTTTTTTTGTAAATTAGCGATGAGGTGAGTATCGAACAAGGACCTTTAGGTCACTGGCAGGAGCCTTTTCCACTAGGCTATTCGATTAACTCACAAAAAATACATAATTGAAAATTCTGAGTGGAAAAAATGGAAACTTTAACTCACTAAATTTCAAAATCTATGTATCTCTCGAAGTACTATTCTTGCAAATTTCCTATACATAATCATATTAAAGCAAGTAAATTAAAATATGATGGGATGGCAATTACGCACACTTTTAACAAATTATCTTCCCGATTCATCCCGATCCAAACACACGAGTAAGTGTAGAGGCTTGGCGCTTCAAACTTGGCCCGGGATAAAAAAAAAACAAAAATACTACTACTAGTCAACATATATTTTTTTGTAAATTAGCGATGAAATGGGTTTCGAACACGACTTCTGCTCACTAACACAACCTTTTTCCACTAGACTATTCGATTAACTCACTACTAGTAAATATATTACGTGTTTGGCTACATACCATCCTTCCATGAGACCAGAGCTTCCCGATTGCTTCTGTGGCGGAGGCGGCGGTGCATACTGGGGAGCATACTGGGGTGGGTACCCTTGTGGTGGGTATCCTTGGGGAGGGTACCCCTGCGGTGGGTAAGCATCTTTCGGGTACCCTTCTGGTGGGTAACCTACAAAACATCATAAAAGTCAAAATTCAATAAATTAAAACTACATCAAAATACCAAATTAGGTAATAATTCAAGAAAAAAAAACTGACAAATAAATTACTGTAATTAAGAATAAACCTTGTGGAGGAGGAACACCAACTGGGGGTTGTGATTGATTGTAGTAACTCATGGTTGGTTAATCAAACGAGAAGATTATTTGTTGAGTTTAGTTTAAAGATTTTGTTGATAATATATAAAAGTGGAGCAGGAATAAAATTAGTTGAGAATGGGGGTCTTTGTAACTGCTCGAATAGATCTTCTTACTCACGTGTAGGGCGGTAATTGTAAAAGAACCTCACGGTTCCATTCGGTTCGACAAGTTCGGCTTGAAAAGATAGGTTCGGTGTAGCTCGTATCGAACTTGAACCGAATGCTCGGCCTCGCTCTAATACATATATTTCAATTCTTTTTTTTCTTCTTATTTTATCAAGAAGATTCAAACTTTAGTTCGAACTTCGAACCGTTGGAATGGAACCTCGAACCTTCGAATTTTTTGAGCCGAATCGAACTTCAATTTTTTTGCTTCGGTCGAACTCGAACCGAATCTTCAAATCTCTCTTTTTAAGCCGATTCGAACCCTGGCGAAATCATAATTATGTCATTCTTGTGTCGAATGTAAATTCTTTCTTAACGAGCCGTTCACCAAGTTACAAGTGGAATTGAAACATCAGTCATCCACACCAGCTTAAATTCGTCCTACAATTCAAAAAGTTTTGTACTACTTTTAAATTCCATGCATATTACAAGATTCTAATGGCTAATTCGCATTTTACATCATATACTATCAAATTGATTTTAATTTGTCCACTACAATTCTAGTCGTTTCAATGTGCCCCTCTGAGACCTTCTCAGGAGAGTTTTTTTCATTTAATCATATAAAATGACTATTTTACCCTTATTATTATTCAAAAGTAAAGGGACAACATTAAAATATTTTACATAATTTCATATAGGCACCTGAACTAACAAAATCATTTCTAATAAGCACATGTATTCTCTAATCTTTCAAATAGCCACCTGAACTGGATTTTTGGCACTTGAACTTTCGTTTTTTTAGCATTTTGACACTTTTTCAACATTTTGACTTAGAAATAATCCTTAACCCAGGGGCAAGTTAGTCATATTGAAATGATTTTTTGAAGGAAAATTCAAGAAAAGTTCAGGTGCCACTAATAAAAATGACATTTTACACCAATTATAATGAAAAATTCAAGTGCCAATCTAAAAATATTTCTTCCTTGTTTGTAACTGCCATTATTTAGTAAACTAACAACATTTTAGATTCAATATTCGCGAATATATTCAATTAATTACTTTTATTAGTTGATATTTAAAATTTTAGCTCAAGAATTACTGAAATTGGTTCCAACTATAGACCCCAAAATAGTTTATCAAAATTACAAAAAAAAAAATAAAGATTTATATCACCAAAATACAAAAAAGATAGAATTTTTATTATCAAAATAACAAAAAGTTAATATTCTTATCACAAAAATACAAAAAGAGGCATTTGTCAACTTTCAAGGAAAATAAAAAATGATCATTCCAAAGAGGAGGTTGCTGCTGTAGCTAAACAATGACGATCAAAATCATCCTAAATTTGTTTGCTCTTCTGCTACCATTATGTTGAATGTTACTACTAATTTAAATATTTTATATTAAAGGAGAAAATAAAAAAAGGTCCTAAAAGGTCACCCTAAACCGCCCCCCACCTTGCTGGACTGCCGTCGCCTCCATCTCAGCTCCACCTCCACCTCCACCTCCATTTGAATTTCCTCTGCCTCCGCTTCGGTTCCGCCTAATTGAACCTTTATTTTTTCTTCCGGACATTTTTGGTGGTAGGGTGAGTAATTGTGGTAGGAGATGAAGAACAATGTCAATGGTTGATGTAATCGAAAGGTTTGATCTTTTAAAGAGATATTTAATGAGTTGGACTAAATTATGAGGTTGGGTTAGATTATATGAGGTTAAGTTAAATATAAACGTTGTTTGATTATTCGACTCTTCTTAAAAGGTTTTAAATATTGAAAAACGGTGAAAATGATGAAATACGAAAATTCAGGTGTCAAAAATTTAATTCAAGTGTCTATTTAAAAGGTTGGATAGCACAGATACTTATTTGAAATGATTTTGTTAGTTCAGATGCCTATATAAAAGAAAGCCCCTAATTAATACTCCTTCCGTCCAAAAATAGTTGACGTTTGGCACTAATTTTTTGTCCCAAAATAGTTGACGTTTTAATATTGAAAATTGTACTTTTACATTTTCAATGAACTTTTTGACTACTTTTTGTATTGAAATTAGCCACCAATCAATTATATAGTTCAAAATAATTGTATTTTTACTTTTTTAATGTACTTTTTGACTACTTTTAATTTTTCTTAATATATGTATAAATTATTAGAACGTCAACTATTTTAGAACGGAGAGAGTATTACACTCTAGCCCTTGTCGAGTGGCGTGGCAGCCCCTTGTTGGTTAGTTGGGATTTCAATTTTATCCTTCCCACTCCCCAACAATCCACCTCTCTAAAATATATTCCATCCATTTTATTTTTTGTCAGAGAAGATAAAAATTTATTGAGTAGTCCTTAAAAAATATGAATAAACTTAACCCTCGACCAATAATTTTTATTGGAAGGTACTATGGTGTAACGGGTTGAAGTAATCACAATTAGGCCAGACTTGCTACAAGCTACAACAGAGACAAGATTCATATTACATGAGCGACACAGCAGAAGGGAATCTCACATTAAACCGTTTAGCCTCGAGGACAAATTTTGCCATACAAAAAATTCGAGTTCATCGAAGAATCAAGATGAACACTAAAAATAAATAAGTACATTATACATAAATGTATAGATACCATTTCCTGAAAATGTTGAGCTCCGTATGAATTTGTATATCAAAAAGATAACATGCAATGGAGCCATGCTCGTCTTGAAAAGTTCAGCGAAAAGTATGAGTATACCTCATAGAGTTGTCGTACTGGCAGACCACTTGCCCGCAGTCCTATTCCAACTATAATCTTTCCATCTTAGCAGACTCCGCCAATCCTTCGAGCTGCTTTCCACGCAATTTAGACAGCAGTTCAGATGATATAAAATGCTTTGGTAAACTTGCAACCTCGTCATCCTTGATATCATATATATTCTGAAGTTTTGTAGCCTCGGTATTTACAGATTCAGCTTCTATAAGCAATATATCAGCTTCTTCAGTGTCACCTAATTCTAGAGCAGCAAATCTTTCTGCTGCAGCAGACCCGGCAACCAGAGTCAATCTTTGGAACCTAGCTATCGCAAGTTCTTTCTCCTTTAACTCCATCTGTTCTTCAGTTGCTCGAACTTTGTCAATAGTACTAGAGATATTTCCTTCTACCTTGTTCAGATCCAAAACCATAGCTTCAACTTTAACCTGAATGTCCTCCCTCTCAACAGAGAGTGCCTTTACCTCTGCTGCTACTCTTGCGGCTTCTTTGAAGTTTCTTGAACTGGCAGCAACTTTCTTCTCTGCCTCCAACTCTGGGGCTCTTTTGTCTATGAAGATAAGCCTATGCTTAATGGATTCAATTTCTTGTTGGATACTTGATTTCGTGGACGATAGATCCTACAAGAAGCAAGAACTGAAGTTATAGATTCAATATAACAAGGAGGAAAATTTCCAAACAAAGCCGGAATTTATTTATTTGGAAATGGACAAACAGATTGGTCTCAGAGCAAGATCCTACCACTTGGCAGAAGTTAGGCTTTAGCAAGGATATCACTGTACATAGAAACTCAGCATGCTATGCAAATCTAATGGGCAAAAGGCAACGATCATCACCTATATTTCATCACGATCCCCTTTCACTAATGTTTTAAAAATCCTTATTTATTCATTCTGTAGTCAGTTCCTTCGTTAACTTGGTCACATGATATACATGTGGCTTCGTCCAGAGTCAATTTTTGTATTATTTTTTATTTTCTAAATAATTATAGAATTATATATATTTGCCCATACAACAATTACGTGGTCAGCAAATGGCTAAGTTAACGGCAATGAAATAGACTACTGAACTGAAAGATCCACTTTTTTGTTCATGGGTGAGCGAATGAGACATTTAAAACATGAGTGAGCGAAAGAGGTCCATGAGAAAACGTCAATGATGATCCACGTCAAATTATCCATATCAACAACATAATTTATATCACTAACATTCACCTTATCATATATATCCTTTCTCTATTTTAAACTTTAAATTTGATGAGGGTTTGGTTCATCCGACATGTATATGTCATGAACACCCCGCTTTTTATGTTCTATAATCTCGTCTCTTAATTTCTGATGTTTAACCGGTGGCGGCGCCTTTCTGCACACGCCAAAGGAGGTAAAGGCACCGCCATGCCCCCGCCTTGATCATAACAAATGTGGTTAAGTTTCACAGGTTTTTATCATCTTTATGGTTCCTATAAAATATTGATGGGAAAATAGATAAGCTCTCAAAGAGCGGTGGAGCAAAGAGATATTACGTACTCTTCAAAGGATAGTTTCTTCTACGCAAACCTCCAAGATGTCTCTCCACCCTAAGGGGCCTGAGCTAGTGTTACAGTCTGGCGGATTGCACATAACCTTTCTTTCCTTTGATAGTCAATCCAACAAGGAGTGTGTATGTTTGGATAGCATAACACTCTATATATAATACTGGATAAAAATTGTTGTTTTGTCAAAGTTGATATGAACTTTGCAGGAGTTCCACTAATTTCTCCCTTATGAACTCATCTCACTCGATCCAACTAAATGAAAAAAGAATTCTTATGTTCCAGTTCAAAGAGATGAAAGAATTATAAGAAGTAGCAGAGTAGCACTACACAAAAAACATTCCCAAACGCTTCTAAAGAGGATCCTACCTAAGAGGGGTAAGGGCGCACGGATGGAACTCTAGAATAAAAAATCAACGAAACCGTGGGAAGTTGTTATAATTCACTTAATCTCAACAGGTATATTTTAAGAAAACTGACTAGAGAGAGTAAAATCCGGATGCATATAACCTGAAGACATCTATGATTAGAGCATGCTTTTACTTGAACATTTTTTTATAGCATGTTTTATGCTAGGCAAATCTCAATTACTTTAATAACTTAACTTCATCTTTCCTTTTTCTATCAATGGATCGTCCTCTCCCCTTAAACACACTTATACGATCCTTCCCTTCCTATTATCAATCCTATCTTGGTTGAGACCTAATGATTTCCAAAATAATGTTCACAACATATTCTATGTCCTTCAAAATGTTACTATGATCATAGTTTGGGGTACAGTTCGGTATGGAATTCGGTTGGCATAAATAAATCGGATATGGTGGGGTAGTCTCATTATTTATACTCACTATTTATTTACATATTTTTATTATATTCTTAAAAATTTATTTCATGTTTGATTCAACTTTTGAAGGTTGGATGAATAATATTTAATGAAGCTTCCAAGTCCAAAAGAAGCTTGGTTTGGATCACCTCATTAAGTAATCCCAAATCCCAAATAGAACAATGTATTTACTACCCAGTCGGTTAACATAACAGCCAAACATTGAATTATTAAATTTAATCAAAACTTAAAAGGTTTCATCTTCCTTCCTGCCTCCATATTTCCAGTCTCAGAGGTTGAATTCGCTCCGGAACGGCTGAAATGGCCGAATCAGGAGCGAATTGAACTTCGACTCGGTACGGTCATATCGAATCGGAGTTCGACAGTGCAGTGACCAAACTATGTGACTATGCTTAACATTACCTTAGGTTTTGGTTTCAGTACTTTTTGATAATATCCACAACTCCAAGGTATAAAGATTAATGAACAAAACAAGCCAAGATTTTGCATATTTCTGCAACGGAACACATACCTGAATGGAAGATCTAGCTGCAGATATCTCATTTTTCAGACTCTGGACATCCTCGGAAAGCTTTTCTTCTGCCTTGGCAAGTTTCTCTTTTGCTTCCTTGAACTTCATAACAACCTGTAGCAAGCTTTTGCGGAACCTAACATCTTCAAGATATGAATTAGCTTCATCCAAGGAACTCGTCGAAAGTTCCCTAATCTTGGAACCTCTATGTTCTTCTTGAGAAAGGTGAGCATCAATCTCATTTTTTCTTTTGGTCAAAGATTCATCATCCATCTCTACCTGTAAAAGAGCCGACTGCAGGTCATCGTATTTGGTATTTACACTTAACTGTACCTCTTCAAATCCAGTAACAGTTCCAGCAATCTTTTTCTCAACTTTCTCAATGCTAAAATTAGCCTCTGCTATCTCTGCTTCTTTCTCTTTCACCAAAGCAAGAAGCTTCTCCAATTCTTCTGTTAAATCTTCTTTTCTTTTGTAAAGAATCTCTCTTTCTCTGTGGTCATCACCTAATGAGTCCTCAATCAAGTTATCTAGACCAGACCGTGTGTCATTCATTATATGAGACTCAATTTCTAGTTCAATTTTCTTGGTATCAACTGCTTCAGAAGATAAAAGCCACTCCTCCATCTCTATCGAAAACAATTCTTCTGCATTCTTCATAACCAAATCTGCATTATCTGCAGCATCCTAAGAGAAGTAACATAAATCAGTTGTTTCAAAACTTGGAAGTACGTGAAACTGCTACAGAAAGTACATAAGGTGTACCATCAAGAACAGAATTACAACCTTCAAGATTCAATATCCAGAAAACTTGTAGGCTTCATAAATCGTTGGAAGAAAAAATTGTTAGGCTTGTTAGCATTAGTGTCCAAGACACCCCTTCAAGTTGAAACAAGTACAATAATTTTGTCACTTCCCAATAATTTGTTCTACGAAATCAACAAGTAATATTTATCTCATCAGGAAGTTGTCTTCTCGGCATTGACAGAGGTTTCTTACTATATGTCTTGTTTCTAGTTAATTTCTCTTAACATTTATACTTGCTTTAAATGAAATTTCAACTCCTTATTTCATTTACCGTTCATGCATTGCAACTCATGACTCGACTGAGTAAAAAATTATATCAACAGTTACTATTTAAAATTGTCCCCATCTAGTGACCTGCAGGACTTCTCATGACTGAGTAGAAATTATACCAAAAGTTACTTATTTTAGTTTTCCCCATCTAATGAACTCCAGGAGAATGTTTTACAGCTTATTGGGGTGGGAAAGTCTTTGTTTATTTGCATTAGACTTTAGCTTCACTTTTGCGTAAGAAATGTTGTCATTCTGTAACCTCGCTGCTTCCCATATTTGCTAATATATACAAACTCATTCAAAAGGAGAAACTTTTTAAGGAAGAAGACTACCAAATAACTTTACTACAAATTTCCTCAAGAGGAACTTTTCTTTGATAAATTAACAAAAGTTAACTCCATTGGATAATCAAACAAGTGTGTTCTTAAATCAACACTCCACATTAATGCCTTACGAATTGCTGCTGATCCCATGATCAAATATCTTCAAACAACAAAATATTTAACATGTAAATTGGGTATGTTTGTCCTCCATACTGCGAAACATCATAAACCTATATGCGACAAACTCATAAAATCAAGGCATATAAATTCCCAAAACGAAAACTTCAATCCCAGAATCGAATTCATCAATAGATCCAATTCTATCAAATTCACATAATTCACAAACAACATAGAGGTATACAATAAATATCTTTCACCAATAAATCTTTAGGATGCTAATTATTAGGTAGTAGGTACATTTGTTCTGCAATATTGATATACATCCGCTAACTAAACGTTAATACCCAACAAACTCATAATCTAATCGAGCCACATGAAACTCCCAACACGAAATCTTGAGTCCCATAATTGGATCAATCAATCGATTCAATTCTACCAAATTCACAAATAACATACGGATAAATAAAATTACCATGGCAAAATTGTTGAGCAGGGAAGCACATTCTTCCTCAACACGAATCTGCTCCTCGAGAACTCGAACCATCTTCGATTCAAGATCATCATACTCAACCTCAGCATTCCTGAGCGCCACTAACAACGCCTCCTTCTCTTCCTCTGCGGAAGATAGACTCTGACTAACTAAATCCGCTTTCTCAAAATCCTCAGCTTCGCAAGCTTCCTCGAGCTCCTTCTCGAGATCTCGAAACTTCTCAGCTGCCTGAAGCAAACTCTCGGACGCCTTTCTCCTCCTCCTGATGGCATCCTTCCGTAATTCAGACACCGCTGACACCGCTTCTTTGGCCGAATCAATCTTGTCAGTCACTCGATTCTTAATCTCCAAAAACCTCAACTCTACATCGTTACAACCACTCCTCGTTCCCTCTACTTCTTGAGCTTCTTCAAGCTTCAATCCCGATCCTCTATCTTCATCAGGCAATTCATTTTTATCCCCTCTACTCTCCTCATCCTCATCACACACTCCTACATCCTCCGAAGCAGTTGCCTCATCCGTGCCAGTGGTTGTGGCAGCAGTGGAGGTGACGACATCATCCTCCGCCGCAACTGCACCAGAAAATGAGACAGCGGCAGAGGCGATGACATCAACAGATGCGACATCATCAGCAGCTTCTGCTGAATCGGACCAGGTCGAAGTCGCAGCCGTTGTGGTGATGACGTCATAATCGGATGCGATGACGCCAACAGGGCTGGTGATGGTGGATGGTGATCCGCGGCCATAACCGATGCGTAAACCAGAAGCGCGCTTCTTCTTCCGGGTGGAGGAGGAGAGTTGCCGGGATAATGACGGCGGCGGAGTGGTGATGGTGGTGGGGGAGGGGGAGGGGGATGGAGGAGTGACAAGAGTGAGATCGGTGAAGAGGTTTTCGTCGAGGGGTTGAGATGAAACGTCGTCGTTTAAGGATGTGGAGTCAGATAGTGAAGATTCTGGAGGAGGAGGAGTTAAAGTATCCGATTGGTTAGATGGTGTAATGAGAATCATCCCATCGAAAAGAGAATCCATATCTTCATCCATCTCTTTCTCTCTTACTCTTTCGCCAAAAATCAGAATTTTGAGATGCAACTAAAAACCACTGTACAATATTCTTAACAGATGACTTGGGAGCTGGGATCAAGAAGAGGGATACTCTTTATTCGATTCTAGAGTTAATCGAATAATCTAGTGGAAAACACTCTGTTAGCGATTTAGGGGTTCGAAATTCACTTTATCGCTAATTAACAAAAAAAAACAAAAAGACTAAGGCAGAGGGAGGGGGGCTGAGACTTGAGACTGATGTGCTATACACACCAAGCACTCTCACCGTTTCGATATGTTTGATTATTTGGGGATAAAGTACTTTATTAAGTAAATGTGTAAGATTACTAATATGTCATCAAATAAAAGTGTTGGAGTATTAGTACTTCATTAGGGACAAAAAGTACTTTTATAGAGGTAAAAAAGAGAAAATATGCTTAAAAGTTCTTTGGAAATGTAAACAATCAAACATTTTAAAACATGACAAAATTTCTAAACAATCAAACATATTGAAACAGATCGAGTAATAATTTTTTGGAGTAAAATACAATTATCTCCCCCTATTTGTGAGTTAAGTAATTGAGAGAATTTCAGAGAGGCGCAAAATAGTAATTTCACATTAAAATAACAATGTTTTGGTGTGTGTATAGTGTTGTCTGACTTGAGACGCGGGGATGATTAGGGTGGCCGGGTGGGGACGAGGGAGGGGGATCAGTTCGGTAGAAAAAATTAGTCGAGTATGCCTCCATTATCGAACCAAGTTTTTAAGTCGAAAAAGGGTTCCAATTTACCCGGTTCATTGGATATACTAAGAGCATGTACATCAACACCCTTTAAAATTATTATTGGGCTTCAAAAATTAAAAATGTAAGAACATAGTGTTTCATCAGCTTCTTTAAACTATAACTCGGGCCCCAAATTCTTTTTCACAATCACATGAATCGTACAAATATTCACACTATCAATATTACACTTACCACACTTCCGTCTACCTTTTCTTCTTCACTCCAAGAATTTCTCTTGCAAAAATTACTATTTATTCGTAAGTTATTGACAACTTACGAATGAACCTGGTCGGGCTAAATTTATTGGTGTCATGGAATTGGAATTGAAGTTTACACAATAAAAAGATTTTTCGAACTTGTATTTTGCCTCTTCCGGTTACATGCATCAAACAAATATATTGAAAAAGATAATATTGAAAGCAAGAATAATATATATTCTTTAGAGAGAGAAGCATAACTCCGAACAGTTTGAATTTCAAATAAAAAGAATCACCGTGCAAAAATTTATTTATAATTTGTGCGAAAATTTGCAATTTAGTTATAAGTTATATGAGTCACATATTGTAATACCCGGCCCAGAGTGGACGATGTGATATATTTGATATGATTTGATTTGTACTACTCATACCATCAAGATGCATCTTTTTTTCGGTTGCCCAACTCATAAGAGTTCCAAAGTTAAGCGTGCTTGACCTGGGGTAATTTTGGGATGGGTGACACACTGAGAATAGAGAAAAATTTAGGGGAGGAGTACTTCAAATTAGTAAATTCAATACTTCTTTCAGTAAGTTGATTTGCTATCAAATTTTGTTAAGTACTGAATGAAATCCTTACCAAAATTTTAATTCAAAATTTACTACTTATTTTTCTCCTGACTTAATCTCAAAATTCTCTAAGAAAGTTAATTTGTCCAATAGTAACCCTAACAATCATGCATTCCTTTTCACCAGCTTCTTCTTATCCAAGTTATCAACTTCCATTGGTGAGGAGATTTCTCTCAAACAAGTTAATAATTTTTTTTCTTTATCCATTTATACTTTCAATGTAAATCTCTATTTTCTATACGTTTTTTCCTTTTTTTTTATCATACGTTTTGGATTGTTGAAAATTTATATTTTCAGTATGAAGAATTACATTGAATTGTGCTTGGAGCCTGCACGGAACAAATTCTTTATATATTCAGTAAACTGTTAATACAACCCACGTCAATTAGCACGTCGACTGTTAGATCAGTTGGCTCAACAGTAAAACAAAGACCAAAAGAAAACAGAACACAATAAATTTGGTAACCCACGATTTGCTTAATATTGTTATTTTCCACCACTAATGCAACAATACTCTCTGCAATATAAAACTTAGTTTGGAATTCAATATTGTTTTTCCCCTTTCATATTTTAACTTTTCTATTGTATATGTTTTTGATTTTTCAGCATTTATAAAATTGTTGAACACGTGTTCACATACTTCAAAATAGTTACTAGTGAATAGTTTTTTAATAATAAGTTGAGATAATATTATGACAAATATACTTTATTACTAGAAAAAACGTCATGACTATGAACATTAAGGCATGACAGAGAAATAATGACAAATGATATTTTATTACTACGCAAAAATGTCATAACCATGAACAGTCATGGCATGACAATGAAATGATGGCAAATGATATTTTATCACTACTAAAAAATGCCATGACCATGAACAGTCATGGCATGACCATGAAATAATGGCAAGTGGTTTTTTATTATTATGAAAAAATGTCATGACTATGAACATTCATGGCATGACAATGAAATGATGGAAAATGAAATTTTATCACTTCGAAAAAATGCCATGACCATGAACAAGCCTGTCATTTTTATACAATTGAACATATAAATATATTCAAATTATGTTCTATGTTTCTGCCAAATCAATTTTTTATTTAATAAGATCATTTTTCATATTCTCTTATATATATGTTTCATGGTTAAACCATATCAAATTCATAATACAAAAAAATTATACTATAAGGATAATGAATCTACTCAATAAAATTTCATTATATAGGATAAAAAAGCGTAAACACTGGTAGCATGCCGTTGTTCTTCTTTCATGTGGCATTAGTGTATCCACTATACATAAGTTCAAAACATATCAGGATGGGATCTTAGAATTTTTTTAGAATTTTTTTTAAAAAAGCAATATACAAAAACGTTACAAACTAAGAGAAGAAATGCTAAAAGAAAAAAAGATAATAAATGTTAAAAGAAAACATATTTGAATCAAATCTCTTGCTATAATTGTGAGAAAAAACTGATTGAGGAAATCATAGGAGAGTGAGTCTCACACGCGCGTTTGGAGAATGGAATTTTTTATTGTATAATAATATGTAAAATGATTATATTACCCAATGTTAACATGGAGATAACTATATGATGTTATCACGTAAGTGAATCTCGCCAATTTCCAGTCAAATAACAAAGAATAACAAAGCACACCACATATACATATTAAACATCCTTCAAATAATGAACCAGCCAATTTCAAAGCTACAAAATACAAATACTCACCAAGAAATTCTCTCTAGACTCCTGGTGATAAAAAATTTATGTGCACAAAATCAGGTGGTCAGGACATCCGGCAGCGTCGGGGAATGAGCTCCAAGTATTTTACCCCCCAAGTCCGGGAAATTTTCACATCCAGGTAAAGCACCAACGTGACCATCGACATCGACTTGCAACGGATACTTGAGTATGTGACCTTGCAGTTTTGTGAAATTCTCGTCCACATACCTCTTCCAATTCGCGTCTGCGATTTCATTCACCTTCTTCACACACTCCAGAGACTCCGGCTGCTCGTAACACTTTTCTAAAGCACCAAGGTGTTCTGCCCAAAGAGACATCCTGTAACCATATATCTTAACAAAACACCAAATTCAGTGATAGTAATTCGAGAAATTGGGTTAAATAGCACCTATCAACGGTGTAAATTAACTTAGAGCACCCATTTAGAACTTTTAGCAAAATAGCACAAAAGGGGATGAAATGACTAATTTACCCCCTTATAAACTTAGAGATTTTTTAAAGATTTTTTTCGATTATTTCATCCGATTTTTTTCGATTTTTTTTCCCACATTTTTTTTTCAGTTTTCTTTTTTCAACTTTTTTGTGATATTTTTTTTCGATTTGTTTTTCATAGTAAAAAGTTTTGATTTTGGTAGTTGTTTGACTTGTTTCGCAAAAAAGTCCAAGTTTGATAAGTCTTTTGGCAAAAAGGAGTCGATTTTGGTAATTATTTCGTCTAAAAGTTTCAGTTTTGTTAGTTGTTTTGGCTAAAAGTTTCGCTTTTGGCAAAAACATTCGATCTCAATAGGAAAAAAGTTTGATTTTTGCCAAACCTTTTTGTCAAAACTGAAACTTTTAGCTAAAACAACTACTAAAATCGAACTCTTTTTACTATGAAAAAATCGAAAATTAAAATTGAAAAAAATCTAATAAAAATGAAAAAGATATCGAAAAAAAAAATTTTAAAAAATATGTAAAAAGTTCTCTAAGTTTATAAGGGGAGGTTAAATTAGTCATTTCATCTCTCTTTTGTGCTATGCTAAAAATTCTAAATGTGTGCTCTAAGTTAATTTGCACCATTGATGGGTGCTATTTAACCCAATTTCTCCAGTAATTCAGCATGATTAAGTGTATATTAGTTTTTCTTTCTTTCTTTTTTTTCATTTTTTTTTGTTAAGTGTATGTTAGTGCTCCCCGAAAGAACCGATTTTAAATGATCACTAGATATAATAATCAATATCTAAAAAAGAGGGTAAATTACTAAATAAATTTGATTTAAACAACAAGATCATACCTGGCCGTGTGGGTAGCGCTTCTTTGCCCAAGTATAATGAGGTTGATAAGCACCCATAGCGATTTCTGTGTCTTTCGTGCCAGCCATTGATCGCTGATTTATGTTTGCAGATCCTATCACTATATAAGAGTCATCCACGATCATCCCCTTGGCGTGCACATATATCATAAATCGTTGGAACTTATAGGAGTCACACACCTGATCACGTGTAAATCTATCGATGAGCTTTGCTAACAAATCGCAAGTATATGAGTATGGTTCAAGGTCAGGTCACGGGAAAATGGATTTGAGATAACAGATTTTATAGATAAAAAAGTTGGGTGTGTCCTTGAGGGAGAGCTTCTGTAAGTAAGATCGAAGTAATATAGATCAGTAAGAACAACTACCTTCTCAGCATCTCCATTGGAACCAACCGTATTTGGACATTCTTGACGGTTACCAAGGCAGTAAAAGTTCAGATAGTCCAGAGGATGGGCGTCTACAATCTGCGTAGACTTCAGTTCCTGCGCTATGATTTGGTACATCATTTGCATCGTCTGGCTCTGTCAAAACAATAAAGAATTTGTCAGTATGTACTCAATATAATCACTAAAAATAAGTAGTCATACTATGCTCACGAAAAGAAGCCCACAAGGGTCGATGTATTGAACTTAGTATAGTAAGTTAGTAACACAAACATAATAAGTCACCTGCCAAAAGAGAATTTCCTGCACAGTATTTGTCTTGGGATCACCTTCAGGCCACATAGGGACGACAACGTAGACGGAAAATCTTTCTTTAGCTCTAATTTTGCTGACAATTTTCTGAGTCAATTCCATTGGGATCAGATGATCAGCTCCTGACATTAGGTAATAGAACTCATATATAGTGACATATTTCATTTTTTTGGATGTCTGAGTCCGACCATATTGATCAAATAAGATGACTTTACTGGCGAAACTTCTATTTGAGGCCACCAAATTACACTGAGTCGTCGAAATTTACCACCAATTTACAAGGAA
Source organism: Echium plantagineum (assembly GCA_003412495.2). Lineage (NCBI taxonomy): Eukaryota > Viridiplantae > Streptophyta > Magnoliopsida > Boraginales > Boraginaceae > Echium > Echium plantagineum. Next base: position 24,818,359 of record CM016564.1, read on the forward strand.
AAACACCTCAAAATTGTTGATTTCATACTCTCTTTGTGTGTTTTAACTGCCGTTCTAGCTATTTTAACGTCAATTAATAAACAGTCACATATTACACATATGTCTTTAATTAGTGAATTAATCAAAAATTACATTTATGTATTAGTATTATACTTATATCACTTTTTTTTAATTAAAAAAATGGGGTTACCCTTTAATTTTATTAATACGAATAATCCATTAAAATTATCAAACATCGGTACAATTCATAAACTCGTATGGTCAAGGAAAGAGGCGACTAACATCAAACTAGTGAGAGAAATTATCTCTCTAACCACTTTCCTTGCTAGGAAGAGGGCTCGAACACGAGACCTCCGCTAGAGGTGTCAGCATGCTTGCCACTAAGGCAAAATGTAATACGTCAACTAAAAAACGAACAGAGTATAAACTATATAAGATATTTTTTCTTTTTACAAAATTCAAGGACGTTCAAATGAACCACCTTGAACAATGTGGCATCCGCCACTGTCTAGGAGACACTAACCAGTAAATATTAACTGCTCTTAGCTTATCCAAGGATATCTGATCTCTACAACTTAGACGACGTTAAGAAAAGTAAATGCAGGTTAGTAAGGTTCAAGGCTAACCTGCATTTTTGTATGATGACCAAGCATATGATGACCCAAGAAAATACTGATTTTCAATATATATGAAGTGTTGGGCGGATCTGATAGCCTGAATGTATGCCGTTTGAATGCTTCTATCTATCACGAGATCCTTCGAGCAGATGAGATTCTGATATTAATAAATGTTAAAAGGTGAGATGTCAGTATATTCATCAAAATAAAAAGTATGCCAAGACTCCATCGCAAGCAAATTTTTAAGCAAATTTTTAAGCCGTCAATCAAAAATAAAACTATGCGAATGACTGCAACGATCAAGTTGTCACCTCTGACGACTTTCTGCATCACTTATATACAGAGAACTTTAAATAAACTTGTAAGAGATTCTATGATGATACTTACAAGTTCAATTGCATCATCATAGTACTTGGGAAATCCTTTCACCGATCCTGAATCAATTGATCTGAATATCTGTAGAACATGTAAAGAATTAGGGTGGAATACTATTTAATAGAAAGGGGAAAAACAGTAAACGATGGAAGGAACAAAATATAACATATAACCTGAACATGCCAATTTTCTGGGTCGTTTTCCTTCGATACGTATAGATTGGAATCATCAGGTGGAACCAACATGTATGTCCCATCTTTAGAAAAAGACATAACAGGACTAAGTATCCATGAGATACGTTCAATTTTTATCATAGCATCATTATCCCATAGACTCATTTTCTTCTTCCGCAGCAGGCTAAATTCTTTCCACTTCGTTGCTTTCCTCCAGCGTTGAGCAAAGTTCATGAGGACATCATATGCAGCAGGTCCATCAATTTTGCAGTGCAAGTCATGCCATGGCTGTCTGGGAGCCTTGGATCCAATCTACGGCACCATATAAGGGGAATGAGAACAACCAACCAAGGAAACATCCAATAAAGAGGATGAAGAATTCAAAAGCAAAGAAAGCAAACGGAAGGGGTAGAACAACTGGACAGAGTTATAAGCGTGCCGGTCATTAAAATGAAAACCAATACTGTATAGTACTCACAGGGGTATTGGGTTGATGAAAATCGCCATTGAATACAGTGTCAAGGTCATGGAATAATCGATGGTCGGGTGTATCATACCGACCATCACATAGATCCAGACCACCTATGAAAGCTGAAAGTTTCCGAAAGTTACCAGAAGCCTGATTATCTACTATAACACATTTCTGATGGTGTGTGAAGCAACTACCAATGACCTGAAGACGACAGTTTGTAAGCAAGGCAATTTTCTTGATTAGATGCATATACCATAATGGAACACACAAAGCTAAGCTAATAAAATGGGACATCAGAGATAACATGTACAGCCCTGAGTCTGAAACATAGTTCCACGATATATGCTCCCTATGTCGGCAGATATCTTTTATAGAACATGATTATGTGAAAAGGAAGGCTATGGTCAATTCACGAGCCGATATTAGATGGCTAAGACAATCTGGTATGTGCACTATCAATTTGAGAAAAAGTAAGGGTTAAATTGAGAACAATATAATTTTTGGATTGAACGAGGCCTTCACGTATTCTAGAGATAACATATTTTTTTTTTTAAAAGGTAAATGTATAGCAAGTCCCATAGAAAGAAACAGATCATCTAAGGCTATTGAATTGTCTCAAAGTAAAAAATCACAAAATTTGAAGTGCGAAAGCTGGCAATTTATAAGTAATCCAACAAGAACAAAGTTATAGGCCAGTAACTATAGTTTATATTTTCATATACAGACGTATAGATAGGCATTAGAATTCCTACCTTTTGTTTCATATAGCTAAGCTTACTGCTTGGATAACGTGGCGATAGAACACATATGACAGTTGAATGCTTGAAAAACTTTTTAACCTCTTCATCATGTGTTTGCATCATTCCAGTCTGTAAATAATGGCACGTCAGGTTATACATTTAACATTTGGCACAGCATGATATATATAATGAAACCATATCTAGATGTCTGGACTACCAACTTGGAAACGAAACGAAACGAAAAGAGCTTGTTTGAGTTAGTCACAACTTCAAAATGATATCTTCAAGTTTTATCTGAATGATATACTGCGAGCTAGTAACTAAAACTGTAGTAGATCTGTTTCACGTATTCCTTGGAAAGACTTCAATGAAGAGATATAATCACAGAAAGACAACGAGAAAAAAGTAGACGAAGGTTTCAGATTCTGCTGACTTTTAACAAATTCTGATTTTATAAGAAACTGGAATGCTGATACATAAATAGCAATATTAACACAAAACATTAGCATTAGCAATATCATTGTATTCTAACATAAGTATTAACTGCAATATGCAACTAACAGTTTAATAAATTAATTCATACCAACAAATACATTGTACTTAATATTTTCTATATCAGATTGAAATGGAACCTGAATAACAAATAATATTCACCAATTATAAAAAGGTTTAAAGGCACGTTTGACCACATATGTTTGCTGCTGCGTCACCTTTTGATCACACATGTTTCATTTTGTTTTATTTTGTTCCATTTGGTCACACGTATTTACAACAGTGGCCTTAGTTACTACTATCGGCATAATGTCAGTTAAATTTTGAAATGTGAAACATGTGACATTGTAAATTTGTCCAACTCGTAAAACATTCTCATGAACGTCACATATTATAAATTTTTCAAATGTAACACGTGTGATCAAAAGGTGACGCGGCGGCAGGCAAACATGTGTGATCAAACGTGCCTTTAGTTCTTATAAAAATCATTACCGTTTTGATGAAAAGCGTATTATGAGACGTCTTATCATCCCAAACCAACAACAAGACTCTAACCCCTTCTTCGGACTTATACTTCAACAGTTCACCCAGAGTCAAGTCGCCCCCACGCGGCAATGGCCGTGTTGGCTCTCGAACCAGCTTAATCTTATGAAAAACAGACCACCCAACAATGTAAATCATATGATGTGCCTCTGTAATTGCGTAACATATATCTTCCCAGCAAGTATTATGCCCAAAAACCTTCCCATCATCTAGCTCAACTTTGGGCAAATGAACATCATCACTTATATGAGCATCTTGATACAATGTCACCATACTCCCTTTCCTCACTGGAAAATATGTGTTTCTAACTCCTTGGTGAGTTGGATCACCTGCAATGGCGGAACCATGATTTTTATATAGGGGTTGCTAACAAACGGATACAAATGCAATACGGGGAAAAAATTCAGGGGGCTTAGTTTGTTAAATTAATCCAAAACAAGTTAAACGTGAGCAGCCTTTTAACTGTTAAGATGCACATCTCACATCGGAAGTCAATGTACAGTCAATGTACTCTCGGGTCAACCACTAGTCACCTACTCACCTGCAATTCCACATTCATACAAAGGGTTCTTCCCACACGGGGTAAACTTCATCTTAATATAAAGCCTTGAATCCTTCTTGGGTGGTTTCCCATTTGCAGCAACAATAGGAAATGGACCAGAAATTTCTTCCCCAGATAAAATTCTTGAACCACTGATCTTCACTATCCCCATAGTCTGGGAGCCAAATGTATCATTATCCTTAACACAAAACTCCAAATAGTCCATATAATGAGCAAGAGGAATTTTAAACTTCTCATCCCATTGAGGATTCTGCGAGTTCGAAATCACACGTGTCCTAGCCAGAGTGACTTGTGGGACCACAACAGTTACATAAGGGTCACTAGTGATGATGTTCCTGTGGTGGTGGAGCTTCCTGTCTCGGTTGCTCCGGCTGCGGGTTACAGCGTCGTCTGCCTCAGACGACGGAGAACCCTGGCAACCGCCAAAGAAACGGCGGAGACGCTCCGTGGTTAAGTCCATGTTGGGCAAAGCACGAGCCTCGTTGATCCATAACTCCAAATCACCATGTAAGAAAACTTCTGCAGATTTTTCTTCGGCCATATTTCACAAACTATCAAAATTCAAGGCAAAAACACCCTCTTTTTCAAGAAAATAAAGGATTTTTATGGGGGTATTTAGTACAACTTACACACAAACTCAAAGCTAAAAACCGTTTCTTTAAAAAAAAAAACGGATCTTAGACTAATGGAGTTATTTAGTACATATCACACCCAACTCAAGCTAAAAAAAAGTTTTTAATATAAGAAAAAATGGATTTTTATTATTGGGTTATTTAGTACAAATCCATTTCTAAAAAATCAATGCTACACAACCCTTTTTTTTATCAAGAAAAATGGACTTTTAGTGTATGTGGTTGAGAAAAATTGCTAAAAATATTATCCTAACTACCGTCTCCGTCCCTAAATGAACGATACATTTTAATTTTTTACGGTCAACAAAACATGATTTTAAATATGAATATCTATTATTCTACATATGAAAAAATTATAAAAAGTTGATAGTTCAAAATTATATATTGAAACGAATTTAACAAGATATCATATGACTATATTATTTTTTATTATTTTATTAAAATTATTGATCAAAATTTTAAAATTTGATCATGTAAAATAAAAATGTATCAATCATTTAGGGATGAACAGAGTACTTTGCAAGAATTTAATATATGTATGAGGGCGTTGTAAAGTCTTCTTGATCTTTAATGAAAATGGAAGCAAAATAATCAATGCAGAAAATGAGATATGATTCATGATAATGTGCAAACGCGGCAACATTTTACTGATAATTACTTATACAAAAGGTATTTTTTGGTGATTTATTACACAAGTAAAAGTTGGATTCTTGATAAGAAAAAATGGACAAGATTATACACAACTGATGAAGACATGAAAAGCAAACAAGGTACCATTATTATTGAAGTAATTGTTTGCTCAACACGATTGAACACAGTCCAGTCTATGTGAAATTAATTTATCAATATTTATAATATATAATTTTTTATTAATTAATAAATATAACATTTCTAAGTTATACTACTTTTTTATCTTAATTTAATTTAATTTAATTTTAATATGCAAAATAACATAAGATATTTGCAAATCCATTTTCATAACATGATGATCAATATTTTTTATGCATATAATGAATAGTTATCATACAAAATATTTATTAAAATAAAATAATTATATTAAATAGAGCTTCAAAAAATAACTTCTAATTCTCTTAGGGCTTGTTTGTTAAATCCAATGAGTACTTAAAATTAATTAATTAATTAAGTACTTATTTCATTAAGTCTGTTTGCTAACAAAAAAAACTTAAGTACTTAATAAATTCAAATCTAAATGAAATCCTCAACAAAATTTTAAGTCAAAATTTGCTACTTATTTTCTCCTCTTAATGACTGAATTCACAATTATTTCAAAACACCATTTTGCCCAAATCTAACCTCACAGATTACACGTTTCTTTTTCTATTCAACACTTCTTCTCTAAATAATCTACTTCAATTGCTGTCAAACGGATTAATAATTTTTCTCTTTTTCTCTATTCAATTTATTTTTGATGTTATATATTTTCAATGTAATTCTCTATTTTAATTATGATAATGTTATCTTATGGTTCAAACTGAATTTTTAGTTTTTTTTTGCATCTTTTTGTTACTATTGTTGTTAAAATATTATTTTTATATTGATTTGGGTACAGATTTTGCTTATTAGTTGCGATTGTGATTGTTAATAATGATTTATACATAAGGAAGTGTGGTGGGGGCAAATTTGTCAATACAACATAACTTGAGTAATTTTCAGTGAACTGTTATCAAACACTTCAAATTTTCAGTATTCAGATTCAATTTTAATTCAGATTCAGACATTCAGTATTCAGTTATTCAGGTTCAGACTTCAGACATTCAGATTTAACAAACATGCCATAAGTTCTAGTAATCACATTTAACCAATCAGGTAAATGAATTGATACACAATTGTCTCAATGTGCATAATAAAAAGATAATCAATATTAATTGATTTCCAACACACCCTCCCCACCATCACCATCAACCTTATCACCAACCACGACCACCATCATCATCCACCACCACAAATAATCCCTCTTTAATCACAACAAAAACGAAACCCTTGTCCACCATACATAAAAAAACGGGAACAAAGAGATGAAGGAGAATAATGGGGCAGATCTGAGTAGGCGGGGAGGGGGGGGGGGAATCTGAGTAGTAGGCGGGGCGACGGGGGGCAGATCTGAGTAGTCGGCGGGGGGGGGGGGTGCAGATCTGAGTAGGAGGGTTGTTGTTGGTGGTGGCAGTTAGTGATAAGGTTGATGGTGGTCGATGGTGATAGTGGTGGATGGTGATGGTAGTGGTGGTTGAAAGTTGGGGAAGATGAAATAAGAGTAGTTTAGTCAATTTACAAGAAAAATATGATAGTTTCCAATAAAAAAAGAAATCATGATTTTGGCAAATATGTACGTCAAACCATGGTAATCTCCCAAATTTCTCTACTAATAGTTCTATGCTTCAATAAAAAAAACATACAGTTCTACTGGAATGACCAAAATAGATGAATTTATTTATTTTCATAACACCCTGAACACCTTAAATCCAGGCTGCATTTTCCGTCGCCTTAGGTTGATAGACAGAGAAACTGGTATTACTAGTGGTGGTGGAAGCATTCGAGCAACCACCCGCGGTGGTGGAGGAGTAAGGACAGTTAGGTGGTGGCCCTGTAATGAAATCAAGTGCATACAATGCAGAGACAAGTCCTAACGAGGCCACCACCACCGCCACTGGGCCGAGCATCCACATAAGCAGCGGAAAAGTGACACAGAGCAACCTATTACCCACCATTGCCAACATAAAACCTCTTTCAATAATCCTCTGTGTGTATCCACAAGTTAATGAAAATGGTTGTACTTGTTTTTGGCTCATGCCCAACAACTCATAATTACCATTAATAGCGTTGATCAAGAAATTTGCGTCTATCAAGCTACTAATAGCCATGGAACTACAAAAGAAGCTAGCTAGCAAGAATATCGTTCCTGCACCATATTTGATGATCATGAGGCGGGCGGATTGAGACCCGAAGAGGGTGTTCATGATGGTCGTCGTGTTGCTGTTGGTGGTGGTGAGGAGGAGGACGCGAAGGAGGTGGTTCGCTTTGAATGCATTGTTTGCTAAAGCTGCCATTGCTATAATTATTAGTATTGTAACTGTTGCTGTGAGTATTGAGCTCATCAAGCTGTTCCTCAAGCTTTGAACTGCTAACATACCTTTCTTATCATCACCCTGTGGAAAGTTACGGTTCATTAATCATACTGCCTGCACCACTCAATTTCATCATGATCATCACTTAAACAATCTATCTAATTTGTGCTCAATTTATACTCACATAGTATTTTTTAACGTATTGTTTAGGCTAAAGTTTTTGTATTTTTTTATCATACTGTTTAAATTTTTCCTTTCTTTTTTGTAAATTAGCATTAAGGTGAGTTTTGAACGCAGGACCTTCTGGTCACTAGCAAGATCTCATTCTGTTTAAGTTTTTTTAAATATCTTTCCTATTTTATTCTTAATAAATTCTGATATGTATTAGTTCTATCATTTTTAATAATATTCATAACATTAAAGTAAAAAAAAAAAAGTAGTAACCTTTTTAATTCACATATTTTTATTAACTAATACAAAATAAGGAGAAAATAGTAATACTCTCCATAATATTATTAAATAGGTTATCGTTAAATAATATGTTAAAAAAAGATTGAAGGAATATGTAACATTCATAATCATGTTCCAAATCAAACATCTAATGCGGCGAAACACATCGTCAATAATAAGCTAATAAAATTAAATCAAATATACATATTAGTCCAAATAATTACATAAAGTGGGCAATTTTTTATGGCTTATTTTTATTTTGGACCCTGAAGTATCACGTAAGTTTCAAATTGGACCCTGATACTATCATAAGCTTCAAATTGCCCCCTATACTACGTTTTGTCTCATTTTGCCCCCTCAAATGCCAATTTTGGATTTACTTTCGTTTTAAAAGAAGGGCAAATTCGGATTATCACATATATCAAACTTTTGGGGCGTTCTTACAAATAACTAATGATAGTATCAGGGTCCAATTTGAAACTTACGTGATAGTTCAGGGTCAAAATAAAAATAAGCCTGAGATTTATTTTTAATTTGAATAAGTTTTGTTATTTGTGAATTGTGCCCAAAAGTTTAATATATGTACTATTTCGATTTTGCCCATATTTTAAAACGAAATTACATCATATTTGGCGTTTTAGGGGGTAAAATGAGACAAACCATAGTATAGGGTCCAATATGAGGCTTAGGATAGTATTAGGGTCCAATTTAAAATTTTCATCATAGTTCAGGGTCCAAAATGAAAATAAGCCTTTTTTGTAACATCATACTTTACATCTAACCAACCAAAACTATCACCACCAAGTAACAAACTAGATCTTTGTCAATATTTCTATTTGGACGAATTCGTTCTTCTTAATAGTTATTTTTTCATATAATTAATTAAATATAATTAGAATTATGTAAAATATCTATGAGAAAATATTAAAAATAAAATTATATACAATTGAAAAATAAATTTGAAGAAGCATTAGTTTATATACAAGAATACACAATTATTAATACATGATGCCATGATGAGGAACTTAAAAATAAATGGAAGTTATACTTTAATTTTCAGACAAGTGTCACCTTGTTAATTTGTAACAAAAGTTCATGAAGTTTTAAGGGGAAACTTCTAACTCCACCCTTCCCGTATTACAAATTAGTGTAAATATTGTAGATTGTTTCTGGTTTCGTGTTCCGTTGTCTTTTTTTTTCTAAGACCCTGCAGATTCCTCGATTTACACCCGTCTGGCTAAGAGGCCTCTAACCAGGTGGAAGAGATTCAACTTCCTTAAAAAAAATATAAAAAAAGAGCAAAAACTTACTTGATTTAGCTCCTTCAACCAAGATCTTCGTTTGAGCATGTTCATGCCAATCGTTGTGGCAAATGGCTTATGCCTTAAGTTATGCAATAGAAAAGCATGGTATCCAATTGAAATGAATACACTTAAGGGCACCAATATTGTGTCGAAGAAAACAAGAAAAGCCATCACAAATGTATTCAACTCATATGGAAGAGATAATGGTCATCACATATATTTATTTATAAACACAAGTATAGATTGGAGCAAAATGTAATCTCGTTCACATTAAACGCCCCGTCACGCCGAACCCACAGCTTGAAGAAAACACAAATATAGATGGGTCCTAGTGTTTGTGTATGTACACTCAATCTAACATGATAAATAAAGCATATTGCTACACATCTTTTATGGTGGATAGTGCACAATGGACAATAAAGGATGTTGTCATGTTGATAACGTGAAAATGTTATCGATTTGGTAACACACGAAGATACTTGATATAAAATTTGCATTTAGAATTTGATATGGAAAGAATTTTTAAGTATGTTTGTAATAATGGCTCGTATGATTATATATATTGTATTTTATTTTGATACTATTTAATTTTAAATCAGTGGCCTCATGACACATTTTATTAGAAAAATTGATATATTATCACCATAATAACTAATTTGTTATACACACCAAAATAGTGACATTTTATGTGAAATGATTATTTTATTTCTTTATTTAATAGTATAATATGAAAAAAGTTAAATCGAAAGTAAAATAATCATTTACCACTTCAAAAAAAAAATACTATTTTGACGTGTGTACCATGTTGGCCCCATGATAAAAGAGAATTTCATGGGGGCATATAACTTGGCTTACTTTAATCACAGAGCTAGATTGAGTGTAAGTGTACGTCTGTCCACTAACTTTGTCTTTAATCTTTTTTCTAATAAAATAATTCCTTATATGGACACTTTTTTATAGAAAAAATAGCAAGTTTCACACCATATCTTTTTATTTAATTTTTTGACACATTTACATGGATTGATTCACACAATTTTCATGGATCAAAGTGTTACATCCATATCTAACTTGTATCACCTATATATGTTTAGGTCTTATCATTAATCGGTCACATTCTTTTTTTGTCATTACTACAAGAAATTACTTGGAAGGCACAACTAAAGAGGACGTTTAAATATTGGCTCGAACTATATTTCGAAATATCCTTCAAGTAAATATTTGTAGTAGTGTGTCTTGTGCTAAACCCACCTTTTTTCTATCAAATTTTTATTAAAATGTTTTGTCAGGACTCGAACCTAAAACCTCCAATGTGAAAATTGAATCGATAACCATTAGACTAAAGCCATAAATTTCATTAGTTGGTCACTTATGTATACTAGTAATAATGGACATTATTATTTTTCGTGGATTTCTTTGTACGTAATATATTTGGTATAATGAAAAAGTAAACAAAAACCATTGCCTCAAATTGTGTAATTTATTAAAAACTTATCCTTGTACATAGTTTATTAAGAACTTATCGCACAAAATAAGGATAGAATTGTAATATTTTTCATAATTTATTAAAAAAATTTATCCTCCATTTCTTGAAATCTCTCTTCTGATTCAAAATCGTGGTGGAACGTGTTTAATATATTACCGTTATGTACATAAAGATCAACTGACTTTTAAAAAAATAAATTATTTCTTAGTGTATCGTTTTTATCCCATTTCATATTAGTTTGTGTTTTTATTTTTGACTTGTAATTATTACGTGTGACTTTATTTTCTTTTAATCTTTATATATAACTATAAGCCTAGGGGAATAAAATCATATCGCTATGAGGAGATGTGTTGTTTTATATATTGTTCAATCATCTTTTATCACAAGATACGTTTCTATGAATAATTTAGGGAGAGAATTTACTCATTGATGAAAACTGTGACAACCAACGTGGAACATAAAAATAAATAATACTCATTTCATTCGTTAATATATTGTTTAGTAACAACATATTTTATCAAGGATATGAAAAACATTATAATTCTACCCTTATTATGCGGGAGTTAATATAAAGATGTGGCCTAAAAGCCATTGCCTTAAATTGTGTACTCTTGTTCATATATGATATGAAATATTTAGGATAAAGATGAATTTTAATAGCATAAACTAATATATTACATATACATGTTGAATGAATGATATTTTTAAATTTTTATCTATATGATAAAGAAAAAATTCATTTATATTTTATTTACTTTTTATATACATGAAAAAGGAGAAAAAGTTAGAGGAAAAAATAAAATAACTTTTGGGCTCCAACCTATTATAGGTAGCGGAAAAGCAATATTTTTAACCTTAGTGTTTTCACCCCTTTTATTAATTCTTAGGGGAACTGATGTGAGTGCTTTTAGAGAATTTAAATTTATCCTCCTAAAAATTATTATAACAACTCAAAAGATTAAAATTGTGAAAAAATTATACTTTATGAGTTCCCCCAAAATTGGTTGAGTCCCTAAAATAATTTACACATTCACCCAAATGGTGTAAATCACAGTTGTAACTGTGTATATTGCGGTTATCGAGTTTTTCTCTCTATTTTATCCAATTTGAGCGAATAACACGAAAGTTGCTAAAGTAGACATGAGAAAAGTAAACCCAAAAATAGAAAATTGACGGTTAAAAGTGTATTTTTAAGCAAAAATTATAACGAGAATAATGTGAGTGATTTTAGTGCCAAGAAAAGTGGCGATTTAATTTAGATCTTAACTGCACAAGTCTATTACTATTTCAACCAATACAACAAATTCAAAACTATATGAAATCATCACCTTATTTTTCTGACTCTGTTTAGATCAATGTGCTTTTAGATGTTATTCTAATTTGGACATTAATAAATAAACCCATAAAAAACACGTTAAACTTAGTGAACATAATCCTCCTCAGATTTATCACTCTTGTTCTTGTCCTTTTTATTTGTGTCTGATCACAAAACAAGTAAAATCTTGAGTATATATGATCACTGTAAAGTTTGATTTCGTTCCATAATTTTACGTCGTTTCCATAACGTTTCTTATAGTTTCAAACCTCTATATATTTCATTTATTCAAAACTATATATATCTCGAAACGAAATTCTGAACGAGGGCACAACTGCCTCCACTTAAGAAAAATGAGGGGGGAAATGGGGTGTTTAGTGTTAATGGTATGGTTTGTTTTGCTTGGTAGTTGTTTGAGTAGATTTGTGGTGGAGAAAAACAACTTGAAAATATCATCACCAGTATCGTTGAGAGGTGTTTATGAATGTGCAATTGGGAATTTTGGGATTCCTCAATATGGAGGGACTATGGTTGGTACAGTCATGTATCCGAAACCGAACGAAAGAGCATGCAGAAACTTCAGAGAAGCTGATCTTAACCTCAAATCGAAGGCGGGTGGGATGCCCATCTTTATTCTTGCTGATCGTGGAGGTGCATTCTTTTGTTCTCGATTAACGTGATTTGCATTTTAGTCGACGAACATTCATTCGTGTGTTTTGACGTTCAAAACAATGACGAATGAAGAACGTTTGTCGTTTTTGGGATCATATTACAACGTTTAAAATCTAGAAATGTGTAGCGTTTTTCTAGACTAAACTGCAACTTAGAACGACTTTTATGGACCAAACGAAGTGTTGAAAATGACTGTTAAGTTAGAGCTTTAATCTACAACAATGAGATACTAATATTGAAAAATGATCCAATAGATTGTTACTTCACATTGAAGGCATGGAATGCTCAAAATGCTGGAGCAGCGGCGATCCTGGTTGCAGATGATCGAATAGAGCCTCTTATTACAATGGATGCTCCGGAAGAACAAGATGCTACGCCAGAGTACCTGCAGAACATAACCGTGCCATCCGCCCTCATCAGCAAAGTGCTCGGGGATGCCATCAAGAAAGCCTTAACTAACGGAAAGATGGTGAATATAAATCTGGACTGGAGGGAGGCCCTTCCGCACCCTGATGAACGTGTTGAGTACGAGTTCTGGACAAATAGCAACGATGAGTGTGGACCCAAGTGCGATAGCCAAATTGATTTTGTCAAGAATTTCAAAGGGATAGCACAAATACTTGAACGGAAAGGTTACACTCGCTTTACGCCACATTACATAACTTGGTATTGTCCAGAGGCGTTCATTTTGAGCAAACAGTGCATGTCTCAGTGCATCAACAATGGGAGGTATTGTGCACCGGACCCCGAACATGATTTTAATAGGGGATACACTGGGAAAGATGTCGTCGTGCAGAATCTACGACAAGCTTGCTTCTTTAAGGTAGCAAATGAAACTGGAAGGCCTTGGCTCTGGTGGGACTATGTCACAGATTTTTCAATCCGCTGTCCGATGAAAGAAAAGAAGTATAATAAAGAGTGTTCAGATCAAGTCATCACATCACTTGGTAGGTTTTGCTTTGTTCACTATTTTCTTTCTGTTTTCTTCATTGCTTGTCCATATTTAAGATATTTTGTGTCTTTCTATCTTCCTCTTGTGACAACTCTAGCATACAGTACTATAGAAAAGGGCTATAATAGCGGGTTTTTTAGGCTTAGATAGCGGTCTTAAGGGCTATCCAAGCCATTGTTACTGTAGTTAAGATAGCGGTTCGAAAGCGCGAGGTAATTGCTGAAATGGTCTCAATAATTGGGTGACCGTTGCAATTTGGTCCGCACTTGCAGGGACCATTTGTGCATCGGTCCAACTTACGGGGACCAAACTGCAACGGTCACCCACTTACTGAGACCATTTCAGCAATTGCCTCTCATAAGCGTTATTGAAGTGTTGCACTTGTATAGCGGTTTGCTTGTTATACACTAAAGGTCACATAACAATACATTCTTATAATTACCCAACTTAGAGGGTGCATAGTTACATGCTAGATAGTTAAAGGTAGAATCATCAAGTTACATATGAACATGCTCTTATCAAAACGTTTTTGGATGATGAACTTAGTTGTGCATCTGTTACTTAAAAACATCTTTGATAATTTTTGTTAATTTATAGTATTATCTTGTTCCTCCCTCCAATTTATTTAATTAAAGATTTTAGTTTCGTTGTTGAACCTTTGACCACAAATAACTTTTTATTTGCCGTTTCACATTATATAATAGCTTTTCGTGATCAAAGTCCCACCTTGAAAACAGAGAATATCTATCAATTAAAACGCATTGGAGAGAATACATTATATTATCTAATGACGCCTCCTGATGTTTGATGTTTAATTTATATGTAAACCCTGATTATGAATTAGTATAACTGCAATGGTTCAGTTGGTATTATTATGATAATTATAAGATTTGCTATATGTTCATATACTGTCTGAGAATGCACAAAATCTCGACGTGGAAACCTCTACATGTTCGTGTAATTCATTAATGTAGTGAGATACACAAAAATGTTCCGTAAGTTATATGTTTTGTAACACTAACATGCAGGCATGGATCTTAAGCTGATAGACAAATGCATAGGAGATATTGAGGCAGATGTTGTGAATCCTGTTTTGCAAGCTGAGCAGGAAGCACAGGTTTAATTACTCATGCCATACTATATATAGTCTATTTCAATCGAGTTGTTCTTTCAGTTGATTTTGAATTTTGCCTGGCTGATTATTGCAGATTGGGAAAGGCACTCGAGGGGATGTGACCATCTTACCCACCCTTATTGTTAATGACAGACAATACAGAGGTACGTAGAATTGTTTGAAATCGAAGAGAGAACATTCTCATCGTTCTGGGAAACGGACAACCGAACCATAAGTATGTGTCAATGAATATATCAATATATCCATATCTTGATTTCAGGGAAAATGGGTAAAGCAGCAGTTCTCAAGGCCATATGTTCAGGTTTTGAAGAGACTACAGAACCAGCTGTTTGTTTAAGCTCAGGTAAATTATATAGAATCAGTTGCTAGAAACATCTTCCAATTTCAATGTTCTTTTAACTCTTTTTTAAAATGTAAAACTCAAATTTATGAGTAAAAGATAACCAAACAAGGGTAAATTAGAGAAATA